>OZ001651.1:18536999-18931926 GCA_963924145.1 Pyrausta purpuralis | reverse complement strand
TTTGACGTGGAGTCACTTTTCACTAATGTACCATTAAAGGATTGCATTGAGGTCATCAAGGATAAACTGTGTGATCATGAGTTACCCAAGGAATATATCGTTCTTATTGAAAATTGTTTGGACGGGAACTACCTACTCTTCAGAGATCAGTACTACCTCCAGATCGACGGCGTTGCAATGGGTAGCCCACTCGCACCGGTTATTGCAAATATCTGGATGGAGCATTTTGAAGACCTAGCTCTAGCTACTGGGCCGAGTACTGTAAAACTCTGGAAAAGGTACGTTGATGACGTTTTTTGCGTTATCCATGGAGGCCAACTGGAAATAGAACAATATATTGACCACCTGAATTCCATCCATCCGAAAATAAAATTCACTTATGAGATGGAGAAGAACAGATGCCTCGCGTTCCTTGACATGGAGATCAAGGTGAAGGTGGATGGAACATTGGCACACACTGTGTACAGGAAGCCCACACACACAGACCGATACTTACACGCCTCTTCTCATCATCATCCTCGGCATCTTCAATCGGTTATAACGTCATTAACGAATAGAGCTCACAACCTATGTGACCCTGAGCATTTACATAAGGAGCTTGCACATGTTCAGGAGGTACTACGACGAAATGGATACAAGATGCCGAAGGAAAGAAGAGGGCGCAGGGAGAGGGGGAAGGCTTCTGAGGCTAGTCGTCAAGCAGCATTTTTACCATATGTAAAAGGCGTAACGGACAAAATTGGATCAGTACTCAGTAAATACTCCATTAAGACTGTATATACTCCGTTACGTAAAATAGCACAAATACTACGGTCGCCTAAGGATGTATTGCCTTTTCAAACTCCGGGGGTTTACAAAATAGACTGCAGCTGTGGTAGTTCGTACATTGGCCAGACAAAACGGACTATAGCCGAAAGAGTCAAGGAACACATCGCTGCAGTGAAAAATCGGCAGACCAATAAATCCGCGGTGGCAGAACATCTGCTTAATATGGGGACTAATCACTGGATGGAGTTACATGACCCGAAAATCCTTTCAACGGATCGCCATTACCATTGTAGGGTAATACGTGAAGCGATTGAAATCAAGAAGTATAATAATTTCAATCGGGAAGACGGGTTTAAGTTGTCATCGGCCTGGAATCCAGTGATTAATAAGTGCAAACCGTGTGTGTCGCCTTTATCAATAAACATTAACCCGGATACTGTGAGTGTTGTGTGTCGCACTGAACCTACTGACTCTAGTTCACGTGCACAACAAATATCGGATAGTTGGAGGGTAGCAGAAGAACCGGCCGCCCGATGCAGACGAAGACGGCGAGCGCCAGTCTCCTCGTGACCACGACGGTTGCAACACCGTCGAAACGTCGAGGGTGTAAGTAGTTACAATACTACTACATTATATACGTCGCGTATAGACCCGCAGTTATAAGTTATAATGCAACGCGAAAGTTTAAAAATATATACCACTAACTCTTGGACAATAACGACACACTGCGCATGACATTCCATTTACTTGACAAAAGTGCTTATAGCCCTTTATGTGTGACCACAATAAAGTATCCATCGCACAAGAAAATCGATTTTTCTTTACAAATCCAAACAAATCATAATGCGAATAATATGGGTCAATAACGAGTGATCGGATTACGGAGTGGCACACAAATATTGTGTGGGTACTACTTATAAAAGTGTATAAACACTAATTGGTTTCTTTTGGGGTAGACACTCCATTTTCGGATCTATATCTGCCAATCCCAAAATAAGTAAATTTATGTTTTCATATTTTTGTAGTTGGAAGAGGCACGTTTTCATATTCTTTTACTGAAACAAGGCTTTTAAGCCTCTGTAATTTTTATTTAGTTTAGGTATTAAGTCTTAGAGTTTATGCAATGAAATTAACTAAAAAGTTTTGAAGTCTTCTTTTCACCTTACGATATAAATCTGACTAACAATGATTGAGTCTATTCAATCTTCAATCGCAAGCAATGAATTAGTCCTAATTAACAATTCAATGTCGACTCAGCGCGTAATTAGTTCTAGTAAAAACTGGTGTCAATGTATTCAGTCTTTTTGAATGCCTTCTGAGTGTTATGCATCAAAACAATTGAAAAGCGATGCAGTTACTTCATACCATAGCGAAGCGTGGGAGACTGCTCGCGTGACTGTTGATTGAGCGATATATCGTATGACATAACATTTTTAGATCGAACGAAAGAAAATTCATTTAAATTCCTTGCGCGTCACCACTGAATGTCGATGTGGTGATTTGTAATGAGTTTATTATTCGTTACCCTTGGTCCTATTAAAGAAGTGGAATCACATAAAGATATTTGCATAATTAGGATTTCAGAAGAGTTTGCCGTAATAACGTCTTTAATGAACTGATTTTGATACCTGCCTACTCAATACCTGACTGATCTGTCGTCTAACTTAACGACCTGGGGTGCGATTGTGTAAAGCATTCGTATTCGTTTGACAGTTCAAAACGTACGGTATGGTCTGTCAAATGGCAAAGAACAAAGGGTTTGACAGATCATATCGTACGTTTTGAACTGTCAAATGAATACGATTGCTTTATACAATTCCACCTCAGTTTCAAAATGACAAAATAAGTTCTGGTTTATATTTTATCATATTTACTACAAAAGAAAATTGTCGGCAACTGTTAATTATGTTTCGAAGTAAATAATGATTAAAAATTGATTTAAAAAAATAGTTTGGAAAGACGAACCGAAATACAAGATTACGATCGACTCTGCAACGGTTATCGAATAAATTGAACGGAGACAGACGAGACGGCAATTACTTGCATATACAAATTGCATAGATAATATATTTATTTTACGTCGTATGAATAATTAGGTTCCAAACCAAAAAAATACTAAATACTCTGTTTTTTAATGAGATAGACTAAAATGACATTTGTTGGGTGGTCACTTATACGCCATTCCAAAATAGTGTTGTTCCTAAGAAATCGTATTATTTTGTTCAATTGATTTCTTTTACTTATTATTACAATAAAAATGCACCGAAGTACATAAAAGCTTTGAATATAACGGTGGTGTAAAAACAATGTTGAAATTTTAACTTGTCACTTATTTGATACTTTTTGATTGAGTTTTCAAATAATCAAGAACTGCATAAAAGCGGTCGGATTTTTGTAGGTAGGCATTTATCACTACCACTGGTAACTTTTTAGCAGTATAAAAAAACAGAAAAATATGTTTGCTGTGGGTAAACAAGCACACTACCAATTTTCCAAAATTTTTCTTTTCTTTTAGTTTATTCGTCCATAAGGCGACGCGATTAACTGTTTCTCAAACATTTTATTCTTCTTAAATCACCATCGCTACACGTATATATTATACTTAATTTTAATTGACTGTAATTTTATAAAGTAACCAAAAAAAATAACGTATTTTTTTATTAATTTATTTCTATAGGTAAGTATTTGTATTACGTGTCTACAGTACTAAATATTAAAATCACAATTTAATAATCATATCACATATTCAATTAATCGCTCATAATCGATTCATTACAGCACATAAAAAGATAGATCGATGCTGTCATTTTAGTCTTATTAAAAATCAGAGAATAATCTTTTTATTTCTAATTTTAAACTTAATCATATTGTTTTTAACACTATTTATCTGATATATGCATTAATGTATATTTTATAATGAAATGTGTCTAAACACATTTGTACAGAAAGAAAGGTTTGATTCAGCATGTTTTTCTAACAGTCCAATATTCACTGTCATTAGTAAATAATGTAAAAGTTAGAAAAAACTTAATTCAGATGTTTCTTTAAAGTACTTTTTTCAGCCCTTACTTATTTTATAGACATTTGATTGCGTATTTACGAGTTTTATATTTCTGAATAAGCAATGATGTGAACACAACCAGGCGCGCGTGAGAAAACATTCGGAATACAATGGAATTTTTACTCATATTTTATTCACTGTGCAACAATTACATAATGTAACTGTTCTTTTTAATAAGCTACTTTTGCTGTCATATTATGACAGACATAACATTAAAATAAATGTTCAGGCTCAACAACAAAAAAAGATTGAAGTCAGAAAATAATTATCAATCAATTGTTAATAAGCTTCACATAAAATTAAGCTCATATTGTGCTTACGAATTTTAAATAATGACGAAAATGCCAATCCTTCATCGAACAATATTCAGGCGCTCTTACATCATTTAATTAAAACAATGAAATTGCTGTGTTATCGGATGAAATGCCGTAAGTATTTTGGATATTATGAGGGATTCACGGTAAATCCCGTCCATCATGACGACACGACGTATTCGATACCGCATCTGACATGTGAAATGAAAGGATATGTATTTTAAGCTATTAAGGTCTGTACCAAGGAAAACAACGAAAATAAAAACCATAAAGTACGTATTACTTAGCTTGTCCAATATTATAAACAATCTTATTATAAATTTTGAATAACATAAGTGAATAAAACTAACCAACTGTAAGATGCTTTAGAATGTTTTTAACACTCACAGTGCTATATTTTATATTCATAAAGATGAAATAAGAAACCAAAAATTTGCGCACGGGCGGGACTCGAACCAGCAACCTTTTGGCTGATGCTTTAGAATGTTTTTAACACTCACAGTGCTATATTTTATATTCATAAAGATGAAATAAGAAACCAAAAATTTGCGCACGGGCGGGACTCGAACCAGCAACCTTTTGGCTGACCGGGCCAAACGCTCTTACCAATTGAGCTACCGTGCTGTCAGTCCGACCCTGCGAAATTAATGGTCTCTTATGAAAACGTCAATTGCGTAACGCTTAGCGCCATCTAGCCGTCGGTTTATGAAACAGGAGCAGTTATTCTTTATAGAATAAATTCAACTTGGAAATTGATGACGCTTCGCTATCTAATGCTTTAGAATGTATGAATTTAACACTCACAGTGTCATATTTTATATTCATAAAGATGAAATAAGAAACCAAAAATTTGCGCACGGGCGGGACTTGAACCAGCAACCTTTTGGCTGACCGGGCCAGAATGTTATAATAGATGAATGAATAGATTTTTGGTTCAAGTCCCGCCCGTGCGCAAATTTTTGGTTTCTTATTTCATCTTTATCAACTGTAAGATTTAAAAAGAACTCAGTGTTGAACGATAATTTAACTAACTTGGTGTTAAGTTTTGTGTGTACCTTATTTTAAAATTAATCATTTCGTAAAAAAGGAATGACAAGATTGTCTACAATATTTGAATAGCTAAGAAAAATAAACATCAAGCAAGTTTTTGGTATAACTACATATCGCAAGAACTAGAAACGTGGATATTGTAGATTTGAATGTGTGTTCGACCGAATAAGGTTGTAAATCTGAAAAATAATATTTATAGTAAAAAATAAAACAAGTACATTTAACTAGCGGTCTCCCGCGACAGCGTCCGCGCGTTTTGAGTTAGCTCCCTCCCCTCGTTGCAGTGTGTTAACCTAAAGCCATCCTCGATAAATAAGCTATCTACCACAAAACATATTTTTTTAAATCGGTTCGTTAGTTCCTGAGATTAGAGCGTTCAAACAAACAAACAAATCTTTAGCTTTATAATATTGGTATAAATACTATACAATAATTATTTGTGAGGTGAAGTTAAATTTAATAATGATAGGTCTCGGATGTCATATTTCATAAAACATTCAAACAAACAAGTCTGAGAATATTCAAAGCAGCAAGAGATAAAGTCGCACTTACAATAATCCAATCACATTACACAGAAAGCATTTGACATCAAATCTTTTATCTCTTTCCTTTACGACCTGAAGGCATTACAGAAAACCGCTAACTGAAAACTAATCTTCTTACCTGCCCGAAGTCAGACGAGATAATACCATTACTCCATCGATACGGTATAAACCGATAAAGAAATATAATGGACCCATTTGGAAACGGGATCTGGTAAGAAAATTGCTGAACGCACATAGCAGACCCTCAAAAATTTAATTGAGATATGTAGAATCAAAACATGGAACCAATAAATTCGTGGTGTACTTTGTTTTTAATGATACGAAGTAAATTTAACTGTTGTACCTTTGTGGGCAGTCAAATTTTCATTGACTTTTATACATGGTGACTGTTTTTTTTCTGTGAATTATTTTGAAACATAAAGGGTGACTGTGGAAGTCCAGACCATCGGTAAATACAACTTTAACTATGGGTATCATTCGAATATTACTATTTTTTTCGGACCCTCCATTCATTATCGACAATCTAGCTGGCTGATTTGTACGGGTCACCTGTTTTTTTTGAGCTTTTGTCTATGACCCCATAGTAAAAGTTGTTTGTATTGATGGTCTCATACACCATCTAAAATTTGGCAATACAGTACCCTGTATGTTTCAAAAGCCTTTTTAGGCCTGTTTTTCTTCTATGCCAAAATAAACTACCCATTCGAACTTTTTATAGCAATAACCAGTTGATTTCTTTTATCTGCTGAGAACTCCAAACCAAAACATGCCAAAAAAGACATCAAAACACGCATTATACGCCTATCAGCATACCGGAATAGCCTCCAAGAACGAAGTTAGCAAAAATCGTATTAGTGACGGCGCACACCAGACGTCACAGGTCGAACCACCCAATATCAACCGGACGGCGGCTGCAGTTCCGTAACTAAATTGCGCCGTCCAGGTGGAAATGCGACGTCAGAATTTAGGAGCACCTATTTGTTTTCAGTCCGGATTCGTGTCGAGCTTGTATTTGGACAGATATTGCCGAGATGCGACTTATTGGCTTTTAAACTACGATATATGGTTGATATATGATGACGCTGTGGACTTGATAAGCGTTGCTTTTTTGTTTGTTGCTAGTCCTTTCGATTTTTATCTACATTCATACTAAATACCTTTGTTTTATTATTTTATGCTTAGACTTCAGGAAATAGCTCTACTTTTTGACTTTACAACAATACGGTAAGTTAATATAATTCAAATCCGCCAGACCATCACTCAGACCCGAGACAATATAGAAAATTTTGATTTCTACATTGATACGGAAATCAAACCCGGGACCTCGGAGCGGCGACGCCTTGAAACCAGCGTGCTTAGCCACTACACCACGGAGGTCGTCAATGAGTAGTCATTTGACTATTCACATTTGACTACTCATTCTAATCGCGTATGTTCGAAAAAACTCTCATAAACTTAGAAATAATGACCGATTTTATTTCTTTGTTTGCGAACCTATTTAAATAATCAAAACCTAAATTGTCAAAATTTTTAATAAATGTTAGTTATCCAATAGTGCTTCAAGTATCCATATTATGAATTGCATCTAATAATGCGAGAGCTAGCTGGACCACTACATTTCCCTAACTAAATTTCGTCGTCCACCTGGCAACACAGCGTCAGATTTAGGAGAACCTATTTGTTCCAAGTTCAGATTCAGAGTCGAGTTTCCAGTGTTTGAGTTTCACAATTAAGGTAAGCTTATGCGTTTGGACAGATATTGCTGCGATAGGTATTTCCCGGCGAGTTATTAAGTTACAGACGTTGCCGAGCGAAGCTGGCGAATGTATGTGCTTTCAAATTGGATTCCCGTAGAACGGACTGTAATTTGTTAAGACTGAAATATGGTCTTTCTAGTTTATTAAAATGGTTTCTGACATTTTTTTGGTTCTGTTAATAAGTGATGTAAGAAAACAAGAAATATTTAGAGTTTTGACACCATTTTTTTGAAAATTTCCCGGACAAGAATTCTTAAAGGCGCGGTTAGAATAGTAAATATAGAACATTTTCTGTAGCTTTACGAAAAGGTGACACCTCAAGTAAGGGTGCAAACAATGAAACGTCTTCAATCAGTAGTAAAAACGAAATCGAGTCACAGAACGACAACAACCATCGACAGTAAACAGCACCTGAACAGTATCTAGTTACTGTGTAGAAGGAATCCGACGCTGTGGCGGACGGTCGTAAACCGGTGTCATCTCATCACGGATCTGACGTCCTGTACTGTATTTTTATAGGTGTAAGGCTCAAAATGAAACGGCAAAAAAGCGATGACCGCGCCAATATCTCACCGTTATACTGTTTAGCATAATAGAGGTGGGCTTTGACGCTGTATCGCCAGATGTCCCTGTTTTTACGGTCTAAGACAATGATATGTGTGTCGTTGACCCCAATGTTGATTTTGGATTGTTAGTTTTAACAATCGCAAATATAACAATGGATATTATTAAACAGAAAAAGGTACTTGGTAAACAATTATAGTATTGAGTTAACTTTCTCTCAGCTGGTATTATAAATGATCCCAATGATAATGTATGATCATTTATAAAGGCATGACTTATCCATGATGGAGCTCTTAAGATGAGTGAAGAGCGATTGTACTAGGACAATAGTTTGACTACTGATGTGTGTAATATGATTTCAAAGTCGATCAAAACCAATGTTCGATCTATATGATCAATTATAATGAATAAGAAAACTATATTTGGAGAACTGGTTGGAATATACGTATAGCATTTGAAATGTAGATCAGGTTTTTTTTTAAGTTTCACCTTCATGTTTAGGTTTCACCGATTTAGTACGGGCATACGAAACGTTCGACCAAACGGTTGCTCGTAAAAATTTATATCCAAAGGAAATATTCAGTGAATGTGTAAGTAGGTGACTATGCATAGGATTACCATAATATGATTATTTATGAAAATGTGATTCTTTATAAAACATGTAATGATATGTCAGTACGGCTTATTTGGCAATAAAATACTATACAAACGTATTTTCGTGGGGCGATAAGGAATAATGTTTGTGATTGTTAAGAGACATTTATTTATTATTCATGGCGTGTATTAAAAACCAAAAGGCGTATTTTTTATTGTTTGGAGTTTTTATGGGACTTTAAACTTAATGCATGTTTAAATTATATACATAAAACTTTGTGAAATTGGTCCCATTGTTAAAATATTTGAAGTATTAAGCTGATTGGACACCTCCATATCGAAATGTCTGTTAAAAGAAGGCATTACAAATATTTTTGGCACATTTAAGAATTACTCAATTGTAAAAGTCTTCCACATACGAGTATAGGTACCGTTAATCATTAAACAGGTACCTAAGGGATCATCACACAACACCAACTGCGATCGTATAAAGTGTATCGACAGTGATCACAAACAGAGTACATTGAACGCAAACCTATCTCACTCGACTTGAAGGTTTCTTCTTATTGGATTCCGGTCGGTTTCATAAAACTAGTGTAAACAAAAAGCTTACGCAGTCGGGTGTCGTGGTGTTTACGCGGTGACATTTATTTGGACTTTCCCTTGTCGTTAGAGCAAGGTTATCAATGGGATTGTAAAAGAAATGTATTTCAGTTCCAGGGAAGTCTTCGGTATAACAGCCGGCCTTATAAAATGTAATCATTTTTATAGTTTTTAAATTACTCAGACATTTTCTATTTGTATTTTATTATAAAAATCAAAACAAGTTAATTTAAAGATTTACCCCGTTATTAATACTACTACTATACTTATAAACTATGAATAGTATACTAATACTACTATACTTATAGACTTTGAATAGTATAATAGTTACAACATGTTTTGTCTCAATTAGACCCGATTTGGCTAACGTCATATAGATAATATTTCTCCAAATATAATACTAAATGCCTAATTTGAAACGTCACCTATTTTTACCAATCATTTTTGTATATGCCACTTTGTAATCGGTCGTTTTATACTTATTAAGTCGGATAAGTCAAATTTGACGTTAGTAAAATCGGCTTTTGATATTTAAGCTACGCAAGTTGCCAGAAAGTGACAAAACATGGTATAACTATGCTTATGTTATGTAATGTTAGTAACGGAGTGTGACTTTTTATTGTCGTATGCGAAATACGTATTACAGGGTTTTTAGATTTATCAATTTTAATACTTTTTACTGAAATCCAAACCGATTTTTCAAAAAATACAGTAAGCAGTTACAAACAATCTCACTTCGCATAACGAAATGCACCTGTATTTTCAACTTACGCAACCTCTCATAAAACTGCGCATGGTCATAAAACCTAGTGCTAACAGAACGCCCGTGTCACCAACCCGTAGCGTGTATGTATTACATAACTTGTAAGCGATCGCGTTTCTCTCCCGAATGGCAGATGTCCGACCGCAGTTCAGTAGACTTTTTTGTATAGGCACCACAATTTAAAAGGAATAAGCTTTTTATAACAAGACAACACTTTCATATGTTTTTATACTCGTCGCAACTTTTTGATGAAAATTAAAAACATGTGTTTATTCAAACTTTATTGCACAATAAAAGGCAACTTAGACACAAGTGATAGGCCAGTTTACTATTTGCATCCTTGCTCGCTTTTAGAAACATGTAGTTATAAGTTAATTACATTGAAATGATAATGTTATTAGTAGTTCGTGAATGAATAAAGTACGCCTATTTTTAGTCATTTCCGTTTTTTTTAAATATTGATAATGGTAACACTAACTTGTACCGAGAGCAATGATGTAAATTACGTTCACGTATGTTTTAAGTCATATTTGTCGTTCTCATCATCATCATTATCAGCCAAAGGACGTCCACTGCTAAACATAGGTCAGAACACAAGCGGTCTGTATCCAGTTTGATCCTGCGATCTTCACATCTATTTTTGGCTATTTATATAAGTTGGTGACACTATAACAAATGGCCGCACTACCCGGTTATAGTAAAAATGGACCTGTCATGCATGTCACGACCATCCCACTTCCCCGCTCACCTACCCGCGTTCGTCCGTTTTATGTCAATACAGTTAGGTTTTGCAAATTTGCCTTGCGTCACCGCGCAGTGACAGGCCCATTCTGACAATAGCCGGATAGTAAATGCGGTGGAACTCACTGCTCTCATGGCGTCTCATTACAATAGCAATAGAGTTCAATAATAGCACTGCTGGTCGGTGTTTGCGTAAAGCCATTTGTTTGCGCTTTTCCGCTCGTATCGTGAGCGTTACCTTTTATTGTCGTATGTGAAATGATGAGTGTTGTTTCTGTTTCAGGTATCGCATTGGTGACGTCATCAGTTATCGCCATTGACGGTGAGTGTTTTCAGAGTATCAACATATTGCATATTCGAAAATACCTAGCTGCTAACTGACGAAGGTGGTTAATATATTCAAGCGCAATGAATAATTCTTATAAAACATACAAAGCAAGTATGCATTGGTATGCAAACAAAACGTTATTAACATTGGAACAATACAATAATTATACGAGTTTATGCTGCATACCAAACTAAAAGATGACACTTTCCATTTAAAGTCGTTCACTGAAATTGCTTTAGCGCATTATCAAAAATAACCCTAATACTATTTAAACATACATGAATTTCAATTGGTATTCATTGCGATTTCATTCTCTGTTTAATATTCACACGTTTCACGCTGATCCCCAAAGAGTTGAATAAATCATAAAACAATTTCACTTTGTAAACTTTTGTCCCAAAATAAAGGAGAACTAATTATACCGGGTAAAAATTAAGCCCTCGAGAGAGTCCTTTGATTGCCCAAGAGAGATACAAGTTAAACATTTCAAAAATTAACTCTTCGTGTAGATTTTATTATAATAAAACGAGTAACAAATTCACCGCGTTGTCCGTAACAGTGTTAATAGGATTAAGGGAAAATTGTTCGTCGCTGTGTTAAATGAAACGATTAAAATGTGCTAGACGTTTTATTACCCATATATTTAGTGCCGTTAAACCCAAAATTAACTTTGTGACATTAAAATTTTGTAACAGATTGTAAAATTGACAAGATGAAACAAGAAGAGATATGTTTGTAACATTACGAACCGAACATAATGAATCCGAACAAGGTGCATGAAAAGCTATGTAGAAAAACGACGGTGAATATCTATACTGTGATATTACGAAGCTGTAGAGTTTGTTTGTTTAAACGTGCTAATCTCAAGAACTACTAGACAGATTTAAGCAAGTTTTTGTTGGATAGCTTATTGACCGAGAAAGGATTGAAACTATTAACAACATAATAAATCCGAACAAGGTGCATGAAAAGCTATGTAGAAAAACGACGGTGAATATCTATACTGTGATATTACGAAGCTGTAGAGTTTGTTTGTTTAAACGTGCTAATCTCAAGAACTACTAGACAGATTTAAGCAAGTTTTTGTTGGATAGCTTATTGACCGAGAAAGGATTGAAACATATGAGAGGAGAGAAAAGAGCAAACTCGAAACATGCGGTCATAAACATATGAGAGGAGAAAAAAGAGCAAACTCGAAACATGCGGTCGCAATTTGGGGTATCTCTAGTAAAATATATATTTTTAAGACTGTTTTGAAAAATAACTAATTAATTAGTAAGAAAATACATCGCCATTTGTACATACATAGATACGAGTACATAACACGCAATATAATTAACCAATAAAGCTTATCACCTAAATGTGATAAGCAATACTTACAACATTTCTTTTATATATTTTTTCTTAAAAGTTTCAACTTCCAATCTATCGATAACTTAGTTTGCAAACTTCATTTGACTCTTCGATGTAACGTTCTAATATCGGTTTTCAAGTCGGGTTAATTTCAATGAACTACTCGTATCGTATCTTGCTAATACGTTTTACGATATTAACTGCTCAAAATTTCATCTGCTGCCAAATTAGAGTGTAACGGAGTTTCTAAACCAGATTTTGAGTATCAGGGTTCGCATGTTATACATAAAAATTTAGGGAAAAAAAAAGTGATCGCATTTATTTTAGAAATGTTATATGTGTAGTACGTATTATTCGTATATGTGTAATGTCTACAGTATTTTTAACATATGAAATACATAATTTATCTGCCTTTTTCATTCCACATTCCCACACATCGCCATCTAGTCCCAAAGTAAGCTACTCAAAGCTTGTGTTATGGGTGCCAGACAACGGATATAATACTTAAATACTTTTGTTTTGTAAATACATACATGATATACATAGAAAACACCCAGACCAACACAAACAGACATGTTAATGCACACAAATGTTTGTATTGTGCCGGGATCGAACCCGCAACCCGCTGCGTAGTAGGCGATTTCTCGACCACTACACGAGACGGGTCGTCTGGTGTAGTCCAAAGGATATTTATTAATTTATTTTTCATTATCTTAGCACGTTTAGTACGCAAACTTTAAACAAAACGCTGATCCATCATATTATCGAATCATTTGGTAGCTAGTTGCATTGTAGGTTATAAATTATTTAGTTTTACGGTCGTGGTTTTCTTTTTGTTTCCGGAAAGTTTCTTTCAATCTCTATCGAGTCGTTGTTTTTTTTACTTTGTCACAATATGATTTTAAACAGAGTATATAGTTGACTCGTCTATTTTACAATCACCTTATTTAAAGTTGACATCCTTGTAGAGAACATCAATTTCACGGAAGCAAATACGCTTAGGCAAGAGCAAGTTTTAACCGCAGTGTAAACACGACACTTTAAACGTGGCTCGAGTTTAAGTTAGTTCACAACTTTCAGCACAAGTTTTTCGTCTAATAATAACACTAGTTGTGGTGTCATTGAAAAGTTTGGAGTCTCGTGGTACAGGCTAAGCGTCAGCCTTAGAAACTTTAATTAAATGTTTTTATCGACAATCATTGTAAAAATTAATTCTCTTGTATGTATAAGTAGATTACGTTTTGCATTGATCAACAGTTTTAATGGGTTTGAATCCCGCAACGTTGTATGTCATGGATGTTTATATGTATTTAAGTGTTAATCAGAGACGCCCCCGTCATATACATTGTCTGGTATTCGTAAGACTAGAAAGAAAGTTCCTTACTTAGAACCATGACAATTGCTGTGTTGTTTGGCGCATATTTCATTCTTATTTTTTGATTATGGTCATGATAATATATTTCTTTTTGTTAGCCTGTGATCATCCCACTGCTGGTAAAAATCCTCACTCAAGTATGAGGAGGTGGCTGTATTAGCCATTTCTACCACGAGAGCTTAGTACGGATTGGTGAAAGGGTATTCAATTCCAAGGAAAGCGTTAGATAGATTTATCATATGGTTAAGTCGGCCTTCAATTAAGGTGCTTTACCCTTAAAAAATGGTATAACTAATTTTGATGAAAAAGCAATTACTCCGTTCATTCTTACGTTCATTCTTGCTAGAATTTATTTCCTTTTTAATTAATTTTCGTCCTGCTAAAATTTATACTAACCACAGCCTAAAGCTTTAATATTTTATTTCACCAACGTACCGGGCCAAGCCTGCAAGTTTTAGTAAGTGCAGAGAAGCGAAGCGCTATACCGCAGCTGCTTCTAAATCGACGGCTGCTAAGAATAAGAGGCTATGTAAGAAAAATGATATTTTAGAGGGCATGATTTGTTTGTGTTTTCAAGTAATGGGTGAAAATGAAAATAATAGGTACAGGTGCATTTTACTACCGAATCGACAAGATCTTCGTGCACATAAATTAAACCTTACAATTCAACTACCTACTGCTTCTAATTTCCTGAATGATAAAACTTATCTATCACGTAACTATCTTAAACGAAGATGCTTACAAACCAATTAGGTACAGTGGCCAGCACATCAGGTTACTCAATTTTGTTGTAAACTAGCCCTTATCGCGACTGAATAAGATACCGCAGTGTTTACCTTGACGTGCTGTTGTCTGTACATTAAAAATCAAAATATGCAGTTACTTATTTTCTCTTCCTCGGACTTTAAATTCGGTCTGCGGAGAAGCACCTTTTATTGTGGCTGTTACGCTGTAACTAAGCACAGTGGTCCGGCTTGCGGCTTTTCGGACTTAAACTGCTCTTATTTAGGACCGTTTGACAAATTAATATTTTGCAACCAGAAATTTTAAACACGTTCCATTAAAGCTGATTAAGTGGTCGCTTTGGTAGTTATTTTAGTTGATATGTCAGATAACTGTATTTTGTTTTGAAATGCTATAGTATTAGACATTGTATTTGGCTTAATACTTGGGTTACTATCTAGGTATGTATAAAACATGTTTGTTCTAAGAATTTGTTCAATTACTTCTCATTTACCACAAAATTAATAACTGTCATTGAATAAATTCATAAAATGAAGTAATCAGCTCATGTGTTACTTATTTTTATTGCTTTTATAGTCCGGTGGACTAGTGTTGAAAAATTATAATTAAATTAAATTTAATCAAAGCATCAAGATGCAGAAAATATCATGTGAACTAATCAAATGGTGGGTAGTTGCCTATGTAGTTGAATACCGTCACTGACAGTCAGCGGACGTCCTACGCTGCGTCTTTGGTCAAAGAGTCTCCAATCTAGAACTTTTCTGTCCCAACGGCCATCAGTTCGTTCGTTCTATGTGCCCTGCCCTCTGCCACTTGAGCCTACTGTTTCTCAGAGCTGTGTCCATTACCTTAGTTCTTTTACATATCTACTCATTTCTGATGCGATTTCGTAGATAAACACCAAGTAAAATAGATGTTATAGCTCTATGTGACTAAGTTCTAGTAAATAGTTGTTCGGTATTTAAAGACTTAGGTACATCTATATGTATAGCCTGCACTTAGATCGAAATGGATACGTGTGGATACACGTCCTTTTAATTGAACGAGCTCCACGTGTAAATTTACTTAATTTCTTCATCAAGCCTTAACTCATAAGTAAAATCCTACGAAACTGAAATATTTATTTTGAAAATTAAAAGCAAACGGACCAGTAGGTGGTTACTAAACTCCCGAATAAAGCCTCCACGGCTCATAACAAAGTTTAGCGGATAGAGCTGATCCTGTGTTCTTTGTACCCCAGTCACTATGGGGCTAAGGTAGTTCTTTGATCTCGTAGATAGGGGGCAGCACACTCCCAACTATTTCTATAAAGAGCTGAAAACTGAATAAAGGATTTGTGGTGTATTTAAATTGGACGCGCGTGATACAAACGGTTTACCAAATTTGTAATGTTGTAGAATTATTTATTCGGTAGGTATTAGTTAATTGTAATTTTGACAAAAGATGGTGCAGTTAGTTACTAAAGTCATTTGACTACAATAAAATATAAGTATGTCTAAAATTGATAAGCATTATAACGTGTGTTACTGTAGCATTTTTCTTTTTACGGACTTCAAAAAAAACCGGCCAAGTGCGAGTCAGACTCGCGCACTGAGGGTTCTGTGCCAACTTTAACTGAATTAGGGAATCCCCTTACTTCTACTAAGTAAAATACCACATTATTTTGTCGACTGCAAATATAACTTTGTTTTTCATAGTGTTTGTATGAAGTACAAAGTTATGTTTGCGGTTGTTGAAAATGTGCTTTATCTCTAAACTCAAAACTACTTGTTCGATCCCGTTCGAACCAATTTGCGTTTAAAGTATTTATTAAGATCGACGTCACATATTTTTTTCAAAATTTACACTTGCTTGGTTTATAAATTAGATGGGGGGGGGGACGCCCATTTTACCACTTTGGAAGCGTCTAGCTATGAAACGTTAGACTTTAAAAGAAAATGGTTTTAGAAACCTTAATGTCATTTTAAAAGACCTATCCATAGACACCCCACACGCATAGGTTTAACAAAAAAAAAAATTTGGTTTTAGTTTCATGTATGGGAGCCCCCCTCTTAAATGTCATTATTTTTTTTTTGTATGAAAATCGGTAAGCGGTTAATAGGATACATCTTCCTACCAAATTTAATCAACAGTGTAATGCTTATAGTTACAGAATAAAATGGCTGTGACATACGGACGGACGGACAGACAGACAGACAGACAGACAGACAGACAGACAGACAGACAGACAGACAGACAGACAGACAGACTTGACGAAATTATAAGGGTTCCGTTTTTTGCCATTCGGCTACGGAACCCTAAAAAAGGTAGATAATCAAATTAATGTGGATGTATGTGATATCGTTGGAAGTGTGTTGATCTAGTAAGGCTTCCTAACACATTTATATGTTTGTCCACGAATTTATTCAAAACGAGAAGTCTTTTTTAGTTCAATGAGATATATATTATTAACTTAGTGTAAGTTTTATAAAAGGTTTTTGAAAAATGGGTTATAATAACTAAAATTGATTTAAAAAAATTGACCACCTTAAAAAAACTGAGCTTAAATAACGCATTTGTCTTCTATGTAGGAGAAACAAATTCTTTATGCGTTAGAATGTTTTAATACTCATAGTGTTATTTTTGTATTCTTATAAGATGAAATAAGAAAACAAAAAATGCACACAGGCGGGACTTCAACCTGCTACCTGTCCTGTAAGCTAGATAGCTGCAAGTTCGAGTCCCGCCCGTGCGCAATTTTGGTTTCTTATATCATCTTATAAGAATACAAATTCTTGACATCATGCACAGACTCTAAATGGGTTTCTTTCTCCTAAATATAAAACAATATACGTTATTTTAAGGTTTCTAGAGAGTTTTCTGAAGATGATTTTTTTATCATCGCGTTTCTATGTACACTCGCCAGCACATCAGGTTCCCACTTTTGTTGCAAACTAGCCCTTATTACAACTGCATAAGATACAGCAGTGTTTACCTTGACGTGCTGTTGTCTAAACATGTGCAATTCCACTTTGAAAAATTTGACGTCATGTTAAATTGTTTTACCTATGAGAAACTTTGTCCGTGTATCAAAGCGCAGAACATGTAACTTTGTAACATAAAAGAATCAGACATTCTTGTAACGAGTCTCGGTACGGGCGAATACAAAACTAATTTTAAACAAAGTTTTCAAATTTTCGCCACGAAGTCCGCACTATGAGAGCGGCCAACTCCGATACAGAAAAAAGAAAACCGTTACTAGACAAGCTTGGACAATAATTTCAAATCACGTGTGTCTAATTAGCTTATTATGGTTATTAAAATAAATAAGCTATATAGCCGTGATGAAGACATACTTTTGAAATTAGCTTTTTAATTAAATTGGTTCTCAAACCTATGGTTAGATGGCACCTTGTTTTTTTTTGTAAGTGTTGTTATAATTTTTTGACAGCAAGAATTTCACCTGAACAATATAGTCATGTCATATGCTGATATGAAGTTTATAGGTTTTACAGTATTTAAAGGAAGCAAGAAGCGGCAAAGTAGAAACTGCTAGAATCTATTGGCAAAAAACATATGAATTACTAGCGGTCCCCCGCGACTTCGTCCGCGCGTTTTGAGTTTGCTCCCTCCCCTCCCGTCGCAGCGTGATGTTTTATATCCTAAAGCCTATCTCAATAAATAAGCTATCTGACACAGAAATATTTTTTCAAATCGGTTCAGCAGTTCCTGAGATAAGCGCGTTCAAACCAACAAACTCTTCAGCTTTATAATAAATAGCTTTTGCCCGCGACTTCGTTCGCGTGGACTTCAGGTTCGTCCCGTCTAGTCTAGTAATAAGTAAGAAATACGGTAACTTAGCCCTAATCATAGGTCTATAGGTAGCTACTGCAGTATGCTCCTATAAACTACATTTAACGATCTTTTTCCTTCAGCATAAACATGCAGATTCTTCGCTTTGGAAACACGTGAGCAAGCCACATAGAGCTGACCGTGAGAAAAACATGGCGTGCCAAAATGTAGGCCTGCTACCTTCAAGGTTTGACCCTGCGATTTGTTGATCGTCATTGAAAATGCGACTTTTACGCCCCGTTCACCTGGCACCGCTGCCGGTATTTATCACCGAAACGGTATTTATCGCCGAAATTGCTATGACTCTGCATTTTAAATCTGTGATATCTTCGAAAATATTTATTTAATTTACATGCTGTAAAAAGCCATATTGATCTTTATTAAATGCACAATGTATTTAAGATACTTAATTGGATAAGGATTAATACTGTATTGCCTAAAATCACTTCGTAAATAAGCCATTATTTCTCATAAAAAGTAAAGGTAAAAAAATGGTAATTGTGGGTTATTCCTAAGAGATAAACATATACCATCGCGGACTTTTTTGGAGACCTTTTTAAGTTGTACAATACTGTAGTACATTGTTTTGATCTATCTTGTAGGATTCAGTCAGCGTTTGCAATGTAAGCGCAAAAAATGAGTTTTTTTACGACCTCACATCGCAAAAAATGTGTTTTTTTACGACCTCACATTAGAAACCTCAATAATTGTAGCCTATATGTTATTCTGATGTATAAGCTATATTGTGGTAAAGTTTCATTCAAATCCATTCAGTAGTTTTTACGTGAAAGAGTAACAAACATCCATACATCCATACATCCATACTTACAAACTTTCGCCTTTATAATAGTAGTAGGATATTATATATTAATATGAATTATATTATATATTAACAATATAATATAATATTCCCTACTGAAGAACGAATAACCACTAAAAAGGGGCTTTCAAAACACACTGTCATCGCAGCACATGACAGAATAATTAGTTCGCTTACCAACTTACAAAAGACGAGACAGGTCTCGCTACACTCGACGCGACTGTGCACCCGAAAGAGTACAACTAGTGCTGCCATTAGAAAGATCACTGTCGATAGACCAATCGGATCAGACCAATTTTTAGTACTTGCAGTAGCCCAGTTTGACTTAAAAGTAATACATAGTATCGAATCTAAATATTGAATAAACTATCGAGGGTATCGGTTCCAACTATTCTTGCCACTATCGATAGTAATCGGTACACTACTATTGCGAGTAGCGATAGTGTTGATGGTTTTGTCCTTACAAAAGTGACCCTTATACCGTGATAATTTCACTAGGGCAGAAATAGTCAAAAGCCGATATTATAGAAAAATTCTCAGTTTAGTCTTTAGACCTATGGTTGATTGGGAGAGAGGTCCGCCTTATACATATGTACCGTGTGTTTGTGTATGCAGTTTAAAATAAATAACATTCATACAATTAGTATTTTAGTACTATAGTCATTTCCGAATCTCACGATAGAATTGCTGGCTGTCAAAAATTTTGAATAATAAGAATTAAATACAAATATTGAATGAAACTGAGCTATCGACACTATCTATTTTATAGCTAATTTTAGAAGTCAACGGCCGATATCCAGATCATCGATAGTCCTGCAACGCTACGCAAAACTTTGATACATGGCTCAGCTATAAAACGCAGCGCCACCACCCCGTATTGTGCACGTACGGAAGTGTGGACCAGTAAATAAAGTTATCAAAAACAGACGGCGCGGCGGCGTGCCGCGTGCGCTAGGCTCGATGCTACCGTTTAGTGATTGGGACGCTTTTTTAAGTCTGTAGTCTGTACAGATGTTAGCCGCAATTCAAATTTAAGCCAACTCGTGCATTTAGACCTTAAAATACAAAAATTGGTATACGCACAATCATTTTTTTTTTCAGACATCAAGGGAAGAAAAAATGTCTTTAAAATCGCATTTAATGCGTTCAAACAAGACAGTGTAACACCAAATCAGCGCCATACAGGCTATAGGTATTATGTTGCAATGAGATAAAAATTATATTCTTTTAAATCAATATTCTAATGGCATTACATCAATTTTACAAACGCTACAGCTTAGTGCACAAGCAACAGCTGAAAGCTAATGACAAGGTAAACACTCGAGACGATTGTAAAAATTGCGTTATGACTTCAAAATAACTCTCTCCCCAGTTGATCTTTGACTTTGGTAGCTCTGGCCAAATGGTGCTCTCAGTTTGTGGACGAAAATTTGCAATTGCCGACGAAAGATTTCTCCGAGTATTTCAGAAATGCTCGAATTCGAAAGTTTTCGATTGGAACAATCGAAAGTTTCTTTCGATCAATCAGCCACGATGAAAGACTCAAAGGGAAGTTTGCCCTTCTGTTTGAGGTAAGTTTAAATGTCAGATCTATTAGGTCAGCGTTATTACGTCATTCGAATAAAGGATACAATATACAAATAAAGCTACATCAATAATTCTACAAACAACCAGAAACTAATAAACTTTTTTGGAGCATATTGAATAATAAATTTACGACGTAAAAACAAAATGAATTAGGTTTTTTAACCTAAAGTAAGTCAGGTTTTATCGTTATAATTACCGAACAAAAAAATACTGTTTTAAATGGGTGAAGCTTATCCTTGGCTTAGTCGAGATTAAAAAACCTCAAGAAATTTTAATAATCAAAATTGTGCGTTTATACCCTCATTATTGCCTTAATCAGGGTTATAAATCCGATCATCTAAGCCTCAGTAAATTTAGTTTAATTATGATAATTAATCTGAACAAGGTGGAGTAGCTAACGAAGTAATGCATCAGCTTTTCAGGTTCAATAAATTTCCGGTATTAAGTATACAGTTTTCTAGTATATATAGTTCGTTTAGATTTTAATCGTCTATAAGCCTAGGTTTTACAATATCAAGTCAAGAAAGTAGTTGTAAAGCAGCTATGTAATGATTCGGATTTTTTAATCTAAGGTATCATATTAATCTAAAATATCCGTCAGTAAAAGAAGAAAAAGACAACTTACTAATTATCTAATAAGAATGTACGATATCATCCTGCCATGTAGATATTTTACTATAACATCATTAACTAATCGATATACTAGGTTAAACTAAACCATGACTTAAGTAAATATTTGTTTATGCTACTGTGATAAGCTTTATTAGCTTATAAGGCTTCTTAGGTTTTGTTATAATTATGCTAAATTTAGCATTCAAATAATTTCCAAGATATGACTGAATACATGAGTGAACTGAAAAGTTTGTGGAATTATACAAGGACGAACTTAAAACCTGTTATTTTCAAGTGTGGTGGTTCTACTCTACAGTTTATATGAAAACAAATCGAAAAACGACAACAATATTGAGTACTGTGAATACGACTACGACAAAATTTTTGCATTTTAAGGTTTCTATTGATCGTTTACAACGTTGCCCAAATTCAAATATCACATCGATTGCCTCTTAATTATTGGCGCTTGTAGTTAAACAAAATGTCTGGTTAACAGCCGCAGCCCGGTGGCCTGTCCTTTGTCAATTCTACCACTAACCGTGAGCCAAAGCTGCGTTGCATAAACGATTATTTGGCTATTGGCTCAAATATGACTAGGGTTTGAACAAGCAAGAAACATTCGTTTAATCTTATGACGACAAAACAATCGCGACTGGATGATAAGAGTACGCAACTGTAAATTTGCTGGAAGATGAAGAACAAAATTATTATAAATTACTGAAGATAATCATCGTGAAGATTCGTATAGCTTAGCGAGAGATTGGGAGTCATTGGCTGCTGATAGGCTGAATTGAGAAAATATCTTGATTTCTTTGTTTTTTATTCCCCCAAATTAATATACGAAAAAATTTCTATCCACTCTGTTGTCTTTCTACAACAGTATCTTTTTCAAATCACACAACACCAAAACATCAGCGACAGCCACAAATTGACGCAGACTATTTGAATTTTTAACCCTCCAGTTGCACCGGTCGTTTAATACAAGCGCTTTTCTGTGCTCGGTCGCGGGAATAGCCCACACTTTTTTACTGACTGAGCATCAGTAACGTTCTCCCGTACGGCTGAATTGTTTGCCAATGAAGTTCGGTGGCTGCTACTTATTTTTTTTTCTTCGTGAATCAGGCGAATATCGAGTGTTCACTGAATGCGCTGCGATAGTGTTAAATTGGGTTTCCATTTGCCCCATACTTTGTAGCAATACATACAGCATTTTTCACAAATTCAGACAATATTTTTCCACGATATTCCCAATATTATTGTGTCGTGGTAAAACGCGATGGTTTATGTTGTATTGCAACAGCAAACGAGAGAGTAAATCGATTTATTGTTGGTAATACAACATTCATTGAATAGTTTTCAGTGTAGTAGACTTTTATAAAATAAAATGAAAATGAAATAACATTTCGTTTTTGGCCGCAATTATTTGAATAGATATTGATATTGAACTTGAAATTGAATATAGAAACCAAAAACGTTTATATCACCAATTGATTTTCTTCCTCGATTCAAATTCTAAGGTTAATCATTTCCTTTCAATCAGACCTTTCATAGTTAATCGGCTTGGTGCTCTTTTCGGTTCCTCCCTGCTCTTTGATTGGAGCTTGCTTACCAAAGGTGAAATATATTATGTCAATGAAATGACTTATCTCATCTAAATTTTCAGGTGGGTTCCCAATGGGCTTTGAAATTTGCGCGGTTTCTAAAGCCAATTTGAATGAAGATATTTGGCAATTTGGCTAAATGAGCTAAAAGGTTAGGACGGCTCTACGGCAACTCTATCAGTTAAGTTGAAGTTTGATAAGCCTTTTTATTGTTTTTAAATTCAAATCTTATGTTTTGAAAATTACAGTCATTATCTATACATAATGTATTTAGACTGTTCATTTAATGATTTTTTTAAAGAGAACTAACTAAAAGTCATCCAGCTTATCATTCACAAAAGTGTTATTACGGAATTATTTATCATTCATATTTCATCTACTCTAACGGTTTTCGCATCAATGCCTTACGAATAAATAATAACGAACTCCCTTGGTTGTATGACATCGTATACAAGAAATGTACCTTAAAGCTGAACTTCATAATTGTGTCGTACATAAGTGGATTATGATTCAGACACAATACGAGATGAAGCTTAACTAACAAGCTCGCTGTTAGGAATTCCTTTAATTTGTCGCTAGTCACTTTGGTCACTACGGCGTTGCTTCTTTGCGCCAAGAATGTAATATCCTTTCAACTTTACTTGTTATTTCTTATGTCTACATTAAGGTTTTGTTTTGTTTTTTAAAAACCCGGCGCCGTTGTCAGACGGTCTTGAACCTCTTTTATTTGAATTGTTTAGCTGCTTGCGTCGTAATAATCTTTTTTTTTATTTGGAATAAGACATTTAGTAGCTGAAAGACGAGTTTGTTTAAATGTAGTAGCCTAGGTGTTAAGATTTAAAATATAAATCCATTTAATTCAAGCCAGATAAAGAATACAAAGAATTCAAGCGAGATGATGGTTTAAAATATTGACTAAATCATTAATACTCATTAAATATTTCTGTTTGTTACAGGTACGTTGTTTATATCCAAATTTTCACTCAAATTCAAGGAACAGTTTTATTAAGACACAATAAAGGTAAGACTTTTAATCCATGACATTGTAAGTACTCGTACTGTGTAGTCGTATACATTCGTAATAATGACAAAAATACTACTGTAACTAATGTAGGCACTTTTATGTAAAATGTTAAACGGTATTTCAACGTATATGAAATGAAATACATTTTATTACTCAAAGGAACCGAATTCCTGAAAAATATTCGCAAGACTCATTAAAAAAGAAAAGTAACAGACTTCACCAATTTAGGGAGACCCAAAGTAAAGACGTAACTTTCACGGGACAGCGGTGGGACGTGAAAGGAGTCGTAATCGCACCTACCTCGAAAATATTTGAGCAATTCAGATCCTATTCCGTTGAAAAAAAGTCTATTATCGCTTGGAATTTTTCGTTTCTTTCTGCACCTCCTCTCACACCATTAAGCACGCGGGCGATCGGATGGAAGAGATTAACTTCCATCGCGGCGTTTGTGCGACACTCCGCTGAATACTCCTTTAGGAGCTGGCAATGGAACTGGTTTTGGTAAAAAACAAACATGAAACGTTTGTGGCCGGCCCCGGGTGGATGAAGCTATCGTATTGACTTACAAGCGTTCGATGGATCCGAGACGTGACTGCGTCTGGTGCTGGTAATTGTTTTGCTTGGCCTTCCAGAAATTTTGCGTGCTATTTATCCCATGTAAAAGCATGTACAAATTTCTGGAAGTAAAATAAGAAGGACGAGCTACATTCAAGCAGGTGGTATTTAATCTTTGGAATACTGGAACTATATCAAAAAGACCTGTATTCAAGACTTTGATCGTAACCAACCCCTTGAATTTTATTCGTTCTTTTTTGGAACCTTCAAGTGTCAAGTGGTAGTTGATAGTCGAATGTAAAATACTGTAAAAATAAAAATAAAGTTTTTTAAAATAAAATTTATATTTTTTCTCATAATGTTTTTCGTAGAAAGGTGTATTAATATATTGTGTAAATTATCGAAAATATATCTCATTTGAGAAAACCTAAGATCCCCTCTCACCATTGACAAGTAAGCACTAACCAACGAATTCATCAGTAATCTTTTTCGTATGAAGTATTGGATAGATAACGCAACGTAATAGGACATTGTGAAAAAGAGCTTAATTGTATTTTATAAAGCGTATAATATTTATAACTTAATTAGTTTGCTAAAAACAAAACTTGCTCTACATAAAATGTCATAAGTATAGCAGAGTAGGCATTAAGCTAATGGAGATCTATCCCAGGTATATAATAGACGTTTAACGTGAATAGGCCAACATCATCTCAAAAGCGAAAATGCGAAATGAAATACCTTTACCACATTCTTCGTATGATATTGATTCTATATACGGAGGTTCTAAATCAAAGCGAGAAAATAGACCTCCAATAGATTCCAGGAAGGTCCCTTGCCATTAAGTACCAAAAAGGTGACTGTGTGGAAAAGATTAACTCTCGGACCTTCTATACTCTAACTAACGGAATGGTCGGGGAAGGTATTGTGGCTCAGTAAACAACCATTGGATTCAATATTTGAGGGGAAAACGTTAGAGGTTTTGATGTGGAGTTTCAATGGGCATTATCTGTCCGCAAGTGTTGTGCCGCCGAATTCTTTGGCAACCCCTGTTTGTTGTGAAATATTTTTTTATAAATGACCAGTTTTGGAGTTCCCTATGAAAGTTACACCTAAAAGTTTTTTTTTTAGCTTGTATTGAGTGTAACTGGAAACCTGTAGCTTTTCATTACGAAGTTCACACATTAATATGTTAGTCTTTTAAAAAATCAAGTCGTAAGATTATTTAAGTTTCTAATAAACAGCTTGATTCAATTGTAAAGAAACCATAACTTCTGCCATATTCAATCGGTTTACATACGATAGACGTTTTATTTTTAAGAGAAAACACAGTAGTAACAGAATTGATAAATTCTGAAAACAATGTTCATGTTGGACAAGACAAAGCTTCACATTGCAATAAATACATGAACTTTATACGTTCAGAGCGAAACGAAGCCCCGGCTTGAGTTGAGGTTCAAACTCGTTGTGGTCACAGTAAATGTTACTTATTGCTTACAATACTGATACATTTTTTGTTTCTATTCAGTAGAAAACTTTGCTGTTTATGGTGAATCTACGAGATGACAGTTATACCTTTAGTGAAGGACTGGTCTAATTAAGGAGAATATAATTATACCTATCGACAGCGAAAACTAAAACGATTTTAGATGTAGATGAGAAATAAGAATTGGTCTTGGATATTTGACTCTATTTCAACGTTTTTATAATCTAAATCAATGTTTATTTTATTTTGTTCAGAACAATGCAATCTTAATAAAACTTATCTACGCTTGTTTCAAACTTCGAAAACAGCATGTTTTTACTTTTTATTTATATTGACATATCTACTGAGGTGAGGTGCAGTAAACGGCACGTTGGTCTTGCCGTATTTGGAGATAAAGGCAGAAGCCCTATTCTGTAATATTACTGCTTCTATATCTTCAGATTTAACCATCTCTCTCATTCGTACTGTCTACTATTATAAATGATAACTAGAGTAGAAAATGTGGATATCATCAAACAGAGTAGAATCTCAGTTTCAGGACTGGATCCTCCGCTAGACGTTTCCGCAACTTTAGCCGTTCTGCTTTATTTATGAGCTCTTCATGAAACAGGTGTGTCTCAGCTAAAAAGCCGTTTTCAACGGCTGTGCAATAACGCTGCAGTATTTTCTCATTTGGTCCCATTTCTGGGTAGCAGTGGTCTTTTGTTCTCGCTTTTGCAAGGTTTTTCCCGTCGTCAAATATAATAAAGGTGCTGTAAGCTGTACGTGTGGATTTTGTGCGAAAATGTGGTCATTTAATTATTTTGCTGAATACAGGGGTAAAAAATAATTTAGAAACTTTTTGCACTTAAAAAAAAAAGTGAGAAAGCTGTACGTGTGGATTTTGTGCGAAAATGTGGTCATTTAATTATTTTGCTGAATACAGGGGTAAAAAATAATTTAGAAACTTTTTGCACTTAAAAAAAAAAGTGAGAAAATATCATAAATATTGACATCATAACTTCAGACAACGTCGTCTGTCAATATTAGCACAATTTCATGGGGGGATATTTTCTTTTATCTGAATGCATTTTTCCTAAGTGCAAAACATCAGAACTGTTTTCCCAACAGCATTTTGCTTCTTTGAACTTCGAAGGCAGCAAGCAGTTTTGATAGGGTGCAATACGTGCCATGTTACTTTCAAAGAGAATTCTTAAAAGTCTACTTTGTATTCCTGGGCGTGTTTATATAGTAAGTATAGATTTTACCTCGTAAGACAAGTTATAGTTGGTATTAGAGCTTAAAAGTCAATTTAACTTATTATATGGTCGAGGAACTAAATAAACAAACAAACTTATAACAAAGTATTTTACATATATGATATTTTCTTTAGGGAATTCATGAGAAGACTCTGAAGGGTCTGATTTAATTATATGTAATAACATGGCAAAGTTGTATGATATATGAACAATGTATGGAAAGTTTATTCTCGTGAGAATTTGTTTGATTAGATAAGACAAAAGAACTTACGTACAACTTCCGAGATAATATAATAATAATAATGATAAAGTAGAACTATAACCTTTTTTTGTAAAGAACGATGGATTGCCATTTTGTTCTGTAATATTTTGTTTAATTTGCGTAGGCATCTTTACTTTCAACAATATCAATAAAACTAAAAAATTGATTTGATTGAATCGGTGTAAATTCATTAATATTTTGCTAAGAAAGTGAAAATAAAAGTAGGTTCAGTATCAAAAAGATAAAATTATTTCTGAACGCGCTCCCAAATCTTTGTATGTATTCCTTGCAGAAACATCAAAGGCGTTACAAAGAAAAAATGGTTGCCGAGCTAACGTCATTAGGGAGAATATATCAGATCGCATTAGGGTTGTGACATTTTAGGTGGATAAAATAAAATCAGTTGCAAAACCTTGCTCAATTTAGTTTTATTTCTCATAGTTATCCTCAGTTCAAGCAATACTTTTTTAAAATATTGAGTAATATTACAGCAAGCACGACACTCAATTACTACTACAGTTGTAAGCTACAAATCGTTTATTTTTATCCTAATAATGCTTACAGATTAAAACTAGGAGCCCTATTTTGAATCGCTGGAACATGGCGTGTAATTTTTGTTAGAAAACTAATAAATGAGTCAACTATAACTATTAGAAATATAGACTTAAGTACTCACAAAATTAAGCATTTTTTTTTCAAATCACTTCCGTGTGGATTTCAAGTGATTTTCATTAGATAATTGGTTTTTTAACAATGAATATCGAAATTGCCCCTTGTTTGCTAAAAGCTCATGATTAAGGATTGCACTACAACTACTGTTGCTATCGATATGAAAGCAACCTATCGATAATATCAGTCAGCTCTACGGTCTATCTTTCTAATAACACTTGGTATAGTTAATGTTTGGATGACGTGGAAGCTACGGCTGGTGGTTTTTGTCCGTTTTCATTAAACGTTTGCCCCTGACAGTACAGGGAATGTTGGACAATTACTTGTTGCGTAACTACAAGTTTATACAGAACGTGACAACGTTGCGGTGTCCTTTGTAACAGCAAAGGGCTGACTTCCAAGTGAAATTGACTTAAGTTTATCATTGTATATTACAGCAAGAATTTGTTGAAATGATGAATTAACTCGGTTACATAATATGTAACCGACAAAGCAGATGTGATAATCGGACTTTTGTCGATGTAATTCCGATTTTTACATCTGTTTTTTTTAAAAAGTGGCAGTGGTTTTAAGCACACGTTTTCACACAACATAGGCATGTTAAAATCCCTATTTCGTTTATCGCAGTGTTTTTTGTAGCTTAAAAAATAAAGGTCTAAAATAATCGGCTCTTGCGTTACGTTTTCCATCTGCATATACGGAAACAGGTCTTAGTGTAGGAGTTCTTAGATCGAACGATCCTAGGTTACGTCTGCAAAAAAATTCGGGATATTTAGGTTTCATTTGATCTTATATCGTCAAATGATGTGTCTTATTATGTTTATGTTATTTAAAGAAAACAAAAAAAAAACACTAACAATCAAAACCAAAAAGAGTAACTTTGATACCAGAACTCTCGAATTTGTGAGGGACAAATGAGACGCATTCGAAAGTTCGCAAAAGTTTTCGCTTCCCGCTCGCTCGGAGATCGCATTACGAAATAACCACTCAGAATTATTGCGGCAACCGTTAGGGGACTGCGATAAACAAGACAACAATACAAAAAGGCAGGGAATGTTCCAACAGATCATAAATCATCTCCAACATGTCCCACTTGCCAGAACACAGTTTTTGGCGGAATTGGTATAAATAGAAGTAGGCTCTATGTTTTAAAGAAAATGTACTGAACTCTCACCATGACATGTTGTGTATGTCCATGCAAGACTTTGAAGTCTATAACGACGTTAAGCTCTTAGTAAAACAGGATAGTTGAAGAACTTTTAAAAGTCATAAAAGTTTAGAATGTTTTTAACACTCACAGTGTCATATTTTGTTATTTGATCTTTATGAAGTCATAAAAGTCTTTCGTGTTTGCTAAAAGACGCACTGGGAAACTGAGTAAGTACCAAATATATTTAAAAGTTTATACGCCCCAATATAAGCCCTGCCACGGCTTTGGTTGGTATGAATCCTACTACTGCTTTGCTGCAAAATATATCGTGTTGTGAGATTGCAAAAAAAAAATACAAATAGGATTGAGTGAATCTACTGAATCGTCATACATTGTTTCAGAACAGTTTCGGGTATATTTCATTGTTGGCTTAGCGATTACCGAAGTTGCTGTAGTAATAGAAGAGGATTTTCCTCACCGTATTACAGATATACTGATAAAGAGGTGGATGAGGATGTGAAGAGTATTAGTATAAATAGGAATAGGGAAAAGAAAAATTTGTAACTTCTAAGAAAAGAACGAGCTTGCTTGTTACTTGTCATTAATATGTTACGATTATATCGCTATGCGATATAACAACGAATCTACTTTGACAACTAACTAAAGTATGTTATAAGATACATTTCAAGGGCCTGGGTGTTGCGGTTCTAGCGTAATTTGGGATCCAATCAATATATGTGATTGGTGTCCAACTTTTTTTTATAGTGTTATGTCTCTATACACACTTAAATTGCACTTGTAAAAAGCAACTGTGTCAGACAAGGAATCAAACCCTGTGTCTTACGCTATGGTGGTGCATGTCTATTAGCGCTATGCTATTAATTAATATTGTTGCCTAGAAATTTTTACGTAGAGCTTGGGCAATAAAGTAAACGTCATCTAATCAAAAAAAAAATGCTCAAGTTTACGATTCCATCAATGTGTCGCTGTGTGTGTTATTTATATTTATTTATACATTATTTATTTTTGACGACCTCCGTGGTGTAGTGACTAAGCACACTGGGTTTCAAGGCGTCGCCGCTCCGATGTCCCGGGTTCGATTTCCGGTCGGGTCATTGTAAAAATCATAATTTATTAATCTATATTGTCTCGGGTGTGGCTGTTGTGGTACCACCGTTGTGTCTGATTTTCACAACACAAGTGCATTGACTTACTTTGGGATCAGAGCCATCTATACGATTGGTGTCCAATCTTTATTATTTATTTTAATAAAATAAAAATAAAACAATATTATTGAATGCAATAGTATTAAAACATGTTTTTACTGGCTAACCCCCTGACGCAAAAAGAGAGGGGTGTTATAAGTTAACCTTGTCTGTCAATGTATGTATCTGTCTTTTTTTTCAAATTTAATATTAACTAGCGGTCCCCCGCGACTTTGTCCGACCGTTTTGAGTTTGTTCCCTCCCCTTCCGTCACAGTGTGATGTTTCACGCCTTCCTCGATAAGTAAGCTATAGAAAACAAAACAATATTTTAAATCTGTTCAGTAGTTTCTAACATTAGCGCATTAAATCAATCAAACAAACAAACAAACTCTTCAGCTTTATAATATAATTATAGATTTAATAATTATATTTTGATCCATCAGAATCTGAAACTTTACTCTTGTTACATAGCTTTTGGCCTGTTTATAAAAAGCAGTAAGTAACAATCGATTAATTCAAACATGGAACATTATTTCCTACGCAATATTGAACAGATAACGCTGACCAAAATCTATTAGGAAATTGTGAAACAGGCCGTTTATCTGGGAAGCTCATGTATCATCCTTTGAAATGTTTGGTTTACAACAAGTTCCTGTAATAGGTAATCTGAAACCATTTCCTAGACAATGTATGTACATACATAGGGATATCTACTACATACATAACTATATAACAAAGACGATCCTACGTTTACGCCCTTAAACACATCAGTCGCGTAGTATACAATTGACATTTCTGCGATTTGGAATAAGCAAAGGCTTTTTTTCCGTTCTTTGCTTATTTAGCGTCCATTGGTCTGTATCCATCTGCCTGTATCAGGCAATTGTGTCTTTCAATAGAGCTCATGAAGAAAGTTTTGTTTCTTTTGATATATCAATTTGAGAGGGCATATACTTCAATAAATTTACGTAGATTCTTAAAACTGAAGGACTTAATCATTACTGAATAAATTACGAGTATAGCTCTGTAAGCTTTACACAACGCCGCCTATCACCGTCCTGTGCTAATAAAATTAAATCGTAAATTAGACTCCTACAAAATTGTCCGACTATTTTCTAATTTCAGGCATTGAATATTCATTATTCGATTTGACTATTTTATTACACGCTTGTGTACCTAAGTCTTAAACAATCAGAATGTTTAATGATGCCCTGATCACTTAAAAATCTTTTTACTTTAGAAATTGGTATTACAGAATCAAGCTCTTTAAATTATATACCTACTTTTAAGCCAAGAAAGACCTAGACTTGATAAAAGAAAAGCTCCTGTGCACCCTATAAAAACTTAATTTAAACTTTTGAAACTGGCTTAAATTGTTCTGAGCTTAAGTAAGACTCAAGTAATCAAGTAGCGTCGGCAAAATAGTAATCTATGAAATATTATCTCTTGCAACAGATAAAGCTTTGCATCTCTTTTCCTATTTTAGATTAAAAAGAGATACCTAGAATAGTGATTTCTATGCGAATGTTGGTCGATTCTCACGATTGAGCGTTGAGATCGTGAGCAGTCTTGTTTTCATTTTTAAATTAATAAAAGATAGTTTTCTGCAACCGTCCAATATATTATGGTACAATGTACAAATGACTTGATATTTAGTACACTATTGTAATAATGGCAAGGGTTAATGTAATAAATAACTTCTGCTGAAGTATGTATATAGATGGATAACATTGTTTTATTACAGAACCTCACGAGTTACTGCGGTGTTAGATCTTGACATAGTTTACGCTATTTATTATAACAATTTGTCATTGTTTTGCTTTGTCATGGAGATTATGCAGTCTTACTAAGAATTGCATATCAGTTGTTTTTGTAAACTTGTATTACATTCTGTGGAGACATCACGGATAACGGCAATTGATAGCCTTTTATGGTTAAAAAGTGGTCCCCCGCGTGTTATGAGTTTCCCTCCTCTCCCTTTGCAGCGTGATGTTTAGTAGCTAAAACCATTTCTAGATAAATAAGCTATCCAACACAAATACAATTCTACAAATTGATTCAGTAGTTCCAGAGGTTAGCGCGTTGAAACAAACAAACAAAGTCTTCAGCTTTATAATATTAGTATAGACTAGCGTTCCCCCGCGAATTCGTCCGCGCGTTTTGAGTTTCCTCCCTCCCCTCCCGTTGCAGTGTGATTTACTATAAAACCGTCCTCGACAAATGAGATACCTAACACTAAAATAATTTTACAAATCAGTCTTGTAGTTCTTGAGATTAGCGCGTTCAAACAAACACTTCATCTTTATGATATTAGTTTATATTTATTTTTAATGATATTAAGTACCCTAAGCTAACATAGGCATCTTCAAAACCCCACAAGTTTCAATTCACTCTAAGTAGATCGCGATTTTAAATATTTAACTCAAAATTAATGTTATTGGTCGATCAAGTCATAAAGTACACCATTATACCAATCTAATGGTTCGTATATGTTACACCGATGGCTTTTTAATTGAAACTTGCTACATTAAGCCACCGGAATCAGTAAATGATAATATAAGGGGTCGTTTCGAAACCAAAGTTATGGTATTAGCTAGTAGCTAAACGCGATGCGAATTTTACTGGCAAACCCCCAGTTTCTCGTAAGCTGCTTATGTAATTATCCCATCAAAATACAGAATGAGATATATTGTAATATTAAAGCGTTTACTCATGACGATACTCTCGCAAAAGAGGTACTTAAGTTCACCAAAAGATGGCGCCAAACAACGATTTTAAGGCATATTTCATCATCGAAAATTAGGCATTAACTGAAGACTAGTTCAAATATGGAACGTCATTTCGTCTGAAGTATTGAACAGATAACGTTTAACAGAGTTTATATGCCGTTAATATTCTATTGACATTCATTTAACTTTCTGTACGTTGTTTTAAGTATTTGGCTACGAGAACTTTAGCCATCGGCATCGGTAATGCGAAATACTTATTCAATCTAAATAGGTATTTTGATTAACTAGGTACCTACTTATCTTGGTGTGAGTTAAATTAGAATAAGCCATTTTTTTTCAAACCCCTGACATGTTATTTCAATATGACTGAAGTAACACGGTACCAAATTCCGAATCGATCAGACAACTGGATTGGACTGATCAGATTTTCATAATGACGAAAAATAACTAAACAAAAATCGGTTTATTCGTTTAGGCGATACGATATCACAGACAGATACACAGACTGATACGTCAAACTTATAACACCCGTCTCTTTTTGCGTCGGGGTTTAAAAAACTTTTCCAAGTCTTGCAAAATCACTACATTTAACTGAGAAGGCATCTCCATTACAGTGTCAGTTAGCAACTACCGTCGACCGGTAGCCCTAAAATAATGACAACGTACGAAGCCCCGGCGGTCGTTTCAAGTTACGATATTAGTCGTTTAGAGCTTCATAGTGACTTTTGCCAGTCCTTATAAATCCGAGTCTCGCAGACCACAGAGTTAAAGAGCAACAAAACTGTAGTAACTGGAGCTAGTGTAGTTTCATTAACGTGCAGTGCAGTCCTCAGTGCTATAGAAAGGATTTAGGAGACTGAAACGGAGAGCGAGATGGCCGATTTAAAACCGTGTTGTAGTCATTTAGTTTGTGTCTTGGTGATATTTTGATTACGCATATGATTATTATTTCATGTTTTTAGACGAGCCATGCGAAAAGTTAATAAAAAAAAGTAAAAACCGACTTCAAAACCAAAATGCACTAAAAAGTATTAAATAAACTCTTCACCATTAAAAGGAAAGGAATCCGTTTTAGGCAAACAATTTCTTTTTGGAGTCGGTGCTGTCGATGTGTTGATGCTTGATGGTCAAAGTGATGGCACCGACTCCAAAAAAAAAATTGTTTGCCTAAAACGGATTCCTTTCCTTTTAATGGTGAAGAGTTTATTTAATACTTTTTAATGCATTTTGGTTTTGAAGTCGGTTTTTACTTTTTTTTAAAGTTTATTTTATTTCTTCATTTTTAGTGATTACATAAGAGGGGGGGGGGAGTTGCACCTTATGATTCTATTTTTTTAAGAAGCTACAAATTACCTATCATAAGTTCTGTCATTATAATTACTGAACTCCTAAGCGTTAAGGAGTTCCACCATCAGCTCAGCCCCACAAGATGTTGACTATCAGACGTAACAACACGTCAAAATTAAGATTCTAGTAAAGAAACACTATACGTGCCTTTAAAATTTGAGGGTTTTCCTCCATTACACCAAGATCCCATCATCAGATCCTAAAATGGAAAAAATGGGACCAACTAGAAGGTACACCCTCTACGTAGGCGAAAAATTTTTTCGATTCTGTCGACAAACGACTGAGATATGAGGTAACATACATACAAAAAAAAATAATGATAAAAAAAACATACAGTCGAATTGATAACCTCCTCCTTTTTTGAAGTCGGTTAAAAAGACGAAATATATGAGCATATTTATGTTTCACTAACTAAGCCAATTTATTTGGTACATTAAATAAATATATTGTGCACTAATAATTGTGTACGGTGTATTATATTGTCATCAAACTAAGCTTATTACAAAACACATTTATTTGCTCATTGCAGTATATTTTCCTTTTCCATTAAATGGCAAAGGGTCTTTCTTTATTATAGGTTGCTGAAAAAATCATAAGCTAAAAAAAGAAGCAGCATTTACAAAAATTCCCCGCTCGAATAATGAAAACATTTTCTCCACCGCCGTAAAAGCTCTAGGGGAAAGATGAAATTTCAGTCGACTATAATACAGTGTGAACTAGAGTATTTCACAAAGTCTAGATATGAAGTTCAAGGGTAAAGTCACCCGGTTGTCGGTGCCAATATAACGCGAAATACTCGACCAGTGGCTCTGAACCGGTTACATAGTTCAGGGAAATGTATCAACTCGGAAAAGGATTGTTGCTCAAAAATTACTATAAAATTAAATAATGTCTAAGTAAAAGTTTTTGTTAAACTTTTTGCAGTTTTTAAATGCTTTGCAAATCATAAGAACGCTATATCATATGGTTCACATCAAAAACATTTACGAAAACTATGGACAGATGATGATCTGAGGAACTTTGAACTGTAGAATGTTTGTATTATTATAGGTATAATAAAGCACACACTGATAGCACCTACCTAAAAATATTTTTCTTCTATATTTTTATCTTGTTAAGCGCCTGTTTCACAACATATAGGCAAGTCCACTTACCAACCAATAGTTCAAATATAGAACTCCATTTCGTATTAAAAGTATCCGGCAGACAAATAATACTAACGACCGGTTTCACAATATTATCTGAAAATTACTTCATTTACAAATTGTTTTTTTTTTGTTGATTAGTGCTTATTTAACAATATTCAATCGGGTCCGATAAAGTGCTCATTGAAAAGAACTGTCTGTTCTGCATAATCTGTTTAAGGCGAGGTTGATAACTGGGATAATGTCACTTTTTGCTGTCCAAAACTGGTATTACAAGTTTGAAGCTTTGTGAAACAGGCCATGAAAGACGACAGAACTTACTTCATTGACGAAACGCAATTCATCAGAATGCACCATGAGATAAAGGCTTTTAGACGGTCTGTCGTCATTAACAGCTACAGGACGTCCACTGCTAAACATAGTCCGCCCCCCGGTTTTTCCAACCTGCATCGTGATCCTACGGTCGTCGGACCATCTTGTCGACGGACGTCCTTAAAAAAAATTGGTAACTGACAAAACAAGAAAAACTTTCAATAACCTGTTTTGTATAGTATGGATAGAGTGTATTTAGACTGACTGCAATTTTGCGAAAAGTGCGATCGCTTTCAGAAGAAAAAAACAATCTAACTACTCACAATCATCATCACTCACCATCATACCTACATACATACCTCAAAAAACTCTCAATGTTGTTGACGTGATTATGTCTTTTCTTGTTCGTGATACTGTTCGCACATTCAATTTAAATTTATGTATAAGAAATCTTATATCTTCAATTTATGTGTATATCAAATTTTTTAAATCATTTTAAAATACATTATTTCTACATGTCCTACATCGATCCTGAACCCGAATCGATCCTGAACCCGAATAAAAATTCTTAATAGAACACTATCGGTGTGGCCAATAAATCTCCCGCGATCTTTGGCTGTTTTCAAACGAAACATCTGGAGACGTTGCAACCGTAGATACGACAAACTGTATAAATTATTTGCCAACGTGGGCGGAGTCTTGACAAGGGTTGCCGATCATAAGTTAGAGAGCCGCTGACTGAACAGCTGTTTTGGAATAAATTATTTAACAACATTAGTTTTCTTAGAATCACGTTACTTAAACCTGTAATAAAAACTTGGAAAAGCCAAAAGCTATTTTTGGCTGTTCCAAGTAGAAGTAGAAAGTTTTTTGATGTTTAATGGAAGAGAGCTTTATTGGTAGAGGATATTTATTTATATGAACGGGGCTATTCAATTACCAATGTTAAAAAAAAGAATCTTTATTCGAAAAAATCTATTGAAAATAGATTTTTTATTTTTCGGACTTTAAATTCCCATACTTATCCTAATGCAAACCATACTTTGTAATACAAGTTTGAAAATTCCTTATCACGAAACCAGATAATTGGTATGTTGTTGGGCGCATAAATAAATGAATACTATGGTTGATTCTAACCAACCTTTCCGTTGACTATTATTATTAAATAGAAATTTTTTCAAATAGAATTTTTATTCGAATTTTTTAATAGAAATGACTGTGTAGGTCAGAAAACCGAAAAATGGTCTTTAGAACTATGGGAATAACCTTCTAAATTATAAACCAAAGCTCAAAATCAAACTATGTGTGATTTTGAGCTTCTTTATAAGGTCTCTATGACCTTATAAAGAAGCTCAAAATCACACAACGAGCGATGGAGAGACTACGAGAAATGAGAAGATACGTTGAAAAACTGAGGTAACGGACATATCCTTGAGAATCACTAAGCTCAAGTGCAATGGGCATAGCGCGAAGAACTGATGGCCGTTGGGGCAGAAAACTTTTATATTGGAGACCCTTTGTCCAGAGACGCAGCGTTAGACGTCCACCGAGAAGATGGGCAGATGATCCTGTAAAGATTGCAGGATCAAACGGGATGCAGACCGCTTGTGATCGGTCGCTGTGAAAAGCCGTGGGGGAGGCCTATGTTTAGCAGTAGACGTCCTTTGACTGATAAATATGATGATTACTGACACAGTCTTCATCATTATCAGCCAAAGTGTTTGTGATACCATGATGTTTTATTCTTATAGTTGGCAACCCTATTCTTTAAGGAAAGGGAAACAGAAATCGTGTCTGCCTTTATCATGTCGCTGCTTTGTCTCTTTTTAATTCCCAACAGAATAGCCCCTTAATGGATCTGGTCGGAGGAGAATGAAAAATCGCACTTGAATTGGCTAATTTGAATATAAAGAAGTTGTTACTTTCCCTAAATTGATTGATAATAAAGCTGTATTCTGTTTAAACCAAATACGCTCACGGAAATCAAAGATGCAGATTCTGTTAACAAAGCTTTTTTAAGTGATAGTGAACATGCTCAAGTGCGAAACGAACCAAACCTAGGACGTAAACATGTGACTTCTATTTTATTGATCACGACTTGCATGTAAGTATGCAGGTGTGATGTTAATTAACTCGTGATGACAGATCGTGTTGCTTGATAAACATATTACAGTTCAACAAATGTATTCGGCTAGTTGGAGTTAAGTTGGCAGGATGAAGAGCTTCCTCCAGAAATAATTCACATCCATATTTTGTAACTATACATTCTTCAATATTATCAGTTTTGATAAATACTACCAAACATATACTTAATGTTATTACTTTTATAAAGCCTTATTTTAGTGTTTGTTTTCAAATAATAATACATACCATGAATTATAGAGTACAGTCGTGATGACGTGCACTTAATACATTACAAGGAACCAGTGATTCGTGCCTCGCTGTCAGCACGCGTCGCTAAAGCTCACGAAATTAAACATATTCCTCGCGTTAAGATGATTAATGGTTAAAAAAACGTGACGTAAATTATATTCTAAACAATAATGCGGTGCCAACAAGCATATGAATCGATTATCCTCAATCAACACATTAGTCTTGTTGTCCAAACATTTGATGTAGGTGGCTGTTCGTCATGATGTTTGGCTCGTAAAAACTGGAGCCTACAGCCTCTCGATTAATTTATGGTACAGCAGGCAGGATTTATAGAGCCTTACTGATATTCGGCCTGGTAGATAAATACATCTAAATCTATATAGCGAAAAGTACGTTAAATGTAAAGGTAAGTCACTCTATAGTAAGGAATTTACAGTATTTTTAAATATTTATGGTTAGATAAGATTCTTTTATGCGTCTTAAATGACGTTTTGTTGAAATTTTGCCATCCGAAACGTTAGTGTTTTTAAGGCCTGATTTTTCCAACGTCAGATAAGGAATATTCGTTGAATGAAATACAATACACCCCATTTGAAAACGTTTTCTATTTATCAACAATCAGTCATTAATTTAAGTAAATTTTATTTTAAAATTGGTTGTTTCATACTTATTCCGTCGGATAAATCTCATCTGACGATGGTGAAATCGACCCTAAATCACGTAATATTTATGTGAAGATAAAAGATGTACCTATGACCTGTTTCATAATGTCAGAATAAGTTCCCACGAACTAACGATGAAATTCAAATATAAAAAAAAAATGCTTAATTGTCAGTGGTGAAACAAGCCTTTACTTATGCAGAATTAAATACACGCACGGTTTGTAAGGTATGTAGTTATAACTCGAGCAATTTTATCGAACTCTTATCTTTTCATTTGCAGCAATATCTTAAAATCCAAATAGGTCAAATCAGAATTCAAGAGCCATCTCAGAAGTCGGTCGGTCCGGTCAAAAGACGGAAGCGCTTACTCGGTCCCGTCTTGATTTATCGACTACGTCTCGGCGGATATGAACCGAGCCCGCTGAGACTTCAGCGCTCTCTTATGGAAATTGAAAGAAAGCGGTGTTTTTATTTGAGGTTTTGATACCGTGATATTTGTGACTGATACAAAAATTATCGATTTTATTCATGTTTTTTTATGATGACGCAACGGATTTGGCTAAAGTGCTTTTAATAATGTGATTCTATTTAATACGAGTAGTTTCAGAGAACTTCGTTTCGCTCCCGGTCTCGTTCCGTCGACTAAAACTCTATTATTTGTTTACCTATCATAGCCGTGATAGCATTCCTTCTAAATTCATCGTATATGCTACAGCCGTGAATTTTTCACGTATCCACCTACTACCATTTGTCTTTAAATACTCATTAAGTAGAAATAAATAGACAGTAGAATTACAGAACGATCTATTTCTATTTTATCGAAAAATGAATTTATTAAAGTCATAATCATTTTAAAAGACCTAATCAACGACACTCCGAAAAATGGGTATGCTTTTGGGGTTGTACGGACAACAGCACGTCAAGGTAAACACTCCGGTATCTTATGCGGTTGTAATAAGGACTAGTTTGCAACAAAAGTAGGTAACCATTTGCTGTCGACTGTACAGCACAGTACTGTAAATTACAGGTTTCTAGTACCTAAGATCTCGGAGCGTTACCGTGGACGGACGGACAGACGGACATGGCGAAAATATAAAGGTTCCTTCTTTTAGGACTTAAAATAACTTAAACTTAAAAGGACCTTAAAATAACTCTGATATACAGAAATTTATAAACTATATCAACGTTTGTATTTCTAGAGATGAAAAGAAGTGCCTTTGATGAGATGAGACAAATTTGGTCTCATTCGTTTTCAAATAACTAAACTCATTCCATAAAAAAATGCGGGTTGAAAATAGTTTTCGCCCGCAAGCTTATTTTTGACGCAAATGTAGGCAATTCCGCCAGTTACTCCGTCTGCTCACGATAGTCTTAAAAACATAGAACCCGACAAAAAGTTTGCCCTTCATATTATTCCACTTTTAAATATTTTCAAACCAGTGAAAAACGAAACGTACCAATTAATTCATTGAAGTTTTAACATTTATACTGCTCTAATCGTGTGCGAGTATGGTCAAGGAAGTGCTTACTCCATCTTCCCTTGATTTATTAGCCTCGTCTCCTCGGTTATGAACTGAGCCGCGAAGGGAGGGCGTTCCAGACCCCTCTCTTATGGAAATTGGAACGTAGATGACGGTGGCTTTTTATTTTGCTAACGCTTCTGCGTTATTCATGAACAATGAGATTTCGGTTAATAAAGGATGTGAGGTGTTTTGGTGAGATAGGCTTTTTGAAAGCAGAAAAAGTTGAGAGCTGTTTGAAATTTCTATTACATACAAAATTCAAACCCCCCCTTAACTTGACATATTTTAAGACATGGTTATCTTACCATGCTGTTTATTAGTCAAACCTTCTTATCAATTATTAAAGATCTTCACTCGGCAGATCAGGTCATGGTCGCTAAACCATATATATCAATATCATTAAAGTTACACGGAACCAAATCATGAATTATTTGAAAATTAGAAACTAGAAAATGGGCTGATGATCTTCAAACGGCTGAATAAATTTTTATGAAACATGTTTCATCCGTGTGGGAGCTACGTTACTACCACAGAGAGACACGTTAAACTTAAAACACCCCTCTATTTTTAATCGGGGGTAAGTACAATTATAATTTGTACTGATGTTCTCGATTATGGTTCATGATGATTATAAAAGCTTAGAAAGCATGTAAAGAAATAAAAATCATTTGGATCTGAACTAATTTGATGAAACCCATTTCACTGAAAACGCGCTTACACAACCACATTATAATTTATTGATGCCTCGACTCAGTGGAAGTGCAACCATCCGAAATATCTGCAGACTCGTGATGAAAAACGTGTCATATATACTATCTTCATATACCTTCTATTTTATTGTATTTATTATAATCTTTGGTCTTTAGGAAGATATTTCATCAGTAAACAAATAATAACTTGAAGTTTTGAATTAAATCGGTGCATCAAATTCTGTATTCAAATGAATAGAAGAAAAATCTGAAATCTAAAATGTGTACACTGATGGCTCAAATAAATTTTGCATATTCGTAGGATGAAATTCGACACATAACTATCCGGATTTCTCCCTAATGGTATTTGAGAGTGGGCACAAAATTGCTCAGTCATATGACGGATAGGTAGAGCTTTTTCATTCCACTAACGAGGTTGTAACGTACGATGTCTTTTTTCATGCCTATTTATTTAAGTACAATATACCTAATTGTTATGTAAAGTTAGAGTGATTATACGAATGACAAATAAAAAGGTTTTATCCCTTTTCTCAAAACGTTAGTGAAAGATGTTCGGTAAATTAAAATTCCTTTACAAGTTAAATAACAAAAGTATTATCCTCGGTGCGAACTAATGAAATTTATCACATCCAACTATCGAACAAATTCTTACCGTTCCGACATACTTAGCTGAACTGGAGCGCAAATGAACATTTCCACACTTTTTGTTCTTTCATTTCATTTTAAAAATTGCAACGCCTGGGTACTGGTACGTGCATCCACATAGTGACCTAAATATTACAGAACGGCAAGCTCGGAATCCGACTGGGGAAAATTCATGACTTCAAGAAAATTGACGCTCGATGAAATACTACCGTCCGTCGTCTATATTGCTCGGCACGTGTGGTTTTCGTAATATTTGGACGTTTATTGCTATGTGAGCGTTTATTTCAATCGTATGAACATTCCATAAATATTTCATTTTACTATCTACTATTCCATTATTGGATCCAGTACAATAAATGCAAATTCCTCGTTCTTTCCAATATAATAAGGAAGTACCTTTATATGTTTATCGATATCTGATTTTTAAGGACTCATTTTATATTTAGCTTCTTAAGTATAAATAAATTGCGAATCCTTCCTTAAACAAGTAAGGGCCTATCATTCAATGGTCAAAAAAATCATACCAGACTGACACTGACTTTAATTATAAAGCGACAGATTGAAAAAAATACAGATACGTATGATTGCTGACAATTGGGTAACGTTTCCAAATTAGCCATATTGTATTTTGTTCGACGAATATTTCTTATCCGACTATTGAAAAATCAGCCCTGAGTCATTTATGAATTTAAACATATCAAACCGTTTTTTCTTTTGTGTTTTTTCAAGGTTAACGGTTAAAGAAGCTGCAATTTTATGTCCTTTTTCCTGTACTGTTTTATAATATATTTTTTTCATCATCATTATTAGCCAAAATATACCGTTTTGAATAATAAAGCTTATTTCCTTATCTACCTGACTACGATTGCAAGTTAAATGCGGTGGAAGTAATTATTTTTCCCGCAGCTTGCCGGAAAAAAAACGGATAAAACCGTTTCAACGTTTTTGTGATTATTAAATTTGGGCGAGGTGTTTGAAAAGCCCACTTATATTGGATGAGTTTGGTCATCAAAACAAAGAAAAATGACAGCGGATCGAACAATGCAAGTGGTCACCAAATAGGGTGCAGTATAATGCTGAAATGATTCAGAATGCCTTTATAGTATTCTATAAATATTTTTCTTTGCAAGATCTACTATTTACGAGATGTGTCGATAATATTTGATTTCAGGCAACTGGAATTTTCTTTACTTCCAAATGCATTGTTTGCAAAAGTTGTTGTTTTTATTATTATTTTGCCATGGTTATTAAAAAGAAATTATTTTTCAACACTTTCGTTTTTGTATCCTAAATTACGTCTTTAGAGACGTGTCTTTATGTATAAATCCCGAATATAGCAACATATAAATCAGTGACTCGTCATTTTCGAACAGACCACAAACATAAAGAAATGTTGGTTTCTATAGTGCGCGTTCAACTTTAACAAATGAGAGAGCTTTTTGCACCTCTTGCGACAGACAGATGATGAAAGGATAGAAAAAAGGTTTTTTTAGGGTTCACTTTTTGTGTTTTAATGTCGAGAGCCCCTAAAATATATTCAGGTGAATAAAACTTTGAATACTGAACCGTGCCAAGATAAATTCAAGTTATTTCGTTAGCTTAAAAAGTTTTAATTCGATGAATTTCTAAAATGTTTGGAGGAGAGCGACGCGTAATAAATTGTGGCTTAAGTTTTTTGGAAATATAAAACGTACTTCAACTTGTCAATATTGATTGTTTTATTGCCTTACTTTGTCGTCTATCAAGAAACCTTTAAAAAAATATTATTTGACAAAGTTTTGCACACAATATTTGCCAGAATATAGTGTATTAATCAGAATATTCGAGGCTCTTATCTTTCAAGAGGCCTGTTTTTGTTAAGAAATATACAAGATCACATTTGATTTACCCTTCACTCATTTGAATTAGTTGAATCAAAAATACATCATCATCATCATCTTCATCCAAACGACCTCCACTGCTGAACATAAAGCTTCCTTCAAGGTTATTCACAGCGACTGATCACAAGCGATCTGCATCCAAGTTTTCCTGCGATATTTACAAGGTCATCTGTAAATCTCGTCGGTGGACGTCTTACGCTGCGTCTTTGGTCGAAGGATATTCAATCTAAGAGTTTTTTTTGAAAATAAGACCATTGTAGTTATAGTTTAAAATTCCTTCATATCGAATTAAACTGTATAATAATAATGACAAAATAATAAAATTGAAAGATATTTTCGTCTTCTATTGTTTCAGCGCTAAAGTTTTATTCAGAGAAACGCTCCTTTTAGTCAAAGTTTAGCTCACGTGTCTCGCCGCGCACTCGCTCCATTCAATAACTGACGGTCAATTAAAAAGTAAGCGCTGAAAAATCCCGGCTTTGCTACGAAACTTCGTCTATCCCCCGACAGACGTGAGAAACGTATGGACTCCCACAAGCCCCCGCTAATTGGAGTATCTTCGTTAGTTTCCAGTAATTGTGCCTGAGTTGCGATTTTTGTTATGCGAAGCGCACAATCGTGGATTGAAGATTTTGAAATTTTTCCGATGCTTTTTTGTTTTGGTTAATTCTATGTAGGAGGTTCGATCGAATTCGTATTTTTTTTTTCATATGTACCATAAGGCTTTAAAAGTGCTTTTAATATAAAGTTTAGTATTTCCATAAAATTGGTATTTTTTCCCGATAAGCATCAAGCTTTATTTGCAAATTGCAAATTATACTTTTTTGCCCTTCAATAAACATGTTTGAACTTAAAATGCATGATAAGTAATATATTTATTAATTATTTTACAACGCTATTGACTCACGATGTATACCGAGAACCGATAAATTTTCATTAATAAGTAATTTGGTTCGTTAGATATACTCAGTATATATTATTACTCAATTTTATTGCTTGCCGACATCTGATGAATGAGCATTTGATTAGGATGTTCCCAATTTCAACAAGCTCTTATAAATTATCATGATAATTTATATATTGCTTGCTTATTCTGATTTAAAATTTTGAATTAGCTTGATTATAAAATAATAATTTAGGGCTAGTTATGAGGCCATAACTCATAAAAAAATGACGAAGTTTTTTTTTTAAGTATGGCATAAATATTCTAATTAAATCGTAAAACTTACTAATCCAACAAAAACAATACAAACTTTATACCAACCTAAATGTTGAAGAGATTTTTGTGATTTACTTAATAAAAATGGTCTGAGTCGTAAATTAGCAAAAACCAAATATTGATTCGTTAAGTTTCTTGCTTTATTAGAGAAACAACGTAATTTAATAAATAGTGTTACCCAGGCGCGCGCCACTCATTTTTTGATTGAGGAAAGTGTGGGGTGTGTGAAAAATATTTAAATATTAAATAATTAATATACAATAATTATATTTATAATCATATTGTCAAATATAAGAAAAAGCTTGCACACATGTGCTATAAACGATTTGGACGAATGGTGTCGCGGCCATTCGTGGATCTATAGGGTCTATCAAAATTAACTGCATTTCTTCTTGCGGCTAATTCTGACGCTCAAATATAACAACTTTTTGTATGGTACAAACATCGTTATCCAAAATAAAAATTATTTTCCCATACTAGAGTGCCGATCAGCTGGTGTTCGTTTGCATGGAGAAGTCAAAAAATAGGATTTTGATGAATTAGGGATTTCGATGTTGTTTCCATACAAAAAGTTGTTGTGTAGCAACAGAATCACCACCGATAAGGAATGCAGTTTATTTTGTTAAGCCCTGTGTATTTAATATATAAAAAGCCCCTTTCTTTATCCGGTAAGGCAATAAGACGCCAATTTAATGTCTTAATAAACTCGCAGAAATCCATGTCTCTTGTTTCGCGCAAGTAAATCAGGGCCCAAAAATAAACCCGCTTAATATTCATCGGTAAACATATTTCAGGGCTGAATCGTTATTAATCCGATGTTAAGTCAATTAGTACGGGCCCTTATTAAGAGGGATATACGGATATAAGTGCTCGAGGGCGCGGTAGGGCGGAAACTTAAATCGTGCGACGGGTTTCGACTCTTGAGCTGTGTGGTTTTCGTTTTAGAAATTGTGCTAGGTCGGTTAATAAAAAGGGTTTACTCATTTTCAAAATACCTATTCTATAAAATAAAGTTTAATTATTATTGTGTAAATAATAGATTAAAGGTACGATGGAGCTGATAATCTTGAATGGCCGTTTGACTGATGATAATGATTTTGAATAGCGCCTTATTTTTAATACAAAAATAAAACATGTAAATAAATACGACTCATTAAAATATAAAACATTCTATTTTATTAATTAGAAAAATAAGTTGATCGGTATGGTAACATAAAGTAACATAAGGTAACATATAGTAAAATATATTTAGCCTTTATGTAACGCAGGTGAGCGACTTAGGTGATAATTAAATAAATCAATAACAACAATTTATTGAGTGCCCCGACCCATAATTTTGGGCCAAAACGCTCGGGACTGAAATCAAATCGCGGTTTCTACCAGTTAGCTACAAATGCCTTATAAATAGAGGTAGGCAGCACTAATATGGGAAGTTAAGATTGTGAAAATAATAATGTGATTTTATTTGATAATGGCAGCTAAGTTTAATTTGGATCCCAAGTATTTTTGTTTTGCTATTCTGAAAATAAATAAAGCCAGACACATTCACTTAATTACCAAGTAATTAGATGCCTTTGCATTTTAATTGTCTTATTGGTGTTGTTTTTTTTAATGATGCTGCCTTACATCCTTTCCACGTTGGGCAAAGCCCGTGGATAAAATTTGCGATCGATAAACGAGTTTATGGGTTGCGTAATTTTAGCATTCAATACATTAATGTGTACCTAGTAAAAAAAATATTAAAAAATTGCGATCACTTCGAAAAGTCAAAATCTTTTTTGTAACGGGAAATGTTATCATTACATATAATTTTATGAAAACACGCAACATACATGTTTTCTTGATACAGTTACCTTAAAATCTACTTATGCTAGTGATGCTCACACACCGTTTTTTGTGTGTATTTTCGACGCTAATTGAATAAATTCGTAGTCATGCGTACCAACAATCTACTGAGAATCTAATCCATCCACTCCAATTTATCATCAATACATTCTGCATCGTCAGAGACAAATATCCACTTCCGATACAATCGAAATTCGATAAAAGAGATACCTCGTGTAGCATCTCGTAATGAGGCGTAAGGCTTGGGGTACACCGAGGAAGAGAAACTGCAATGTAGCGTATTGAAAACTTCAATATTTGGGTATGTAATATTCTTGCCAGTCATACCATGAACAATCAGTGGACAGTTCGTTTCCATGATCTAATATTTAACTTACAAAATGTTCCTGGATTGATGTTAAGCAGACGACAGAAGACCTTCTAAAGATTGCAGGATCATACTGGGCGCAGACCGCTCACAAACGATCGCTGTAGAAATCTATGGGTTTGTTAAGCAGTGGACGTCCTTCGGCTGATGATGATAATGATGTTAATAAAATCGTTATTTTCAGAAGTCGAGTATTTTGAATCGAGTTCACAAAATGAGATTATCGATTCGAAAAAGGAGATTGTAATGAAAGTCTGTATAATTGAGTATGTTGATCTATTATTTTAGTAATAGGCCGTTATTTAGTACTAAATCTTAACTACCAAGTAGACTTTTTTACCAACGGTCAACAACAAAACAAAGATTAAAGTTGTTATATTTCTGGTATCTGCATGCGTGAAACAAATATTTATATACTCTGACCAGTGTGCTAAGGCCCTAAATACTTGAAACAGGTCGGACTCCGACAACGAACGCAATGCTAAGTTCTAAAATGAGTTGTGTACGTCGAGGGCCCTTACACGATCGTTCCCGAGTGCTCTATTATTTTCGGACTCGACTTTAGCCTCTGCGATATAGGGTTAAGCCGATTCATGTACTGTAATTGGATTTCGTTTTGTCCCCACAAGATTTTCGCTACGGTTATGTGTTTAGAAATTGTGCGGCTAGAGCTTGCTTTGTTGCGGTTTGGTACGCTTATTATATTACATACGAGTGGAAGTTGTAGGTTTAAACGTTTAATTAGCAATTTTTTATTGCTAAGCTTTTTAAATACATGAAAATATTAATGTTATATTTTTCATTTTTCCAGATAAGGTGATTACATCGAAATTCAAAAGGTACGTTAATATAACACATTGTTTAATTATTAAAAACCCACAAAAGCTTAGTTTAATTAACACACTTGATGTTGTGGTACCTACCTATTATTGAATATGTATAAAGTTTTTATTAAAAAACTTTACGCACATTTAATTCAAATTCAGCATCCGTGGTCACAGGCTCACAGATCGTTGAATTATTTTCTAGACTGCTTTTAAGTTTTATTATCTGGGCATTGCGTCAGTGCTGGACTTTCAGGACTAATCAAGTGTATGTCTCGTCTAGGCTTCTGAAAAGAAATGTGTTTGGTTATTATTACATACCTACTTACTTATTTTTTCATTCCTGTCTCGGCAGAATATTTTTATGATAACGATTCCTTTGATGTGAAAGTCGAGACATTAAAAAGGAGGATATTAAAAATATATAGGTAAAGTTAAGAGGACACGTCCTTTGCCGACTATATTTCTAAAAGTACTTAGCAAAAAATACCCATGTGATGTTTTTCAACTAATTTTTCTTGATTGAATTGGTGTTGCTTTACATTCGATTCACTTTTTTTATAAGAAGAAAATAAATTTACAATTACTAGCCAATTTCACTAGCTTGCTTTATGGTGATCCTCAACTTGCGGGGTTGCTCAATTTAATAAAGCCACTATAACCTTGGGAACCCTTCACATTCGTTGCAGATAATGCAGTTTCCGCTATGAGAAATTGCAAAAATTAAGTTTCGAACACAGAAAATACAGGAAATCAATCTCTAAATTGATTGAAAAAATGAATCTTCACTTTCATCTCGCTCATGTGGTGGTTCGTGAGATCGATCTCCGGTATGATTTTCTAAATTTGCAGCGTGCAGACTTGTACATCGGCTAACTGAATAGTAATATTGTGCCCTACTCGTATTTAAAGTTTTCAACTGATTTTCAAAGAGAAATTGCATGTGACGCTTAGGCTGTGTTTGCATCAAGTACAAAACTGGGATTGCTAGATGTTCCGGACATTTAATCGATAGATGTCTTTTATTGATCATTGTCACTTATTATTTATTTAAATCTGATTCGATTAATTCACCGAACACGAATCGAATATGTTAAATGTGCAAACGTCTGTGTTATTTCAGATCGGATTCTTTACGGACGGATATTCTTTCAAGAACTTTTAACTTTTGTTAATAATACGGTTGGTACCTCACAGTACAACATACTTTGCAATCTATGAATCTACCTAAATGATCATATCATTTCACAAAATGCAACTAACTTCCTGAACCGACATGCCATTGATCTAAAACATACCTAACTCCTGAGATCATATATCGTAGTTTTCAATACCACCGATTGTGTTCTATATTTAGGGCACTCAATCCTATAAGTACATAGGTTCGGTGACCGATACGCAGGATACAAGCTCTTATTCTATTAATATAGGTAAGTGATTTTATTGTGCTCCAATTGGAATAGCATTTGGAGTACCATGTCCATTTATAGTCTGCTTGTCAATGTGATATTGACGAATTGTTTTTTGTGATAAATCCTTTTAAGGGGTCTGTTCCTTAAGGGGGAAAAAGGCCCTATTACTAAGAGTTCGCTGTCTGTCCGTTCGTCCGTTTGTCTGTTACCATGCTTAATTTCAAGAATCGCAATAGCTACTCGTAGTCAGTTGTAATTTTTACAATTATGTGTTTCTGTTACCGTTATAACAACAAATACGAAATAAATTATTATTTAAGGAGTCCTAATACAACAAATGCGATTATTTTGCTCGATATCAATTCTTTACCTAATTAATCATGCGTAACCCTTTGTGCGCGTGACCGACTTCCACTTAGCTGATTATTACATTAAATTTAGATTTTAACTTGCAGGTAATTTACATACATTTTTTTATTGTATTATTATTTATTATGGATTTATTATCCATACTACAGTTTCCTGTATTGGATTTTGAAAATTATTATTACAGGTATTAGGTATTTCATAACAGATACATCAAAATACCGTTGCCTCCTTTCCTATGTATTTCTCATTTCTCTTTTGAGCCCTTTTGAATCGGTTAGATTCTACTTTGTAAAAAAAAAAACTATGTACATTAAACTTTTGTTGTTACTCCCTCTGCTTCCCTTCACGAAAACAAGATGCGTAGATAGAAATATAGGTATAGAGAAAATTCAGAATAGGTAAATCTGAGAAGGCTCTTGGCCCATTTTTTAGTGTCTTTCATATAACGATTTATTTTTATATATTAACCTGTCAATGGTAAATTGAGAGAGAAAGCACGATTTTGTCTTACTTTGTTATGGTTATGGTATTTACCATATACACCGTTTTCATATAAAAATAACGTGTTTGTTGTGTGATAGAGATAAAAAATCAATAAATAAATATCCTTTAAATAAATATCCTTTGGACATTTCCACACATCGCCATCTAGCCCCAAAGTAAGCTACTCAAAGCTTGTGTTATGGGTGCCAGACAACGGATATAATACTTAAATACTTTTTTTTTTGTAAATACATACATGATATACATAGAAAACACCCAGACCAATACAAACAGACATGTTCATGCACACAAATGTTTGTATTGTGCGAGGATCGAACCCGCAACCGCTGCGTAGTAGGCGATTTCTCGACCACTACACCAGACGGTCGTCAAATGAATTTAACATTTCTATCATGCCTAGTAAGTTAGCTAGTACAATAAATATTTTATTGTTGTAATTCATAGAATATGTAAATTAAATTGTATAACTAGGTAGTTAATTGCAGTCTCACAATATTTTTACTTATATTAATGATGGATATTCACGCACTGCACTTGACTTTTGAATACCTTATTGGAAAAATATCGACACAACTTCTAACCAACAACTCAACCCAACATCAACATCCAAGAAAAAGTACTCATGTTTGTGTTCTTTCAATTCAAAAGTTCCCCCAAGACTCTACAGCTACAGTCCGTCAATATTTTCCTTGACATAAGCACGTACTTACAAAGGAAAATGTTTATCCCGTAACGCGCTCCCGTCCAAAATAAAATGCCAATAGCTCCTTAGATAAGCCAAAAATGAATGCTAACGCCCTTCATATACTTTGCACGTAGGTTTAACCTGTTTGGGAGGAGATAATGCCTTCTTACGATCACGAAAATAGGGTAACAGATACGTGACACCTTTCCACTGATCCGATCGAATCAGCGATAGGACATTCTTTTTGGGAATTTGAAAGTAAAAATATGTAAGGCACCTTAAACCAGCGTAGTTGAAATATGCTACGAAAACAAAATGGTAATGCGTAGGGTAACGACGGTGTTTTGATTTGAAAATCAAACAATTTTGTTTTTGTATTAAAATAAGACGAGACAGGCTTGATGGTGTTATTGGATTTAACGTTGCGAAGATAAATATTTACCTTTTCTGGTATGCAATAACGAATTCCGCGATTTCGATATTCTACGCACATTTTTTGTGTTTGAACTTTAGCGTCGGCTCGTAAGTAGATTTGCCGTAATAAATAAACAAAACTGAAGGTATTAAACATCCTTATAGCTCTCTTTTCTATCGGTGAACAACAAAAAAACAAAAACTATGTTAACCCCTTTAATCCCGCACCGTTTGCAAAACGTGCGTTGTCCCTCCCAAAGACCTTGACCGTCCATCAATTACGTGTAACTCTTAAGGCTGCGTCGAAAGAACCGCTACCACATACCAGTACGCCTAATGCCAGGCCGCAAACCGTTCTGCAGTTACTGCAACGGTTGACCGTTAGCCTCGGACGGTTTGCTCCACTGCACCTGTTTCTGCACCCGTAAATGGGACCACTTGGTGCGTTATGTCACTTGGAACCGCAGATGGGTAAAGATATAACGTTTGAACTCAGTGGCATAAGATAACGTTGCCATAAGATAAAATATGACGTGGAATTTTCAATTTCTTGGTTAACCAAGCACGTACTTTTGTGTAGAAGATTAGTCAAAATATTTTCTGTTTTTTTTTTTTTGGACAGCTGATGCAACTGAGCTGAAAATTATAATGTGTCATCATTATCGATCAAAATTCATACCAAATATTGGTTTCATATAATCAGAGCTATTAAATCACATCAAAGTTGCATAATTCAATATCGGTGCACATATTTTTTTCTTTTATCAAAACCTGTGAGATCAGCCAGGACTAGGTTAAATGAAAATTCAATTATACGAATCTCAAATTGGACGTTCGTAATGAACGTATAAATCCGTTTGGGGTTCGGCCTATTTTTGCCTGGGGCATTTTATTAAGCTACATTTTCCCCCGGTCGGTGGCAGGTTAAAAACGTATATGTCAGGCCGGACCAAACAAGGCACAATCAAGGTAATTGAAAAGCAGCTTAATTTTACCACTGTTGGTTTAAAAATTCGCTAGCGTAATGTTAAAAGCACATTGTGATCCATGAATGATAAATTCGAGTGAACTTAGTCAAAAATTGTCTGAAATAGTTTACTTTACTTTAAATAGCTTTTAAACAAGTCGTGTTTGAGCTTTGAATTCACCGATTTGATCTAAGTTTACGAATTTATTTTATGAAGCAATCAGTAGACATATACCACTCTGTTCTATGATATTTTTTTTGTTAATTTCCACTTAAAATCTCCTGTGTGATAAAATTTCGAGATTGTGTAAGAAAAATATATGAATAATTTAATGACTAAAATTATTTGATATGATTATATCATATTGCTCTTCAACAAGTTTTTTTTAATAGGGAATGAATTACAATAGAACCTTTTTGCTGCCATATTCCTTAAAAAATACTGACTCAACCTCTTAGGCTTTCTAGTACAGCCATAACAATTTAAACATGGTAACAATAACTTAATTGGCTTGAAATATTAAACGAACTTTACCAAAACCCTAATACATCTTTTGTAGAATAAAGCTAAATTTAAATCCCACAAGAAGCTTTCAAACAATTTTATTCAATAAATAACAATACATTGCACCTGTTTAGAAACGCTTTTACCACTACCGCTTGTGGTTTGACGGACACCGAAAGGCTGTGTGAGGTAACATCCGTTACCTCTCGCGAGCAGACGACACACGACCTTGATACGTGAACGCATGACGTGTCACGATACTGAATCACGATCCGTCTGCCAACAAGAAGGTTAATTGTGATTGCTGCTAAGTGATTTGATTTTATGCGTCAAAGAGCCGACGATGGTCGAGAGAAAACAGGACGCAGCTGTTTTGGTTCAGCCAGAGTTAATTAATGACTAGATGAGGTACTCTTCTAACGTTTGGGTCTTGTTGCTATTAAAGTTAGTAAAAGTTTGTGTATAATTTTACACAAACTGTTAATGTTACCTTATTAACAAATATGTAAGCTTGGTTGTATTTAGAGCTGCAGCTGAAAAATACTTAAATATGTATGTAGTTTTTTTTAAAAAATTTGCTTTATTCAATTAATAAAGACACAAATGACTATAATAATATTTGCAAATCTGTCATGACTTAACTAATAAATAATTACCTATAGTACATTGATTCACAAAGTTGAAAGAGCTAAAATAAAACGACCAGTTCCAAAGCACTCACTTTTTCAAAAAGTTTTACTGCTGAATTCAAATTCCGAACACACATGGAAATAGCAGTAACGCAACGAATGCATCTGTTTAACTGTTCGTGTCCGAACCGCGATAGTTCTATTAACTAGAGTACTGTCACGCACATAATTGCTTTCGTGAAATGGAATAGTGCTAAACGCTAAAGGCAACTGCATATGAGGGGATACGTAGAAATGACTTTATCGCTTTGGTCGCCCATAGCGTATTTTTTATGTCAGGTACACAAAACATTGCACTCGATTCATTGGAATCACAAAATAAACATTCCTAAAAAATACTTTTATGTTCAACGAAAACGCGTCGAAACATTACAATTAACTTGAAACAATAGTTCTAAAAGCATATAAAACAAATTGACAACTTTTTCGACATCTCACATTAATAAATTTCCAAACCTCTTTCTAGCATGATGTCTTTAGAGATAAACCAGCCGATTCATTAAAGTGGAGAGAATAACCTATAACCCTCCATTTTAATATAGAACCATAAGTTTTTTTTTTAATTTTGAAACCAGCCTTATATCGACAACAAGCCGAGCAACAACCGTTCTCGACCAGCCTAATCATCCCTTGATGTTAGTGCCCATTACACAGAACATGTACAATTATGTTCTGTCAATATTCAATGTTGGAATAAGCCAGACAATGAGATCGAGTTCATGCGATGAGTTATTTGCTAAAGTGTCAAACACGTGTACGTTCAGCATCATAAGTCGCTGAATTCAGTTATGTCTATGTCAAACTAACGAATCGTCTCTTCTTAGAAATCTCTTGCAAACAAAGTTGACACTTTGACATGACATGTAACAAAAGTGTTCAGTAGTTTATGATTCTGACTGTATTTGGTTCAACTATCTTACTAATATTATAGATGCGAAAGTTTGTGAAAAAGCACAACCTTTTTTTAAATCAAATCCTTCGCAAAAATATAAGACATTTTCTTTAAAATTTTTAGGTTGTATAATATGGAAATTAAGCAAGTATCATGATAGTTAGAATTTTCTCGGGAAAATGATATACCTCAACACTGCAAATATGAGCAAATCCTCTCTTACCTTGTATTTATGACTCTGTGGTCACACAAACACACCTCGTGGTAAAATGGAAAACGGCATGTACCCACGTGAAAATTTACGGTGGCACTTCAAGAATTTATACGCAACGTTTAATATTTCACAGTGCACCGCGTACTATAATAAAAGTGAGTTCAGAAAGTTGGCTCCTTTGTAGAGCAGTTGCTACAAAATTATTTCCTCAGTTACTTGACAGTTCGTTTGTTCATAGTCAGGCCGTAACATTAAATGAAGTAGAATTACTTAATGCACCAACCTAAAAACTAGAGTTGAGTAGTTTTTGAATGAATGCTTCAAGCAATCAAGTTCTTACATATCACTCGTTCATTATCGTCTAATACGGCTCAGTAGTTCAGTTCTTCAGAAGCTCAGTGATAGAAAGCGTACGGATATAGTTGCTGAGCGAGAGCAAGACAATTGCACGGCTCGGCACGGCAATTCAAATTATTTTTTAGATAGTGCAAGCAGAAATGTTCTGTAACGTCTTTGCCACAAGACTTAGTATTTAGTATTGTTTGATAGATTGATGTTTGAAGTAATTTCCAGAGGAGGTAATGTTTGTATTATTGTTGTAATTACTAGTTGCAATTTTGACTGACAGCTGTTTTATAATCGCAATTCTAGACTGCCGGAGTCTTATAAAAGTGTTTATTTTTTAATCATATAAATATATCTGTAAACGAGACATTAAAAATTGAACTGTATGAATGTGAATTAGTGAGTGATATTGTGTTAGTAGTAACAATACTTTTGAGCTTAATGAACCAAATGAACTAGATGTGTGATACATATCATAAAGAAAATAAAATAAAAAATATCTTGGGCTCCCACTGAACTATATGAATCACTTCAGTGAACGATTTTGCGCATGTTTATTTCCAACAGCGTGATTAGTGTGATATATTTATAGCACAATTACATTAATTGCAATCTTTCATTGTATATTAGTCCAGGAAGATACTAATAATCCAAAGATTATTGGGGCTCTTCGCGAGCCTCTCTTCTTCATTGGTCGATCTTTCCATTCATTGAGGGCAAAAAATGCATACCTATATACATCTTTTTGAAAGTAGAAATTCTGTGATAGTAAAATGTGGAGGAATGAAGGTAAATAATTTATTAATTAAATTTAATATTATCTAAAAACTTTGTTTCCTAATCTAAGCTCTTATACATATATTACTGTACCTTGAAATTAAAGACTTTACGGATTTATTTCAATGAGTAGTATTCGCGTATACTTCAGAACCAAATACTACTGAAACAGTATCTACTGTGCCATGTTTCCGTCTTCATCCCGCTTATACGTACATAGTATACTTTTATATTATTCAAAAGCACGTAATACGGAATGTAGTACACACGACTTTCGGGAGACTGCTTAGAAAGTGAAAATTGTATTACAGGAACGGCAACTTGCCACGAAATTGCAATTTTTGTGATTTTACTGTAAGTTGCTATAGCGACGTCTCTTTTAAATATTTGAACGCTACAAAATTGGATGAGGAGGCTGCAATTTCAACTATAACTAAAAGGTTATATTACACAAAATTACTTGTTTTAATGTAAACGTTGCCATCAATTAAGCGTTACCCTGGGTTTGGGTACCAGCAACATCGGTACTTGTAGAAGACTGAAGATGTATTATATCCGAAAAGGCTTTTGACTGGGTTTTAAAAGGCGGGAAACCCCCGGTTTTTAAATTGAGTTGTGAAAGGAAGGAGAGAAACCACCACACAATCCTTCCTTATTTGGATTTTTTATTAAAAAATACTCCACCGCCAAGAGCCTAGCTTTGAAATTTAATAATGATGACTAGTTTTGACTAAGCTTAGTTGAGTAGAACGATGAATGATTGCGATTTAATTTTGATGTGGTAACATGTTTTTAAAATTGCTTGCTGATTGATAAAGATGAATTAAGAAACCAAAAATTTGCGCACGGGCGGGACTTAAACCAGCAACCTTTTGGCTGACCGGGCCAAACGCTCTTACCAATTGAGCTACCGTGCTGTCAGTCCGACCCTGAGAAATTTGTAGTCTCTTATGAAAACGTCAATTGCGTGACGCTATTTTGCGCGCATCTAGCCGTCTGTTCATGAAACAGATGGAATCACGCTCACAGTGTCATATTTTACCAATATAAAATATGACACTGTGAGTGTTAAAAACATTCTAAAGTATGCTTGCTGATTCTTTGAAAACTTGTAAGAGTAATTAATCTACGTAAAATTTTGCCAGACCTGAATGTCAAATTGTGCCATACTTAACGAGAGTTGCATATTTTAATGATGTCAAGATATTTGATTGGGGTAGTTATTTTCTTAATTACAACGTCATGTTTTCGGCTTAAACTTCACTATTAAATGTTACATAAATGTGCACGTGCGTTATTTCCACATACAGGTAGTAATTATTATAGTAATAATTATAATAGCAAAGTTAAAATTACGTGTGCTCAGTTTAGCTGCGATGGCAACTTTTACGGGACTTTAAACATTTTAAATAGGCATAATCACGTGTCATTTGATCGTTGGACAGTGAGGTACAAAATTCTTGGTATTTATCATTGTTTTCCCGATAAGAAACAAATTGTGTAACTGTTATTATTATTTTAAAAGCCGACATCAAGTGACCTTTGTATTTTATCTTATAGGTAACATAGTACTTAAAAATAAAATATTCTTTCTTAGCGCCAATACTTGAATTTTTAGCTTGTTAAAACGTAGCGCACAAAACTCGAAGCGGGCTGCTTTGTCAGAAAATTACCACGACATTTAACAAAATGAGGCGCTCTGGCACAGAATAATTTAATAGGATATGGCATCGCTCACATCGTTGCGTCGTAAAAACGCTTTTATTTGTGTCTGTACAGCTCAATTAAGCGGGTGCCAGCGGCGCCGAGTGGCGGCAATTCGTTGCGGCAAAGTTGTGGTCTCATTAAACTGTTGGATCCCGCGTCATTGGTGCTTCGAACACGCCGGATTACGATGTGCACTTTTGTATGCGATTGTACATGGCTATTAGTATTTCATTTGTTAAAGAAAAATATAGAAATGTTTTTCTTTACGAATATAAATTATCTACTCGCATGTTTAAATGTAATAATGATTTTATTTAATTGCAGTCAATTTTTACTGAAAATAATTATGTAGATTCTTCTTAGAAAAAAGGTCCACAAAATAAAATAAAATATTTACTTTTGACCTCTTTTTACTGTATTTAAATTACAACAAAATTCCCAGCTTGCACATGTAATTTTATACGCTCCGTGTTTATATTACTTATTTTTAACGCACTGTAGGAATAAATAAAAATAAAATGTACCTAAGATCTTATTGCATTGATCTTAGTCCTTAGCTATCATTACCCCGCGCTTAAAAGTTTTATCGCGTAAGTTTTTTCTTTATCAATTATAAACGAAAGTGAAAGCACCCACAATGATTAAACCTAGAGTTAAGCACCGTGGTTAAGCTAAATTGAGATTGTATAATTGGACTATATAGTAGTCACTGAAGTGTGAATTTAGACTCGTTACATATTTTTTCCACCTATTTCAATACTAACAGAAATGTGAAAATCCTACTCTATACCTGAAAATTTTAGTTTGGTTGAGTTCTTTCCGGCTAGTTTTGGTTTCTATTTTCAACTTAGTCCTCAAACTACCTTATTTTAACTTTTACTTATGCTTATTTTAACTTGATGCTTTGAGCATTAAATAAAATTTCACTAAATCATAACTATCATTGGTATTTAAAAAAGGAAAATATGAAGTTGGTATTACGTCTTTTTTGTTGATAAAATATATGCTTTAACAAAGATTGTCTAAGCAACTAAATTGAAATTGATTGCATGTACCAATATAAAATCAGTTTTTTTGCTCTTAAGGGTCATAGTTTATTTATTTATACTTTATTGCACAATAATTAACTTCTGTATAAAAGGTGGACTTAACAAAATTAATTATATAAAAAAGTAAACTGGCTAAACTGGCTAAATAAATAGTGCATACGTACTTAGTTATAATGGTATGAATCTATGAAATGTAATTATTCAAACTTGGCAAGTAAAACGTCCGTATGTTGTCTTTATGCTAAATCTTGCAGCTAATGTTATGCTAAAGTTAAACAGTAGTAGTATACCTAGACTTTATTTTATATTTATTGGAGGTAATAATCAATGGTTGGTACACCGCATATGCCAAGGGCGTACGTTCACTGTGTCATCCGGCTTTGTGCCAAGATTGAGTTTCACAATTTTGATTAGCAGTACTTATTTATTATTCGTAACTAATATTTCAAAAGAACTAAAGTTTGTTACTCAGGGGCGATTTTGTTAACATCAGATACGACTGAATAAGTATAAAACGACCGACTTTAAAATGACATTCACAAAAATATTTGCAGACAATTGCTGACAAATAGCGTATTTTATTTTGATCGTCGAATATTCCTTATTTGACGTTTGAAAAATCGGGTTTTAATATGATATGCCATAGTATATAATTTTTTTTTAACACTTGTATTCAGAGATATGACAAATTTTGCGTAAACAAATATCTTCAGGGGATGCCTTTCCGATTATGATATATTTTATGTCATTCCTGTTGTCGCTAATTATGTACCTATGTAAAAACAGTTTCAGTAATTTTGACGTAAAATAACATGTGATTATCTTCTAACACAACCAAATTATTTAAATAAAACTGAGAAAAAACCACTGTCAAAGAACTTTAATTCACATGATAAGTCAAGTCAAGTAAATCTGTAATTGGATTCAAGCACAACGCTATAAACTATACTGACACACTTTTATATTAACCTACTTTTTAAACTCGAAACAATATCCAGAGAAACTAAAAAAGAATAGTCTCATTTCGTCCTGGCTTCCGAGTTCCAGTTTTTGTTTTGCGCTCATTGATATAACGGGGTGACGTCATAGTGCAGCAAGAAGAATTGAGGGACGAAGATGGAATAAGTATTACTCAGCATATTTTTTTAAATATTCTAGGGATTTGAACACCCCTATAGCTGTAATGTGTCGTTCATACAATCAGCTGCAGGATGAGCTCGACGTATTTGAATCCAGATCTACTCATTTCAATAACGAGATACGAGCCCTCGTAGATGACCTATACCTGATCATACCTATACCTGATTCTGTGTTAAAATGTTGTGTATATTTATAATCTTACTAGCGGTCCCCCGCGACTTCGTCCGCGCGTTTTGAGTTTGCTCCCTCCCCTCCCGTCGCAGCGTCATGTTTTATATCCTAAAGTCTTTCTCTTTCTCGATAAATAACCTATCCAACACAGAAATATTTTTTTAAATCGGTCCAGCAGTTCCTGACATAAGCGCGTTCAAACAAACAAACTCTTCAGGATTATAGTATATTAGCGCAAGCGCACGTTGTACTTAAGCTGCGAACATTATTTTGGTGCGGAGTTATGTTAAAACTGTGATAACTCCTAAGATATTTATTGAAATCAAATGATATAAATGGCAACTTTGTTCTAAATAAAATGCTCGTGATGATGAATCTATTTATATTAATAAAAATAAATACCTGTGTGTAAAATACACCTCTAAAAATAATGCATTATTTTTTTACAAATTTATTAACATAAAAAAGGTTGTAGTAAGTCAACCATAAAAGATAGACATATGCTGTCGCGGACTTTATTATAGAACTCTTATTGTTGAACAATCCTGTTAAACATGATTTCTGTGTAACTTAAGCGGTTTCCGCAGCGTACGCAGCGGAAGCTCTCAAAAGGAATATATTTCTCCCGTTTTCGCAACATTTTTCATTGCTGCTGTGGCCTTATGAGTCGTATGTTATATAGCCTAATTTTTCAAATCGGACCAGTAGTTTCTGAGATTAGCGCGTTCAAACAAACAAACAAACAAACAAACAAACTCTTCAGTCTATTATATTAGTAAAGAATTAATTTAATGTTTGTAAAATAATTCTAACTTAGTAATACTTATAATTTTGCATTTAATTTTCAATTAATTATACGCAATTGATTAAAGTAAATGTGTAACATGTAAAGACATTGGTCTAGTTCTTACTGCAATTTCATTAGGGCATTTCTACAGAAGCGACTGATTGACCGACTGGAGCAAAAAACCTACCTTTAAAATTGAATAACATGTCTGAAAAAAAACACACGTATTTATACAACTCTTGGCCTGATGGAGAGCATATCAAGAAGACCACCAGGTTGTACATACGGTCTTAAAAAATATCTGAAAGTTCAAAAACGGGCAAAATTTGGCCTAAAATGGAGTGTCCGGTTCCCAGAATTTACTCGTTTTCGTTTCATAACTTTTAAAATAATAAGTTGCTGATTATTATTCCTACATTCCTATAACAAGGAATAAATAATGAAGCCATATACGTGCTTACATATATCGTGAATCCTTTAATTTGAATACAGTGACACATTTAAATTTTGTCCGAGGCTTGTGCCTCAATTCGGTGAAATTTACTTTTATGTACCTGTAGCACTAACTATGCATAATAGGAACGCGCACTACTTGTTCCCATCATCTGACAGTTGCGCCCGAGCGGACGAACAGTGTAAACGAGAGATCTGTAGCACTCAGGAGCAATTTTCAAAGGTACGAAATCGTTCGGTGTTTTTGGTACAGGGTAATTTCTCAAATCGGTGTGCCACCTCGATTATGTATCTAAAGTATTTAATGAGATTTGTGCTAAAACTATTGAGTGTTTAACAGCTTTCTATTGTTAGGTTTAGTAGAAATTACTGTAACTCATAACATTTTTGGGTAATTTGATGTATTGTGTTATTTTCTCAATTCCATGTATCTCAATTCCGTGGAAAATGGTGCACCGAATTAAGAAAACTTACACTGAATTGAGGTTTTACTTTTATATTATTAATTTAGCTAATTGTTGTTGTTGATTATTGTTGTTTTTCGAGAAAATCAACAGCACATTCATTGCTATAACTCACGTTTTAATACATTGGGTATGGCCAATTACAGATCTCCCTATAATTAATTATCACTAAGTTAGTACAAAAATACTAACAAGTGTCTTAAAATTGACAAATTAACAATTCAACAATATTATATTACGAACGTACCTAACATATTCAATTTCCTATTTTATGTGATTAATTGAATTTAAATATTAAATGTAACAAAATATTATGAAGACATAATTTTTCTAACAAACATGCTGCACCAAGTAGCTAGTTATGGAACCCCCTCGCCCTTCTGTCTTATATTAGGCAGCATATTTAAGGGCAAGCTCATGTATTTTATTATCGACTTAGCCGTTTCAGCCTCAACGGCCGTGCCTGTATTTAGTTAGCCAGTAATAAATCATCTTCGAATCGGTGCAGACATTACTCGCATTTTAATTTTAATTAATTTAGTTAGTTTCTAAAAACTCCCCACCCGACTCCCGATACGTAACTAGCTACTATCATGTGGTGAATTTGAACTTTCGTTCACTTAGCAGAATGATTCCTTTAGCGCTTCAATTAAGTAAAGCAATAAAGAATAAGGATCAGAATAAGATATAAATAAATACAATAAAGACAATAAAGATAAAAAGACAAGATGAATATAAAAAAAAATAAAGATATAAATATATCGCTAATAAATAGTATTGTGTTATCCTCTTTGAAAATTGTAATGTTTCAATTGTTTGAGTTTTAAAAACAAGACTGATTATTAGTTATATCGAAAAATAAACATGTTGATCAGTTTTTTTTCATTATTAACATTACAAAGAATTATTGATATAGATAGGCACATAAACTATTAAACCGATAGACCAGCAGTCAGTTTACATAACGCTTTAGGTATTTTTTTATTTTGATCATTCAAATACATTATATATACACAATAGAATGCAATACAATACAATATATTAAATAATGTTGCATCTATTCTCAATTCGGTGATTCATTTTCTCAATTCGGTGCATCGTTTTCTCAATTCGGTGCTTTCTCAATTCGGAGCCTAACTTTTCTCATAGATCAATCAACAAAATTTAGGCAAATCGATATTTTATGTTTCAGGATGGAGTAAACTTCATTTTTTATTATTTAAACTACTACAAAATCCAAATTAAAAATCAACCACCGAATTGAGAAAAAAAGTGCCCTTCTGTAGAAATGTCCATTACTATTTATTATTTTGCATTCGTTAAATTCATGTCTGTTTTTTAACAGTGGAAATATAATATAAAATAAAAAATACAGCGTTGTAGGCATTTAACTAGATATGAGGATTTTTGAAGAATTTGACTTTAACTTAGTATGTAATTAAAATTCTACCGATAAGTACATAAAAGTATACAAAACCCCATCGATGGTTATTTAAAAAAATTAAATACTTACAATAAAATATCTTATATTCTAAAAGTGTCTGCAGTCCCAGTCTAAACATCTCTAGATCTAATTTTATCGACTGTTTACGAGGCTTTTATAAGTCGTCACCGTGAAAATTCAACACAAAATGTATTGTACCTTGCATTTTCAATTTCTCATCTCATCTTTTAGTCGCATAGTTTTTTGCTGGCTGGCCATTTCTCGTCTATGACGTCACAAGGAACGTGAAGTAAGTAATTTAAGTCACGTCACGACCACTCAGAGTAGAGTCGGTGGCTGACCTCATAGAAAATGCATAAAACACGTCGAGGTACGTGTATCGCAAGGCGTTCGCTCGAATTAGATACTTATATTTCCATGCATTAAGTTTTATTTACAACAACGACTTGGCATTGCCATTTCGACTTTCTCCGAAAGTAATGCTACGGGTACCAATAACATTAATGATCATTAATAAATGAGCGTCATTAAATTTGCACTAATCATGATGACCTTGCAAAATAATGTTTCATGACCATCATATTGCTTTCGGAATTTAGAAATTCTACTCTCTAATCAACATACAGTGAAGTCCATTTTTTTTAAATGTATTATTCATGGCTATTTAAATATAACATATTTATGATATCCAAGTTTTCGAGGCTATTTTTCAATTTTTTGAAACATTTGTTAGACTTCGTTTTAACTTTTTTAGAAGGATCATACTGCTATAAAAAAACTGTCATAGCACCAATAAATGTGGAGCAATTATTTGTTTGAAATAGCTCAGAATCTGCGAAAAATAACAGCATCTCGAAAACTACGAAAATTCGGCTTACATACATAGGGTATATTTGGAAAGTTAGATGTACAGTTTCCAAAAAAATAAATATCGTTACTGTTTAGGCCACCCTGTATAACTTTGAAATTTAAACAATCCTGATAAAATTGCATTACAATAATTTGGCAATTTACTCTGGTATTTTAATGGAAAACTGAAAATGTAGCTAAGTATTGCCGAATGTTTCATAATCGCAATTGAAAATTAATTAGTATTTGATTAACCATAGCCAATAATGGGACGATTATTACCAAACTGTTAACTAGTATCATTTCTATTATTTTTGTATCGCTGATTTATTTATTGGTTATTTTACCTTGCATCCTTTGATTTATAACATTAATTTTCAAAATCTTAAACTTTATTCTTCACATTACTAAAGCTTTTTTTCCTTCTCAATGCATATGACTCTAATAAAGTACTAGCTAACTCAGGGTTTAAAAATCCACCTAAAACACGTTCCGCTATCTAAATTTAGTATACCCCATTCTTAAACGTCTTTGACAATAACGTCGCTATCTTGCCGATAAATTCTTGTTTGCCACTACCTTCCTTGGCTGTCTGTCTTCCTTTATCGACTTTAGATTGTCTCTTTTTCGTGTGTAAACTTTCAAATTTTCCATGACATCTAACATAAACTGAGCAATTTTTACATCAGAGCAGACGTCTTCTAATTGACCCTACTGTCTTCTTACTCGCCCAAAAAATACTATGATTGAAGTGATAATGACACTAAGAACGCTAATTTGGATTGTGCTTGGCAAATTAAACGAATACCAAATGAAAAAGTCCTTTCAATTATTGTTGTTCCGTATTCCGGGTTATGTGCTAATGGTTTTAAAAATAGAGAAAAAACCTAATTGCATACCCCGGTTTCATGTTATGTGCACGTCTAGAGCCTCGCCAATGTCATTAGCAGGACTCTCAGGAGGGTCTGGGGGTTCAGGGGGTCACAGTGGGAGGGTCACTGACTCCAAACGACATCGCCTTGCATTTTCAATTCCACAGTTGCACGCCACAACGTAAAAACATTATGGATTTTTGCACTTACGTTATCCAGCTGTCTGCATTGGAAGTGGCGTTCGGGAAAGCAAACAAAACTGTATGGGATTAACATGATAGATGATACACACTTACAAAAAAATACATGACAATGCAATTCTAAAGAAACCTAGGTGCTTTTATTATGTTCCATTCCACTACTTAAATATTTTATGTCTATTAGTAAAAGCAATTTTATTGATGCTGTTGTTAATTTTTTTTAAATAAATAAGGATTGTTAAATGTAATCAAGATATACATTTAATGACTAAACAATTGTTTAACTTTAAGAAGCTCTTTAGAAAATTGTACCTAAAATAACTCTACAAAGAGGGTATAATCAGAAATTTGTTGAAAATTCAACGGCAGATAGTCCTGAGGGAACTGAATCTGTTGAAATAATATTATCAGGAGACGAAAAGTTTTTGCCTTCGTGACTTCTTTTCGTAATTAAGTTTGTTCCCCGCCTCATTGAATTTAAATGAAGTAAAGGTGGCCAAATTGCAACAATATTTTTCTTTTGGGTTTTAATATATTCAACCTTGAAGTGGAATGTTATTGGATGTATAATGTAGTCGATTCACTTTTAAAAAATATATTATTTTTAACAATATTTTGAATACCAATTTCTTTTCTTCGCATTCATAATAAACAAAGTGATTACTGTGATGGGTGCGATCATGACAATTTATTCGCACCTGTTATGATGGTACAATATTTCGTGCTATTATACATCGGTATTGATTATTACCAATATTCTTGTCTTCAATACGTTATTGGACTTACACTCTATTACTACAAGAATAGCATCTGCACTTAGTCCTAGAATCTGCGCTCTTGCTATATAATTTTGCGTTGATAGGTCAACGCATCTGCGTCTAATTCCCCATCATTACTGTGAATAGCCGTCGTCAGTTGAAGATGAAGCAATAGACCTAGCACACTAGAAGCATATTTGCAATGCAAGATTTTCAAATTGCATCGATAGTACTAAGCTTAGTAGAGATGACTGATAATTAGTTTTATTGTTGATGTATTTACAAGGACTCTTTATCTGAGACTTACAAAAGTACGCGGAGCGTCCAGAGTCGCGTGGGGCGTGACTTCCTGTGGCGCGATGAGCTTTTTACTGTTTATAGTGAGGCGGCGCGTCAAACAACTAGCGTCATCCAATGCGCAAACTCAAACATTAGAAATGTAGTCGCGTCATTCGCAGCATCGCCCGCCGCTTCATCCGCCGCTTTACCGCGTTGCAGACGCTTTCTCTTAAGGCAATAATATAACGCCATAAGTTGCAATTTTAAGCAAACCGCGCCGCCCATACGACGCGCGACGTCTCGCATCATCTTAAAAGAGGCCTAGAATGGAAAAACTACCAAGCAACAAAAAAGCTGGTCAACACTTTTCAGCGGTGCCAAAAGGCAGCAGTCGTATTATTCTGTGTTACACCCAGTGTGATGTGACTCTTACTTGTACAATCGGATAATGAAGCAAGAACTTAAATTGCCGTGAGCGTCGTGACCAATGGGCGGAATCGTCGTGCCACCACAACGTGGGTCACGGCCTTGCGCATACGCATTTGACACTTAAAGTTATTTTTGTATAAAAACCCAGTAAATGTTTTTTTTAATCTTAGGTTGTAAGTAATGATGCGGATCAAGATATAACCTAATTCTGATAAAAGTAACAGCTTCTCACTTTATTTAATCCCTCATATCGTTGTTTGTCTACAAACGATTGTATTCGTGACCAGCGGTCGAAGTCTGAAGCAAAAATGTAAACTTAGACAATTTCAATTTTCTGATTTTCCGCTGCATCAAATATCATTTTAACTATCGTAGCATCTTTGAATTTTTTAAAGCTTTATTCAAAATTTCACAATCAATAAATACACGAAAATGCCACTTTTGTCTCAGCGATTTTCAAGCGCCATCTGGTAGTTTTACAGGGAACTATGTTGAGACTTTCGTACCAGGTACTTGACATAAAATTAAAAAAAGTACATTCAATCCTTTTTATTTATAAATCCCTTCAGCTGGCAGTTAATTCCAATTTATTGTGTTTGCAACATTATGTCTAATTGTAATATGACTACCACCACATAATTGGTGAAAGATTGGTCAAAGTGATTTAAACAATTTGAATCACGCAATTCTTTCTCATACTCCTGAAAATAATGTAGCCTACAGATGAACGGGAGGCACGCACATATACCAATATTCAAAGCTTATCATATTGCGTTGGTAAATATAAGCGCAGCCAATTATTTTGGCTTTTAAAATTGCAGTGGGTGGAATATTCGTGGTGCCACAGCACGGGTCACGGCCTTTGCACGTACGCATCTCTCAATAGTTTCTTGACATATATTTTGCTTTGAGGCCAAGATAAACATCTTTTATCGCTTTGGGTTTTTGAACACCTACCGGGTTGTTGATTTATCTGAAGTTCAGTGTAATTTATATTTTTATTTATATGTTGGTTTTAATGCTGCTTGTACTTGTATTTTAAGCAATTTCTTTACGCAACGTTAACACCATCATATTTTATTCTAGTATCATTTATATTATTGTCAGCATCTACGTACCTGCCTACTTTGCATTACGGCATCTGTTTTGAAGAGTGACACAATTATATGAATAATGAAAAGCTTTCAATAAATCAGACAATATTCATCAACTGCATATTTAAAGTATTAACCTTCTGTCCATGTGGCATTATAAAATGTTTTTTTTTTTCACAAATACTGGTGTTGAGTCGGTGACATCGCTCTGTAAGGTTAATTAAAATTGTTCTCGCAATCCTAGTCTGTCGGCATTTTAAATAAGTTGACGACTTTCATAAAACGCTTTGCGGCTCGCGAGAATTGAGGTTATTTTGAGAAATAAATAATGAGTTCGACATGATGATGTTTCATTAAAATTATTTGTGTCAGGGTTGTTACAAATATTTTATTAATTATAAATAAACGTTTACGTAAGCTACTATAATCGTTAGTAACTTAGCTTTACACACTATGACCTTTAATAGCGATGCAGTCGCGATGCTAACGCCCGTTAACATCGATACCGTTGCAAAATGTCAACTTTTACACACTGCTCTACGTTTAGCATCAATATAGTGACGATGCAAAAGCTGGAAATTGTCAAATTATGTATTGAATTCTGGCGACTGCATCTGCTGATGCTAGCGAGCGGCTGCATCGATGCAAAATTTAATCTTTTCATTGCTTGAGTCGCGATGCTGAAGTGCGTTTTCCAAACGAGCAACTGCATCGATGCCAAAAGTCGCAGTGTGTAAGGGGTTTCCGTCTGTTATACTTATGTCTGTCGAAGTGTTGCTTAGTGACTATAACAAAATAACTTTTTACAAAAAAACGACTTCAAAAATAAAATGTACTAAAAAATCACACACACCAAGGCATAAAGGCATGATAAACAAACTCCAAAAATAAATGATTTGCCTAAAATGAAGTCCTTTCAAGAGTTTATTTGAGACTTTTTAGTGTATTTTGTTTTAAAACACAAAGGCAAACCATTTCTTTATAGAGTTAGTGCTGTGATCGACAAATTCCAAAAATAAATGAATTGCCTAAAATAAAGTCCTTTCGCGAGTTTCTTTAAGACTTTTTAGAAGTGCATTTTGTTTGAAAAGTCGGTTTTTACTTTGTTTTTGTAAAAAGTAATTTTATTTTCCAATTTTTGGTCATTCATAGGGAAGGGAGTGGGTGACTCCATTCCTATATCAATTACAAAGTACCTAAAATAAGTTCTGGCGTCAAAAAACTGAACTCCTAAGCGTTAAGGAGTTCCAAAACCAGGTCAGCTCCACATAGTGGTGAATGTAATACATAAAGACATGTCAATATTAAGATACTTGTACAAAAACACAATACCAAAATTTGAGGGTCTCCTTCGATTACACTAAGATTCCATCATTATATCCCGATTTAGCAACAATGGTACAGACTAAAATGTAAACTCTCTAATGAAGTGAAAAAAACTGATCAAATCGTTCCACAAATGACTGAGATATGAGGTAACATATCCACAAAAAAAAAACAGTCGACTTAATAACTTCCTCCTCTTTGAAGTCGGTTAAAAATAAGTCTAGTTTCATTACGTGTATAAGACCAACTTAAAAAAGTAACATGATTATATTCTAGTATGCCTTAGGTAATAAAATACTATTGTTGCCTAAAATTCCTCACAGCTACTCACTCTTAACCTTAAACCGTAAAGATGGTATCTATTTCATTGCCTATATCTCGGACTGGGACCTAAGGCCACTGGATTGATAGATTTGCCTTTCCATTGTTGAAGATGTGTTGTTCCAGGTGTTGAAACAGTTTTTTTTTCTCATTACAGATTACATACTCGATTTGGAAAGAGAACACTGTGCTGGTCTGCTTTATAATGTGAGTATTTTTCGTTTTAATTTAAATTCAATGTCTTTTGTGTCTTTGTCTCACTATAATATTTTGAAGACATATATGATGCTATCAGTAAGTTCTGGATCACTCGAAAGAAGACATATCAGTTTTATTAGAATAACAAATAACATCTGTTTGATTTTCATATAAACTTTTCTTCGTATCATAAGTACCTAATCATTACACAATCATTTTCAAAAGTAAACTCCACTTTCTTAAAACTGTCACGTTTGAAAGGATAAAGTGATATATTTTCTTAAATTTATGTTAAGTGCCGTGCAGTAATAAGAATTTCAGGTCAAAGTATGGGCCCATCATTCTTGGCCGCCCCTCTCATTTACATGTCTCGGAAAGTGGTGGCACACCGGAGTTTTATTAAAATTATTCCATACGATTAAGCCTTTGATAAATTTTGAAGGGTTTGCCGGCAATCGTTTTTATATGACACAATTTCTGATATCGATTGGATTAGAAAGCCTTTGATAAATTTTGAAGGGTTTGCCGGTTATCGTTTTTATATGACACAATTTCTGATATCGATTGGATTAGAATCGTGTAGTATTCGTAGAAAAGGCATTTATATTTTTATTCATTAGTGTGTATTCGTTATATTTATGAAAACAGGATCTTGTTCGGTAGATTTAAATGTACATGGTTCCTAACATATTAACTATTATCAAAAACATATTTACTAAGATACATTTGCCAATATATCAGGAGCAGAAACATTCAAATTTCAAACCGCATCAGCCAAAAGCAATAACGTAAAAGCGAAACACAAATTAAACGTTACACATAGCTCAAATGTTTGAATCGCCACACTAATTCCACGGGCGACCCAAAAAGTTTCCACTCTTGCCTACAAATAGCTGTGTTGCCTTGAAAAATGGCAACCCCGGCTAGCCGATAATGTACGAGCCAGAACAATCCATCAGGGTAGAGGGGTATAACCCCCTCCAGCCCCCATTAGGGGTTTTGTAGATACGTTTTTACGGTTTTTACGATCGGTTGCATAGTTTCGTATTGAAGTTTTTTCGTGACGACTTTTGTGACTGCCATTTTAAGGTACCTATGCGGCTTCTGAGAATTAAACAAGTGAAAACATTTTGTTTCAATATACAGTTAATGAATCAGATATTTAATACGCTGAATAAGTTGTTCAAATACCTACCATGTTTTTATGCATTTCTATTATCATGACGCCGATAGAAGCCCTATTTAGAATTGATACTTCGTAAAAATTCAATTAGCAACAATATTTATCATTGATATCTTATAATTTGAGGTTTTATAAGAAGACTCAACTCAAGAATGCTTCGAATATTAATTGAGTAGTTCAAGAATTGTAGTCATAAAAGCAACTAGAAGTTATTAAATGTAAAACTTTTCTTTCTACAGATCTCAATCTCAAGAACATGGACGAGAAATGTCGACCGAGTCGGAAATGAAACAAAAAACTAGGAAGAAAATTGTAAAACTTTGGCACGGCCAGACGATGTTATAGCCGCGAATCTCCCTTAAGCCATGTGAAATAGAGGGGTTTTTAAATTAACTGTCATATCTGAAAGGCATATCGTGCTTCTATCTGACTAAAGACATATCCGTTTATGCTAGTCACCCTTTTGTGATTGTAAAGTTAGTTAATTGTTTTGCTCAAATTAAACTCTAAGCTTATCAAGGAGATGAGATTATAAAGCCTATAGGAAGGTATCGACACATTAAGATAATGAAATACTACACGATGTTTTTCCTAAGAAGACGAACGTTGATCCTGAAGGCGGTGCTAATATTGACAGCTCTATGGTTCATGGTCGCTTTGTTGACCACAAATGGGGGAACCAGAAATGCAATTGTTGCACCTCCTTTGGAATACGAAGATGCAGAGGCGAAACCCTTGAAGATGGCAAAGCCGACGTCTACGAAACGAAAGAGCGAAGTCTATGGCAACAATCTATCAGACGGTAAGTCAGTTAAAGTTGTAGAAAAAGCTTATAAGGTGGTATTGTTGCGGTTGCTTTTTTTCTGTTACTACGTTATCTTTTTGCACTAACTTATAAAAATGCGAATTAAAAAGTACCATGTTATTTTTAAACACCATAACATAGTTAGTAAAATTTTATTTACTATGTATAACTGAGAATTTTTCACCTAGTTCTATAAATGTTACTGATTTAAACACACTCACACAAATAATGGCATTGCCAATTATGCCCCTTATTACTTGTAGGTAAATGTTGATGCACCAAGTAAATTACGCCATTTTCTTGTAAATGCATGTGTACGTCGTTTTTAATTTTATTTACCGCTTTCTATTAAATACTTTTGCATGTTAATTTACGTTTGTCCGTCACAGAAAAACAACGTGTCGATTGGATGGGTCGCATTTCAGGCTTTGAAGGTAAATTTGAAGTAACATTTTGCATTAGTTGTCTTAAAAACATTTAGTTAACGGCCTTTACTTTACTTTCTATATTAAACTTATCGTTGGTTTGTGCTTATTTGTCCATAGTGACATAAGCCCTACTATTTACCAACTATCATTTAACGAAAAATATTGCTGAAAAAAAGCTTACTCGTCCGAAACCTGTATAAAATAATATTTTGAAAGATGCTTGATATTTATTTAATAAATTGTTGTCTCTGAAATAATGTCTCTTTTACGGTTAGTCCATCAATTTATTACGAATATAAAATCTCATTTATCAAGTCCTTTATTTATCAAGTTACAAGATACAGGCAGATTTATCGATATGTTTTACAGTCAACTCTATTTTATGTATGCATTCGCTTTATTATTGGTGTCGGCAAAAACTGATAATGGTGATTGAATCTTTGAGGTTACGGATTTACATAGTTCTTACAATATTTCAATATTGTGCCTATTTTAAGCTGTTCATAAATGTTTTCGCAACGAGTTAATAAACTTACTTATAACAGGTTTCATTTTATAATCGACCTTTTCCCAACAAGCAACGTCCTGTTCTAAATTTAGCCACCGGCCAGTTTACCTCAGTAATAACATTCCCACGCTCGCGTTCTAAAGGATGTTACAATACTAATAGGCAATATCCTGCAGGACTAGGTGTATTGGCTGCCCCGGGCTCGGACAACGCACCCGGTGAACTAGGAAAACCGGTCGTACTGCCCAAGAATATCAGCGAAGACGCAAAACAAGCAGTCTCCGAAGGATGGAAAAAGAACGCCTTCAATCAATACGTCAGCGACCTCATATCGATTCGCAGGAAACTACCCGACCCCAGAGACGAGTGGTAAGGAAATGAAATGATAAATATAATGATACATTAGATTCAGGAGATTGGAACGAAAAAATCCCCAAAGGATTTTTGTCTGATTTGACCCGAGCGAGATTAAGGCGAGATGAAGTAGAATTATTGTGTTCAATCGTATTTCGTGGACTACTTGTAAATAAAAAAGGAATGTTGAGATGAGATTCTCACAAAGGCACCTTCAGCTATTCTATACTCAGTGTAAGAACTGCAAACACATGTATATCTGTTGTAAGTTATTATTTAACTAAAGTAAAATAAGGGTTGCAAAGTAGTTTTGTCATAGTTTGCAACCTAATGCATTGAAAGTTATGTGGCTGGTAACGTGATGTAAAAATTGATTGATTCATCTACTATACTAATATTATAAAGCTGAAGAGTTTGTTTGGACGCGTTAATCTACTGGACCGATTTGAAAAAAATATTTTTGTATTGGATATGGAGATGTCACTGACCAAAACAACACCCTGTACACATAAGTAAGCAATGTACAGGGTGTTGTTTTGGTCAGTGACATCTAACCCAGGGATGATAATATGAGTTATGCTTATTCTGATAAAAAATGTTTTCTTTAAATTCTAAGCAAGTTTTATACCAGAAAAGCTTTTCACAACATTAAAAAAAATACAAAACGAATGGGAAAACACGCACCCTAGCGCGTAACTAGCGCTTACCTACGAAATACTACGCCGTAGCTTACTAGCTTATTATTTCGTAGCCTTAGCGACCGATCACAAGCGTTCTGCATCTTGTTTGATCCTGCGATATTTACAAGGTCTTCTGTTCATCTTGTCGGTGAACGACCTATGCCGCGTGTTTGGTCCTACCTAGTACTTTCTTGCGGTGCTATCATGTCTAAACTCCTTACAGCCACTTCCTTCTATCTGTCGTTTCGCCCTACTAGAGATAGAAATGGTTTTCTATCTTTAGATGTATGTCTTTGCATCAACAAAGCCTCTTGGCTACCTGGTGTTGGTAGTTTTGACTCGATCGCATAAATAAAATGATGTTGGGGTTTTTTTTCCATTTCAAATATATATATATGAAAGTATCGTTTGTACAGACACCCCTGAGTCGCTCGTTGCTGACCAAAACAACACCCTGTATAATATACTATAAAACATTACGTTGCGACCGTAGCGGAGCAAACACAAAACGCGCGGACGCATTCGCAGGGGACCGCTAGGTATATGTACGTAATCTATCATACGTGTAAAAATCAGCTGTTAAAAATAATTTTCTCACTTTCTGCTTGCAGGTGCAAACAACCAGGTCGATATTTAGAAGATCTTCCCCAAACATCTGTAGTGATATGTTTCCACAACGAAGCCTGGTCTGTGCTGCTCCGAACAGTCCACTCTGTCTTAGACAGATCCCCTGCACATCTTATAAAAGAAATCATTCTAGTCGATGACTTTTCTGATATGCGTGAGTGATTTGACCATTTTGATGTGTTTGATGTGAATGCAATTTACTTTCTGCACCCGCGCATCAAAAATGCATCACTTTATTTTTTACTATCAAGTTACTACCATTAAAGAGCTATTCACTGCTATATTTTAAAAATTATCAGTATCAACCATCATACTATAAAATTACTTTACTTGGCGACTTTTTGCAGTGATTTTGTAAAATGTAATTTTCCATAAGAGTTGTTTGATCACAGCGGTTTTCTGTTTGAGTAATCTAATCTCTTGATCCGAACGTGTTTGCATTAAAATCCTGGTCGACGTTAACCAGAAATGTCTTGTTAAGCGAAATTAATTTTAATGGTTCTAACCTCAACGTTTATTTCAGCTCATCTGATGCAGCAGTTAGACGATTACATGTCGTCGCTACCGAAAGTTAGGATTGTGCGAGCGGCTCGGCGCGAAGGCCTCATTAGGGCGAGGTTGCTCGGGGCGCGATACGTTACGGCCCCTGTTTTAACGTATCTTGATAGCCACTGCGAGTGCACAGAGGGTAAGCAAGCAAATACCACAGACATGTTTTAAGTACCCAGGTAGATGATGTTAGCTACACCGTCTGTAAGGAACCATGCGGTCAAAACATGGTTAAAGATTATTTATGCTCATTTTTAACGCATTTTTTTAGACGCATACTATACTCTACTCATGTATTGTTAACATTAAAGTAGCCTACTATAACCAGAAATTAAGATAGAGAATCTTTATTAGAGATTTTCATCAAGGTCAAGTAGCAAGCTACGTCCAATGTTTTCTATTTCAAAGTCTGTTGAACAAGTTGCCATTTCTTGGAATTACGATTATTAATACTAGAACGAAATATACAGACGTTGCTACCGGTGAAACGACGGCAAAGTGATTTGCTCCAAAGACATACTTTTTTTGAAGACAAGGGGTACATTTGGTGTAACTTATCTATAATAATATTATAAAGCTGAAGAGTTTGTTTGTTTGTTTGTTTGTTTGTTTGAACGCGCTAATCTCAAAAACTACTGGCCCGATTTGAAAAAAAATTTTTACGTTGGATAGTCCATTTATTGAGGAAGGCTTTAGGCTATATAACATAAAGATACGACTCATAATACCACAGCAGAAATGAAAAATGTTGCGAAAACGGGAGAAAGATATTCCTTTTGAGAGCTTCCGCTGCATACGCTGCGGATTAAGAGTTCTATAATAAAGTCCGCGACAGCATATGTCTATCCTTTATGGTTGACTTACTACAACCTTTTTTATGTTCATACATTTGTAAAAAAATAATGCATTATTTTAAGAGGTGTATTATACACACAGGTATATATTCTTATCAAAATAAATACATTCATCATCACGAGCATTTCATTTAGAACCAAGTTGCCCTTTATATCATTTGATTTCAATAAATATCTTAGGAGCTATCACAGTTTTAACATAACTCCGCACCAAAATAATGTTCGCAGCTTAAGTACAACGTGCGCTTGCGCTAATATATTATAAAGTTTGTTTGTTTGAATGCGCTTATCTCAGAAACTGCTGGACCGATTTGAAAAAATATTTCTGTGTTGGATAGCTTATTTATCGAGAAAGGCTTTAGGATATAAAACATGACGCTGCGACGGGAGGGGAGGGAGCAAATTCAAAACGCGCGGACGAAGTCGCGGGGGACCGCTAGTTTATTTATATAATTATTCATTCACAGGTTGGCTCGAACCACTTCTGGACAGAATTGCTCGTAACAAAACAACCGTGGTGTGCCCCGTGATTGACGTCATCGATGACAATACATTAGAGTACCACTATAGAGACTCATCATCAGTCAATGTTGGTGGGTTCGATTGGAACCTGCAGTTCAATTGGCACCCCGTACCCTCAAGAGAGCGAGCTAGACACCACCATACAGCAGAGCCGGTCTGGTCTCCAACTATGGCTGGTGGTCTCTTCGCTATAGACAAGGAATTCTTTGAAAAACTCGGAACCTATGACAGCGGCTTCGATATCTGGGGTGGGGAGAATCTAGAACTTTCATTCAAGACTTGGATGTGCGGTGGAACCCTCGAGATTGTCCCATGTTCGCATGTCGGCCATATCTTCAGAAAACGCTCGCCTTACAAGTGGCGAACAGGAGTGAATGTATTGAAGAAGAATTCCGTGCGATTAGCGGAGGTATGAAGATTTTTGGTAAATAATTATTTAATCGGAGATGGTTCAGAGATCACATAACTTTTTGCTTGCAGGTGTGGTTGGACGACTACGCGAAGTATTACTATCAGCGTGTAGGTAATGACAAAGGAAACTTTGGTGATGTAAGTGGCAGGAGAGCACTGAGAGAAAAACTTGGTTGCAAATCATTTGAATGGTACTTGAAGAACATCTATCCTGAACTCTTCATACCTGGAGAGTCGGTTGCTCATGGCGAGGTATGTTTTACTCACTTAACTTTTTGTATGTATTTTTTTATCATCATGATGAAATTAAGTATCGAACTGAAAGTATCAATGTTTGAAGAGTGTACTACACAAGTTTTTCTTAAATTATTTCAAATATGAGTGCAAAATATTCACATGTCCTTCAAAAATGTTACCTGTACAGATCCGAAATGTCGCCTTCCAAAAGATATGTTTGGACTCCCCGACGCGCAAGTCGGATCATCATAAACCCGTCGGCCTATACCCGTGTCACCGACAAGGAGGAAATCAGGTCATAGGTCGTTTTCAAAACGACCTTCGCGGCAGTACCATATTGTTCGAGCTCATGTTCAAATTATTTATTAGATTTTTTTTAACTCAGTCACTTTTGCACTCTGCCAAGAGCACTACCAAAGCACGGGACTCTTATAAGCACATGCACGGAATGTTTTTTCTCAATTTATGTGACCAATTATATTAGGTACGAAATCGAGCATTCAGATCAAAATACTGCATTGATGGGGAGTCTGAAGAAAACAACGAAGAACCAGTACTATTGATGATCCATAAATGCCACCACGGGGGAGGCAGACAGGTACCTCAGAAAGGGGGAATTTTGACTTGCAAAAAATAGAAATGGTACTAGAAACGAGTGTTGAACATACTCCAACTTATTCTTATATGAGGAATAAGTGACATGTTTTCGATTTTTGTTTATCTTTGTTTTCATTTTCATTATCACTATCAATAGCATCATCACTTGAGTATAATGCTTCTATTACATTTCAACTTACATCCGTTCAGTAAATTAAGAAAAAAGTATCAGCGTGTAGACATTCCAATTTCCAACGCTGGTCAAAATTGAGTATGACGTGTGATCAGCCATACTTCATAACTCGAATTTATTTCGGGAGAGGTGAAGGGTATTTATAACCAAGTGATGATGTTATATTAGCACGCTTGCTTTTGGCACGCCTATTTAACTTATCGATGGCATCAGATCGAGAACCTATGGTCGGCTATGTGCGTCGACTCTGCAGCTGGGCCAGAAGACATGAAGAAGGCAGTCAACGTGTGGCCTTGCCATGGGGAATACGGGAACCAGGTTTGTCAAGGCTGCCATTATTGTTTCCATCGCTTTCGCTTTCATTTTGTAGTGGTTTTTGAAGCTCATCAATTTGCGGTAAGTCGGGTGAAAATTGATCAGAAACCATTTCGTCGGTTTTAACATTTCTAGAAAAAAAATATCACTAGACGAAGCGGTTTCCCGCATAATAACAATATTAAAATGCAAAGTTGCACCGAGCGTTATATACTAATAAGCAAAATAATTGCGTGTCCTACCTTTCATTCAACATTTGACACGCATGTGTTTTGCATGTCCCACATTACTAATGCATTAAATACTGTGACAATATTAAAACAATTCTCATTACTGATTCATTATTATGCAACAGATTTCTCGTGCATTTAAGTCTACTTCATGCGGAACAAAAATAGTGTAAGGTTTATGAATTTGTGCATATTACTCTTCCAATTTGGTACTGCCGCAAGGAATTAGTCATAGTATTAACACTATTTTTTTACGTATTACTAATTTGTAAATAGAGTAATGTCATTATTTTAATATGTAGCTATCTGAATTTTGTGATTTTAAGGGATTGGTTTTGGGATATATTTTTTACATTTACCTATTCTTGCAGATTTTGCTTTTGTTTGTATAAAGACTGGACGTACTTATGTTTTTCTTTCTTAAAGGGTAGTTTTCGTAATAGAAATCAATAAATGGTTTGTATAGGGGGTGCAATGTCCCCCAAAGATAAAATTGATACACACTTACGGAGCCTATGACCGCAAATGAAGTGACTGCAATAGAAATAACAAAGGAATACTTGAAAACCGTTGGGTAGTTAGATAATGCTAACTCTGTTATATGAAAGGAAAAATAGATGAAGTTTAGTTCTCCTCATTACTTCGGAGAGCATATGTTTTCATATAAATTAATAACAGTAGTTTATAACGACCCATAATGTGGTATTTTCTTATCCCAACATCGTTATTACTTTGTAAGTACGAGTACTGTACATAGAATGCACATTTTGACCCACAATTTGATTGACTCAAATTTGCAATGTAAATAAATTAGAGAAATCGGTATCAAAGCAGTCTGATCTATAAACTTTGTCCTATTTTTTCGGTATTACTAAGATCTGGGTCCATTACTTTATGCTGTTATTTGAATATTCATTTCTGTGGTTTTCAGTATTGGATGTATTCCAAGAACGGTGAGATCAGGCGTGACGAGACCTGTCTGGACTACTCTGGTCATGACGTGGTCCTGTACCCCTGTCATGGTGCTAAAGGCAACCAGCTCTGGCTGTATGATCAACATGTAAGTATATTGTTTCTTGAAGTTGGTGTGGTAAATGAAAAGTGATGGATGGAAAAAACACTCGTTCAATTAGATCGATGAAAGCTTATCATGCTGTGTGTTGGGACATGAAACTGGAGTCGAGTCTCCCTGTATCTTACTCAATGCAACTGTTGTAACGCTCTCTTTATACGTTTAATAAATTAAAACATGGTACATTTTGCTATCAGATAAATACAGATAGGAAGATACATCCTAAAATAATAAAAAAAAACTGGATTTTAGAAGAAAGGAAAATGCAGTTATCTCTTGGTAACTCTGACATGTGGCATCAAAACTACAAAAGCGTTACCTTTTTCAAATCTTTAGCCGCGTGCCTGCAACTATATTTTTATTTATTTATTTACAGACAAAGCTCTTGAAGCATGGCTCCAGCGAGAAATGCATGGCAATATCGCGCAATAAAGATAAGATTATCATGGAAACATGCAACGAGGGTGAGCCCCGCCAAATGTGGAGCATGGAGAACTTCAACCCCGATAGACTGAGTCCAGAACTAACGGCCGAGTAGCCGGAGGCCTACGACGAAGTTCTCTTCATATAATACGAGGGAAGGACTCATTTGAAATTACCAAACATGAAGTGAAGTGATGTGGACTCTGTGTTTCTAGCAATTTTTCTGATGTAGCGTCTATCGTGCTGTCGTGGTGGAGTGCTCGATCTTGCAGTCAAGTTAAAACCATCTGTAAAATAATAATGAATCACTTACGTTTACGACGTAACAATTAGATTCTTGAAGAAGCCAACATAATATGTAAATGAAATTCATTAAATGAGAAGTTTTCCAAATCTGCATTTTGAGATCTGGTACACTTTCACTTTGCAATACTCAAGTACCTATTGTAAAACAACTCATTTGCCACGAATGTATCAGGACGCATCGCAAGAGGCCATTTTATGTAATAAGGTTGTTACTGAAAATTTACTTGTAGATACTGAGGATAATATAAAAAATATGCTTGAGTGTCTGTAGATATCAGTGGGAGTAGCTGATTGTTGTAAAAACTTTTGACCCCATCTTGGGCCTAAGTTCCAGAACTGATTTTGATGGTGAAACTGATAGCCCAATGGCGTATTTAGCTTGCCTATTAAATTTTTTAATACTTCAGTTGGTTCAACCATCACTATTCCTTTTAGTTATACTAAATTTTAGTTTGTAGTTACTGTACCTACTAGTATTTTTATTCAATTTTAAAGTGGATACTGTGTTTGTTTATCTAAAATGATTTTATTGATTAGCTCAATTATTTTTAAATTGATATCGTAGTTAGATATTTTAAATTTTAGTTTATAAAAATATTTATTTTACTCAATTTGACTTGAATTTGATTATATTTGTTTTGTTTTATTTTTTTGTGTTCAAGATTTTATTGGAATATTGTTTATATCAGGCACTAAATTTAATATCATTAATGTGTAATTTTGATAGGAAGATTCACTATGTACATCTCATAATAGTATTTTTGTGAAGTATTAAAAAGCGAATGTTTACGATTAGTAAACAGCTTCCTTCTGTACATATCCATTTTTTCTCTAACATGCTATCAATGAACTTTTTTATCGTTGTATTTATAACAGTGGATGATACTGATGAAGACTAGCTTTTACACAATAATTGTGATTTATTTAATTTAGGTGATAAAATAGTCATTTGGACATAGGTGTTAGAAAATTCAACTAGTGAAATGTATGTAAATTTATAAATAGATAGCATTAAAAGTTATAAATAATGAATTGTTCTAAAAATTTTAGTGACTATTTTTGTAGTACTCGATCTTTTTTAACACTATTTCCTTTGCAAATATTGTGTTCAGATTAAATGCATTTTTATCTTTGACGATCGAAAGTGTTTAAAATTCGATGTTAGTTTACAATGTTTTAAAATTATTATTTAAAACCAATTATTGAAACAATTTAACCACAATATTAAATCCTCTTACACGACTAATGCCAATATTCGCAGGAAATGAAATTAAACATTCCAATGTGTGATCCAGTAGTATAAAAAACGAAATAAAAGTAGTTAGTTCAAATTCAACTGTAGCTTTAACCCAAATTTTCATCGTTACGATACTTCTAATTGTTTCATGATAAGCCAAACACATATAATACACATATCGACGTCGAAACATATCGTTGAAAACATATTGATTCATATCTTCATTCCGTGCAGGTTTAAAAAAATCAAAGACTTGCCACGTCGACTAACAATTTTAATCACTGCAACTGTTACATTCAGAATAATATACTTTCATACTGCCAGTCAGTCTTCCAAAAAAAACAAGATAATTAGAAAAACAATATTAAATATGACGTGTTACAGAACGTTGTCACTTTTTGATTCATCATCGCATGCTGACAAGGGAATATTATACTTTTCATGACACAATTTAACAAATGTGATCCGTGTCATACCTATCAAATAGTAAAATAAATCTTTTCGGCTTACTGATTCCGAATTTGTTTAACGTTTATTTCTAGGTTACTTGTTTCTTCGCATTTCTATGTAAATACTATCGATGTTCATATTTCAAAGTAATAGATAGGTTAAAATTATATCACACAAACAAACTTTTTCAAAACAAACATTCATGACTTTTGTAAGAATAGTAATACAAATAGCTCAATATATAAAATTCACCCAAAATGATTGAAAAATATCATCTTACATACCTACTCGTAATTTGTGGACAGACGCAACTCCTTGTATTCATTAAATAATTTTAAAATAGTATTACAACCCGTATAGAATATTTAGTTTTTATTGTATCGAGGTAGGACGTTATAAATGTGCCCTACTCGTAATTTGTGGACAGACGCAACTCCTTGTATTCATTAAATAATTTTAAAATAGTATTACAACCCGTATAGAATATTTAGTTTTTATTGTATCGAGGTAGGACGTTATAAATGTGCCTTATATCATAAAGTAGGTTATTATTATATTTGAATGTTGAAAATTTCTGTATATAAAGCGGTGTCTCCATTGTATTATAAATAGTATGATAGTGTAATGTTAGACGGCGATAAACTATAGTATTTGTAAAATAAAGCATTATGTTGGATTTGTACAATTGATTGTTTTATTTATATCTTGTTTTAGAACTAATGTTATGTGCCAATTTCAAATCATGTAGGAGTTTATTAGTTACAAAGATGCAAATTAGATAAAAAAACACAGACATAACATCATAGGTAGGGTAGACCGGGGACAATGGTACCATTTTTTAAACATTGGTTGATAGCGACAAATCTACTGAAATATATTTTATTCTGCATTTAAATTTCACTACCTACACTCTTAAGCTGCAAATGTATGTACTTAAATAAAACCAACGGTACCGAAAAGTCAATGAAAACCACATCTGAACAGAATGGTGTCGTGTGTTACAATTGACCCCTACTTTGGGTTAATTGTACCAAAAATAAATTTGGTAATAAAACTCTGTTATATGTGTTAATAATAATGTTTTTATTAATTGTTGGTAATTTTACGTAATACTAAAGCTACAGTAACAGTCTTTTCTCTTAGGAATCAAAATACTTAATAGTAATCAGTGGAAAAAGACACCACGTCATAAACTTAAATAAAAACAACTATTCTACTCCAATAACAAACAATAGTCAACTCTTGCATAATTTACTATTCTTTTGACTCAAACATTACGTAATTATCTTACTATAAATCTCTCAAATCCCAAAAATCAAAAACTATCAATTTGTATGAGGGTACAATTGACCCCCGGTACAATTAACCCTGACAGGCAGTTCTTAATATTTTGATATTTATATTTTAATATTAATCAGAATCACAGTTATGCCAAACATAATTGGCTTCATGTGCCGTACATTCTTCGTGTGCCCACATTCCGCAAATTATGCACTGAACCCAAACTTCGTTTGGACGGCTGATGAAATGCAATACTTTGATATTTGCAGCTCTTGTTCTTCAGAGAAAACTTTCATCGCGGGATTATATCCCATACTTATGGCACCACCAGGATTAGTTTCCTTTATCCTTTGATATTTTATTAGTGAAACATGACAAAGATTGAACATCGCAGCTGCAGCCCGAATTGACCGCCCTTTTACCAATTTCTTGAAATGCCTGTTCATAAAGGAACAGGTCCTTGGAGCCTCTATCAGTTAACTTCGCTCTTCGCCGTGGCATCTCAAACAAAAAGTCCAAATAAGTGTGTGCCTAAAATCATTCATTTTAACTCATTTTAATTAAATTAATTTTAACTCAGATTAAGTAAGAATAATTCATAACTAATATAATATCGGGGTTAATTTTACCATGGGGTTAATTGTACCGCTACAATTGCCCCCACCGTCAGTGGTACAATTGTTCCAAATGGACAGTTTAAATATTAACCAACAAATCACGGCATTTTATCAATTAATATATCTATAATTCATCACTTTTACAAAGATTGAAGTGTTAGTAAACTAATGAAAGCAATGATTTGATAAGAAAGCGAGTTTAATCGGAAATACAGAATAAAACTTTTTACGAGAATACTTACTGTGACTGATCGAAAACAAAAAACCTCCCGTGTACGCGTCCGCCTCAGTACTAGCGCGCCGCCGACTGGGGAGCGGGAGGGGACGAATCGAGCGCGTAAACTGACGCTACAAACACATTCAAACATTGTTTCTGTTTGGAAATATTGGCAATGGTACTATTGCCCCGTGGTACTTTTGTACCCGGTCTACCCTACACCTCAAAATGGGAAAAAATAAAAATGTAAATAGTCGTTTTACGTCAGGGGGGTTTAAGCAAATTTGTTTTTATAAATAAAGTTCTTGAAACGTTATTAACAGATTTGTCCATCTGTCAACTTTTTAATAAACACTTTCCAAAAAATCAGTTGTTCTGCTTAGCGAAAATTGTAAACAAAGTTTTTATTACCTAAAAATCAGACTTTTGTCACAGGAAATATATGAATTCTAGGAATTGTATATGTCACCGGAACATAATAAGATCCGCAAGATTATAAATTACCTAGGAAATTTATAAACTTTCGTAGGATTCTAAACGAGAGATAAATAATATTATTTTACGCTAAAATTTTCGGAAATTTATCAATTTACGACGTCTCGTGGTAAATTTAGAAACTAACGGATATCCATTTGTAAATGGTTCGACCAATCACAAAAGAGCTTTTAATTTTACGCTCCTTTCAAATACGGCAAGTAACACTCTGCTCTCTGATTGGAAGATGTTGACAGTGGCAATGCTTGTGTCAATAGACTTAGGTACAATCAGACATACCAAACTAAGTATGAACTATAAATTTATCAGTTTCGATTACCTACCTAACAGTATTTTTACTTTAAAACTGGGTAGGTCCCTGTAATACAGGGTTACTTTTTTACCTATAATGCTAATGATCCCTACTTCACTCTAGCAAACTAAAACATCAGAAATCGTGTTCTACGATATAAAAGGATTATTAAAAAGAAAAAACAATTATAAAACATAAGAACCGGCCGGATTTTTTTTCCTCTGTCCATTCCGACTACTTACTATATTGGTCATGGCCACTACAAAAACTTTCGTAGCTCTGTGGTAAATTTCACTTCGTCAACATTTTTAGAATTTACGCACTATATTCACCATTTTTGCTTTCCGCATTTTCCAACACAGTAACAACATTAAAAACTTTACAAAAACACAAGAGAAACCGGTTTGTTTATGTTCCGTGACGTAAAATGGCGGCGGAGTGGAAGGAGAAGGAACACGTCACTTATTCAACCAATCAAAGCGCACATGGCGTTTTGTTATTGCTTACTTATTATTTGAGTTTGGTAAGTTTATCAATTTTCGGAAATGTGTGCGTATAATAATACAATTTATCTCTCGTTTAGAATCCTACGAAAGTTTATACATTTTCTAGGATATTTATAAATTAGCGCTTCTTGTTATTTTCCGGTGACATATACAACTCCTAGGTAATGTATCTAATTGAGACAATTATTTCAGTTTTCTACCTCACTAATAAACGTTGTTTCCTCTACCTAATGGTTGTCTGGAAGAGATCGCTTCCAGCGATAAGATCGCCAATATTGTACAAATGATTTGTCTTTACTGTTATTGTTTCTAGTGTCCTTGTGAAATAAATAATACTCGTATTTATTAATAATTAAGTAACAAACATCGAGTATACAATATTATTAATTCTTACTAATTATAGTATCAATCTTTTTATTATCTTTTATACTTTAAATTAAAATCTGTTCATACTTTTTAATAATTTAGGAAAAAGAGTTTTTTTAGGCTGATAGTGAAAGTGGTGACTGAGACTGACAAGTTACTTTAATTATTACATTTCCGATTGCTGTTTAGGAATTGTATAATTTGCCTAGGAAATATGTTTTATATATTTCACATCACACATTTCCTGGTGATTTTAGGAATTTTACAATACCCAGGAATTATAGGCAATGACGGATACTTAGATTTCCTGTAACATATCCATAAACCAAAATGCTTATATCTCGGCATCTCTAGGGCTATTTGCGTTATCCTCGGGACACCGCGTTCAAGTGACATCAAAAGTTGCTCGACAAACGACCGACACACGTTGTGACATTACGACTTTTTGTTTTGGGGCTTCGCGAATCATTGGGCTTTGGAGAACATTTTAGCGGAGTTTTGACGTTTGTTATGTTTTAAAATAAATCCCTCCCTAGTGACGATAGAAGCCTCGGTCATAAATATGTATTCATTAATATAATGGAATGTACGGTGTGCATATTTTGTTTGTTAAATACAAAGGTCGTTTTACACTTAAAATATGCCATAAGCGTCCAATTTAAAAAATGAGGAGTGCTTTCAAAAAGAGAAAAGCCTATCTATCCAAAGGTATAAATCTCTCTCTGCCAAAATTCCTACAAATAGACCTAAGTAGAGTTGTAAGTTTTATGTACCCTACCAAAGTATGCAAAAGCATTTCGGAAGACTGCGGAATCCTTCCATAAGGTGCTTTCGTAGATTTAATTTAATTTTATCACGAATTATTCTAGTACGAAATAAATTTTCTTGAATCTGAATTTGAAATAAAGCATGGTCATTGACACTAAAATAGTGAATATTATTTATATTTGGTTAAATGAGTTTCAGTTTAAGAATATATTCACAGAAAATTAATAATACAGGAAGTAAAAGAGGATTTTCTTTCAAATTTAAAGCGATTGCGACACTTGATATATCACATTTCGTGCTTTATCTTGCAAAATCCTTGCTTAAATTTATCTACGAAAGCTACGTAGTATGCCGTAGCTTTTGTATCATACCCGAAAGATTCCGTAAGTTTTGGTAGCCTACGGTAGACTTACAACAGTAACTACCTATAGGTGAAAAGGTCCGCTCTCGTGAGCCCCTGTTAGCCCGTCCCTTTCACTTATGTTAACATGTAATGAAGAATATAAGATACGAGAATACCTGAAAATAGCTACACTTTTAGAGTGAGGCCTAGTTGCCATTGCTGTGTGGCAAACAGGCTAAAAAATCCTTGCGACAAAGCAGAGGGATACCTGTATTCTTAGCTCAATTCACAACCACTCCCTTGAATTTGGCTCATAATATTATGAAACCCTGTATAGCTCAAAACGTTTAATGTTCTTTACTGACTTTTCTGTCGTATGTGAAAAAGTATGTATTGACGGTACTGCAGACCGGGACAAACGTAGTTTCAGTATATCTTCATGTATAAATTGTCTCCGCCTGCAGCACCTACAAAGTATTCAGTTTAATAATTTTAATTAATACTTTTCTTATATACATAATATTTCATGATAACATGTAATGACCGACTTGTTATAATAAGTCAATGGAGCTCACAACCTTTGCCTTGTTTTTTCCATTTATAAAAAAAAAAAAACTATAGACAAATATTTAACCACATCTTGGACAAGGTATGACAATAAAATATTTTTCAAAAAGCAAAAAAAAACTAAAACCCGTTACACAGATTTTTGTATTTTTTTTTTTGGGTTTATGGTATTATAACCTCTTATTGGGTGGGGAGCAGCGGGTAGCCTTGATTTTAGCAGCGCACAAATTATTGTTTAAAAGTGTTTACTAGCTTGGATGACGCTTATGTACTGATTTTTATGTAGACGCTCACGAATCAAATGGCCGCCGGCGGTCGCATTAACAAAAGAATTAACAAAATACTGTTGATAAACACATCCGTGAGGAATAACTAATAAAATAGTGGCTACTGTGTATCATTTCAATGTGAGGATGTGTATCACGAAATCAATCACAGAAAACTTCCCAACATCAGAACATCTGCTCCGTTTGTAATCTGACAACTTTATCATGACTTTTTGAAATACCGCATACTCTATCGGAGTTAGAACGATTTCCAATCGTTGATTCCGCACGGGCAATGATCGAGCAGTCTGTATCTTCAACTTTTCAATTGCCGCTGATTCCATTATATTCACTAGACCGTGAGCAGAATTAAGCTGTGAGAGATTTTACTTTGTACGCTCTGAGAGACTTAGATCAGATTTAGATTTTCGTGTCTTTGCCTAACCGAGTGTCCGTTTTGATTGTTTAGCGTGAAAAAAATAAGAAAATCTGGCCATAATTATCACGTCAATTAAACTTTCTTCGAGTGGTAATTCGATTGAGTATTATGAAAAAAAAACAAGAAATATCCACACGTAAAAAAACTTGGCACGAAAGAAATTGAAATCGTACACGCATAGGTATTTTAATCCAGCGGGCCTAAGATGCGCGCCTATTTATCATTTATATTTCAAACTCATTTTAATCATATTAAAAACGATTTTTCCCAACTTTAATGTATTCATTTATTTTTAAAAGCAATTAAAATTACCTTTAAGTGATAAGTATGTGGGAAAACATGTTGTTTAGAAAATAAAGTTTATTCGTCAAAGAAATTTCGATTAGTGAACTTTTTCGAAGAGAGCGCAGTTTTTCTTTATCAGGGTCACGTTTTCTATGCATTTGGATTTTTTCCGCCTGATAGTGTTGTGGATATATTAAAACTTGATTTTTTCGATTAAACGGAGAAACTAAAAATTTAACAAATTTAGCGCAATAGTGTAATTAAATAATAGTACGTTATGATACAAGTGTGCTAAGTTGACCATTATACACAAGGCGATATTGTGTGCGCACGAGCGAAAGCGAGTGCGCCATAAGAAAGCCGCGTATATTATGGTCACAGGCACACGTGTTTCATACGACGTTTTTCAACACACTTGCCATTAATCAAAACTTCGTCACACCATAGCCTCCAACTATTTACGAAAAATGGCGCGTTGCTTTTTTTTTTCTTGCCGCGAAACTGATGCGCGCTCAAGGTTAAGGCGCGAACTAGATCGGCCAACAGCCAAGATTAAAAATGTAATAATTCGTTATTTAAAACACAAATTACAGAAAATTTTAAATGAATTTGAGTTATTTTTAGTACTAAAGCTAGATTTACCATTTATTGAAATAAATATGTACATACTGTTATTTTTCATTAATTTATATTTTTAACCTTGACTGTTGGCCGATCTAGTTCGCGCCTCAGCCTCGCGCGTGTATCGGTATCGCGGCAAGAAAAAAAACAACGCGCCATTCACAGATTAGAGTATGGCGCCATTTTTCGTAAATAATTGTCGGCTGTGCTGTGATGAAGTTTGGATTAATGGCAAGTGTGTTGAAAAACGTCGTATGAAACGCGTGTGCCTGTGACCATAATATACGCGGCTTTCTTATGGCACACTCGCTTTCGCTCGTGCGCACACAATATCGCCTTGTATATAATGGTCAACTTAGCACACTTGTATCATAATGTACTATAAGTAAATAGGCAATAGTTGCCTCTTATGTTTGCTGTGCTCTTGCAGGGCGTCACTTGTACTGATCTCATATCACGCATGTACCATCTCATAACCCACGTGTGACTAGCAATAAAAATGAATATTAATGAATATGAATATGAACTAGAATTACCACACGGAAAAGCTTGATTGACGTAAGGAGCAGAGCCCTTGTATTTAAACAGTTAAGAAAAATTCTAGCGTGGTTTAGTTGTAAAATTATTTTTTGCGGACGGAAATGGCTAATAGTTACATGAAACATATAACATGAAGCTTATTAACGTATTTTGGTTATTTAAATAAAAGTATTACCATGTTGGTACATACGTACATAATGTAAGTCGTAAATACCTAAGCCAAGTCCGTCAGCCGAACACACATGAAATCCAATTCGATTGGACAAAACGAAATTTGCCTAAGCGTCGCTTAGTCAGGCAATAATTTTAAGCTTAAATCTTATGCTATTATGGTTTCGGGCAGATTCTCATTAGTAAAATCACGTTAACACTTTACGTGACAGTGAACGGCTATAACCGTAAAACAATAAAAGTTTTATTGTGTCTGGGATAGTGCCCTGTGTTAAGTGTGTCTTTAAGCATAAGATATATCATTTGGTTGTTATAAACATCGATGTGAAGGATTAATTAAATCCATGATACAATTTTGGTTTTGAAAGAGTTATTAGCGAAGTACTGATGATATTTTGCTTACAAACGTCTTAACTAGGTACTCTGGGAACTGTCCTCATTATGCTTTAAACGTTATTTCCCTTCGAAATACGGTAATGTTATCTGTATTAGGCCGTGTTAAAGATTTTAGTACGTATCTAAGCCAGCGTTATCTAGTTATCTCTAGGCATTAGGACCTCCTATGATATGGTACAGTTAATCTTGTGGGCAGTTGAAAACGTATTTTCTCTTCCTTATATAGGTATTTTGAGGTTAAAGGTTATTTATCAAACCTTAGTGGGAACAGCATTCACCAGGCGTCCACCGTACGCAAGAACGTTACGTAAAGGGAACAGCAACGCCTCAGCATGTAATCGGCACCGGATAGCGAACGCTTTGGTACCATTACCATGAGTTTACGACGGTTTTACTCGCTAGCGACGACGTAAAAAAAATGTCTATGGAAAATTGGACAGCGCCTCTAGCAGTCACTGACAGAACTAAAATTTTCCATACAAATAGTGACGTCCTCGCTAGCGAGTAAAACGTCGTTGCTAGCGAATAAACTCACGGTAACGGTACGGATTATATTTGCTTCATCTTACGACAGTTCTTCTTCTGAATGACAGCCATTTTGATAGTAACTATTGACAACCATCGGGCGACTCACCGTAAGCGCGTTACAACCTATACGCCACTGGTCGAGAGTGGGTCCCGAGTTGATCTCGATCCGAGGTGGTGACGTTTTGAATTTGCTAGATTGGCATTGAAGTATGGAGTTTTTACAAATTATACTATTAATATGGTGTCGTTCCTGAAACGGGTGTAAAGAGGTGCTATAACCATTTAAATTAGTAAGTAATTGGGTTTTTCAGCAATTGCTTTCGACTGCACTATTCTAATTTCAATTCAAATAGCGACGCCATCGAATCACCTCGGTACCCACCACCAAAACAAGTTAGCGCACTAATCAACGTTCCTGTATTCCATAATCTTCACTCAGAGCGACAGACTCCGTCAGAATACGAAAGCAGGCGAACAAACTTGTCGAACTTGTAATTTTGGTTCGATTCTGAAACTTTCGGGTATACGACTATTTCGGCGGTGTTCCAATAGTCATTGAATAAAACTTTTTCATTTACGCTCTTGGACGCTGACTGAATAATATATGAATGAACCGTAGACTGCGGGCCTCCGAGATTCCTTTTGGCTTTACGGATTTTTTAAGCTTTCCAACTGAATTAATGACGTCTTACGAGAGGGATTTGGAGCTTACAATATGCTTACAGTAAAATAGAATTGTATAAGAATTTTGTGATTATCCTCGGAACAAATTAAATATTAATGGAAAATCAATCTGGTTGTAAATTGTCGTGACTCGTTTGACTTCGTGTTACTACTTACTGTTTGTGTTAAACTAATTATTTTAAAAATGTGCTTTTTAAATCACTATTTTTCTACTAAGCCGCCCGAAAAAATCAAACATGATGTAAAAACTAATGAACCGTATCAAGATAGGTTATTATTTTGAGCGTTTAAAAAATTCAGTGCTTTCTAAAATCTCTACAGTCTATCTCCAATTTCAAACTAATAGCTTCATTAATATTGCAAGTCCCGTCAAACCGATATATTAACAGTGACAATTAAATCTAATTTGCGTGGTCTAGTATTTATGGCAGCCATCCATACCTGTCCACATTGTGCATGGTAATTGGAAACGTAATTACTATTATTGCGTTTGGTTTCCTTTGAATTTACTTAATTTACTATACATCATTGTCATCAGATAGAAATCCTCTGTTTAAGATTTACCAACTTTCTTTGACCCCCATCATCGATGCTAAAAGTCGCAGTGTGTAAGGGTTCTTTCTTGAGCATGAAAGGAATCAGCTGTTATTTTAACCCCTTGACAGCAATTGACCGCAAGGCCATCACAGTGGCATGAGCGCCGGTCTTGCACCTTTCAGCACTTTGTACTTATACATTGTAAACTTATTACGCGACTCTTGCTGACGGCTAAAGTAGCATACCGACATTAATATGTCGATGGCAGCCATCGATTCCTTATTATTCTTGAAATTTTTGTCAAAATTATGACGACACCACGCCCGTTTTTGGATAGTGTGCAAGAAATTTTCGTTTGAAAAGTGGTAGGGCAGATACCCCAATCGTAAGTACCGTGACATCTTATAGAGAAGCTACCAAATGATATACCATTATTATCCTTAGCTTAATATAAAAACTATGGGTACCAATTTTCAATCGCAACTTAATTAATATTATAAAGTAAAATTAATTGGTTAAAACAACAAACAATAGTTCATGATTTATTATTCAATTCAAATTCAAATCTTTTATTTCAGACATCAGTCCATACATTTGAAATAGAAAATAGAAAATATAGCCAGCAATTAACACTTAATACACCACAGAACGAATAAAAAAATAAAAAAAAAAATAACAGCACTAAAACACACTTTTACAACACATGCAGCCGAACCCACTGCCTCATGTAGGGACAATCTACACGCCCAGCTATAACGAGCAGGATGCTATTGGAACTCCCACGGATAAGGCTCAGCATCGAGGCTGCTCTCTTCCGAAGGATAGCATGAAAGCTATCAGTATGGGCTTCGGCGAACATACCCGATGCACTGCAGCACCGTGGCAGCCCCAACAGCACCCTGAATGCGTTGTTGTATTGCACACGCAAGGCGTTGCTGGCCTTCTGCGTGTAGTTGACCCACAGGTTGCACGTGTAAAATGACTGACAAAAAGCCTTAAAAAGTATCACCTTAACGGGTTCCGTACATCGTGCGAACCTGCGAGCCAGCATATTGCATCTTACAGCCAACGCCCTGCGCTCCCTCTCAATGTCCTCATTATCAGAGAGGTCTTCAGTAACCCAGTGATCCAGATACTTAAACCGCGACACCTGTTTAAGAGCAAGACCACCAACAAAAACCTGAGGTACTGTTGTGATCTTATGACCACGGGTCTTAAACATTAGTAGTTCGCTCTTTTTCGCATTGTATCTGAGTCCATGGGCACCGGCATACTCCTCACATATCTTCAGGAGCTTCCGAATTGCACCTACCGAGGGAGCCAGCAGGACCATATCGTCCGCATAACTTAGATTATTTATCTGTTTCCCATCTATGGAGCATCCGATTCCGGTACCGCTGAGTTCCTCGATAAGCCCATTCATGTACAGATTAAACAATCTCGGCGAGGTTAGCCACCCCTGCCTCACCCCGCACTTCAATCTGTACACGTCGGATACCTCTCCGGCCCATCGTACCACATTTGTTTGATGTTTGTACCAATAGTCAAAAATATCGACTATTTCACTGGGGAGACTAGTATCAGTCCTCATTTTGTCCCATAGTAACTCATAGGACACCAGATCGAAGGCCTTCGATAGGTCCAAGAAACACGCATAGACCGGCGTCTTCCTATCAGTATAGTACCGGACGGTATGCTTTAAGCTCAATATTGCAGTATCTGTGGACAATTCAGACCTAAATCCGAATTGTGTATCATTTAATTTTAAATGGCTGTTCAAGACACGATCGAGCAAACCGTCCAGCACCTTCGCTATTATTGTGGCCAACAAAATAGGCCTATAGTTACTTTTATCACAAGGGTCTCCAGTCTTATTTTTGACTATTGGGACAACCACCGTCTTCATGCACTCATTGGGCAAATATGCATGTCGAACACAAAAAGTTAACAACATAGAAAGGACCCTGGGCAAATGAACACCCGCATGCTGCAGATGCTCAATACTAAGGCCGTCGTGACCTGGAGACTTTCCCCGTTTCATTTGTTTGATAACATTAGCTACTTCCTTTGATGTGAATCTAGTTGGTAGCTTGGACTCGACGGGACTAGAAGAAGACGATCGCAACACGCGGGTTAGGGGTGTCGGTTCCACGTGAAAGTGATCCTTGAATAAGTTGGCAATATCCCGGGGCGCGTCAACACCCCGACACTAAGAGGAACAGGCTGTCTTGGACTTAGTTTCCAAGTACATTTCCAGAACGTCTTAAAGTTGCTATTCGCGTGATGTGATGCCAAAACATCCATCTTTAGCTTCTCTTCATTATTCTGGCACCACCTAAGTTTAGCTTTAAATGCACGCCTAGACTCTACCATTTTCTCGTAGATAATACCACTCTTTGGACTGCCATGTTGCCTCCAAGCCCGAAAGTGATACCGCGCCTCGGTATGAACGGCTTGGACGTGCTTATTCCAACCGACTACCCCGCGTTTCTTTTTGCCTGGGGCTTGATGATTTGAAGTGGCTTCGGCTGCTTTACTTAGAACATTAGTGATAACATGATACAGTTTGTCAATAATTAATGTATGATCAGGGTTTTTACACACACTGTCACAACAAACAGACAGTTCAGGTGAAAAATCAACCTTCCTCAGGCCCTGATGACAGAGACTTTTATATTTTTTAATCTGTGAAGTATCTCTTTCCCCCCAGACATTATTGCTGATAACTAACTATATCAGTTAAAGAAGACAATGCACGCATTCAATGTTTATTTTTAAATAACAATAATTATAAATATGTTAGTGTATGTTTATTTTAGTGCATTTTACTATATATATTTTTTGTATCATTCATCTCACTTATTATTAATATTCCACCACTGATTAAACTCTCTGCATTACCAGGTGGTTGACTAGTAGAGAATGCCATGAGCATCAAGTCCGCCAATTGTACAACTTACAGTGCAATAAAGTTTAGATAAATAAATAAACATATACTTATGCGCCAGACAACACACCAATTGTTGTGGTTTCGAAATAAGGATTTTTCCTCCTTGTGTAACGAACACCAGACAACGATTATGACGGGGGCTTTTAAGTATAAACTTCCTTTGATCCAGACTATGCTACGAATGATAAATCATTAAATATACTTTAGTGCACAAGTAAGGACACAATCGATAATAACATTAAAATATTAGCGGTCTTAGCGCTGGAAGCGATCTCTTCCAAACAACCACTGCGTGGGGGAAACAACTTATATTGGTGAGATACAAAGCGGTGTGCAATAATATAGCTAATATTTTAATATTATACTTGAAAGATAGTAACGCAATCAAATAAATTATAACTAATACACGTAATATCACAACAACAATACAAATGAATACACACAACAAATTATTAAATACATATAATATAAGAACATAATATAATAGATCCATTTAAAATAAATCAGTCAGTGTTTTAAACCGAAACGAAGTACGCTTTAACCCTAGCTTTAAACACTGGAAAAGACTGATCGTGCCCATCACACGAACAGAACCCGCGATGGCCGGCGCAATAGTCAGGAGGGCTAACCACTACACCAAACGCGTCGTCAATAGAATTGTAATCGATAAGATGTCAGCGTAACCTAGCAATTTTATTAGTTGAATAGTTCCTATTGTCGGTTTGCTATCTCGTATTATATTTATTCTGTTTTACACAACGAAATCTGAAAAAGGCATTTTACTATGTTTAACAGTAGGTTAATCAATAAGTCATTTTCTACTTTATAATACTCATAAACATTTCCTCACTCATATTTCCATTACAATTCTACTTCCCGCTCCCAATAAAATAAAATATTGAGTACTTTGAACATCGATATTTCATTCAGTTCACCCAATGAATAAGACATGACTAGCGTGCCTTTATTGACCGACTTTCAATAAAAGAGTTTGAAAATAAGTTCGCGAGAGTAATGAACGAATGGGATCGAAACGTTAGATGTTTTCATTTGATTCTAAACGGTTCTCTGCCCTGATAAAATAATTTAAGGACGATTTGATAATTGAAAGAAAAACAGATACAGGGCTAGTTTAATTTTATAAAAGTAATAGCACAGTTATAAAATATCAACTTTTTTTAACAATGATGTTAGTAGGTAGGTATCTTAATGACTATTGTTGTCTTGCGCCAGCGTATCAAGTTAGTTTATTAAAAACTCTTATGAGTACTGGTCCGTACGTCCGTAAGCCTCATTTTGAGATATAAGCAAAAAAGCAGTAAAGATTTTGAAAATGTGCGACTTGATAACCAAAAGTTACACAATAAAGATATATTCATCTGATGACAGCTTGTTTGATTTTCAATCTTTTATCAGCAAACTTATTCTAAATTATCTGCTTTAAAGTATAGAAAACAACTTAGCGTCCTTTTAGCTTAGGATTTTAACGTAAAAATGTGACTGATTTTTGTTTAAAAAAATCAAGAATACTAGACTAAACACCACTTTTTTACATCAGTTATGTCCAGCCAACTTTTTCCTCCTTTTATTTATGTTTTTACACCAAACCTTCTTTGTAGATTGAATTTGTTAAAGAAAATAAATCACCTAAGTTGACGGTAATTATACGTTACCGTGAAAGAAACCTTTTGGGAAAAATTAAAACAAATAATAAAGTCTTATGTAGTAGTATAGAAAGTTACTCATTTAAGCAAACAAAAAAATAACACTAATAACCTAGACCGCATAAATATCAAAAATTCGCCAAGCAAATCATCAGACTACGTGAACATACACTTTAATAGCATAGGCCAAGACCTTGCAAACTAAATTATAAGAAACTCGGTTCATTATCAATCGTATCTCTCTTCGCTGCCATCACTAGTAAACTCAATAGGAGTTATACTTCCGGAGTTGTCGGTTGCAATCACTCTTGGTTGTATTAGCCTCCATAAACAAAGATTGCCTTACTATCATTCTGCGTCTTTTCACAAAATCGAAAAAGAAAAAGATTACGAGTATAGGTAGGTAGTTTTAGTTTCATACCTTCGCCGTACTTAGGCAGAATCGTTTACATTTTGATAATCAAACGAACGCCGCTTAATACCAGCGCAGGTGAAACGTAATCTCCTGAGGGAAATGCTTTTTTACGAACCCTTAGGCTAAGCACTCACTGTGGTCTGGCAATTTCTAAAGCGGTAACACCGATTATGTATTTTAGTAACCTAATCTAAGTTTGATCTGGTAGTGATACCGAAGTGAAGCAACCTACGGCGCGGTCGTGTTTGGATGGATGACCATTTGACCATTCCGACCATATAAGTGAAAACAGTGTAATAGCTAAAATAGGTTTCTTAGACTGTTTGAGTTATTATGAATAAGGGGGTAAGAGTTTTCAATAAACTTACCTAATGTGCTGGCGCTGTACAACTATAGTAATTTAGATACTTACCTACTAACCACATTGCTAAAAAATATATTTTTATAACTGTGCTATTACTTTCATCACAGTAAACTATCCCTGTGTTTTTTTCTAATTATTCATTAAATCGAACTTAAATTATTTTATCAGGGCCGAGAACTGTTTAGAATCAAATGAAAACATCTTACGTTACGATCCCATTCGTTCATTACTCTCGCAAATATATTTTCAAACTCTTTTACTGAAAGTCGGTCAATAAAGGCACGCAAGTCATGTCTTATTCATTGGGTGAACAGAGTGAAATATCGATGTTCAAAGTACTTAATATTTTATTTTATTGGAAGCGGGAAGTAGAATTGTAATGGAAATATGATTGAGGAAATGTGTATGAGTATTTTAAAGAAGAAAATGACTTATTGATTAACCTACTGTTAAACATTGATAAACTTACAGTGTTACTCGTACTTCCATAAAATTATATACTATTATTGAATACGTTGACTTCAGCCTTGTTATTACAAAAAATAGTACAAGGTTTGGACCTAGACTATTATAAACCCGACCAATTAGAAAAGTATACCTCCATTATTAATTGTGTCATTATTTTCAAATTAGTCGGTTATTAGCTTAGTGCGGTTCTAAACCAGGTAGGTACTATGTTTTTGGAATAAGGGAGAAGTAGTATATTGATATGTATAAGCTCAGTTAACTCTGCCAATCTCATAGTAAAATGCCTTTTTCAAATTTCGTTGTGTGTAAAACAGAATTAATATAATACGAGATTGCAAACCGACAGTAGGAACTATTCAACTAATAAAATTGCTAGGTTACGCTGACATCTTATCGATTACAATTCTATTGACGACGCGTTTGGTGTAGTGGTTAGCCCTCCTGACTATTGCGCCGGCCATCGCGGGTTCGATTTCCACAAATGTTTGTGTGATGAGCACGATCAGTCTTTTCTAGTGTTTAAAGCTAGGGTTAAAGTGTACTTCCTTTCGCTTTAAAACACTGACTGATTTATTTTAAATGGATCTATTATATTATGTACTTTTATTATATGTATTTAGTAATTTATTACGTATTTATTCATTTGTATTGTTGTTGTGATATTACGTGTACTAGTTATAATTTATTTGATTGTGTTACTATCTTTCAAGTATAATCTTAAAATATTAGCTATATTATTGCACACCGCTTTATATCTCACTAATATACGTTGTTTCCTCCACCCAGTGATTGTTTGGAAGAGATCGCTTCCAGCGCTAAGACCGCTAATATTTTAATGTTATTATCCATTGCGTCCTTACTTGTGCACTAAAGTATATTTAATGATTTATCATTTGTAGCATAGTCTGGATCAAATGAAGTTTATACGTAAAAGCCCCCGTTATAATCGTTGTCTGGTATTCGTTACACAAGTAGGTAAATTCCTTATTTCAAAACCACGACAATTGGTGTGTTGTCTGGCGCATAAGTATATGTTTATTTATTTATCTAAACTTTATTGCACTGTAAGTTGTACAATTGGCGGATTAATGCTAATGGCATTCTCTACCAGTCAACCACCTGGTAATGCAGAGAGTTTAATCAGTGGCGGAATATTAATAATAAGTGAGATGAATGATACAAAAAAAGAAGTAAAATGCACTTAAATAACACATACATACACTAACACATTTATAATTATTGTTCTTTAAAAATAAATTTAAAATGCGTGCATTGTCTTCTTTAACTGATCTAGTTAGTTATCAGCAAAAATAAATCATGAACTATTGTTTGTTGTTTAACCAATTAATTTTACCTTATAATATTAATTAAGTTAATTAAGTTGTACCCATAGTTTTTATATTAAGCTAAAGATAATGATGGTATATCATTTGGAATCTTCTCTATAAGATGTCACGGTACTTACGATTGGGGTATCTGCCCTACCACTTTTCAAACGAATATTTCTTGCACACTACTCAAAAACGGGCGTGGTGTCGTCATAATTTTGACAGAAATTTCAAGAAAAATTAGGAATCTCATGCCATCGATATATCAGGGGCTAATCAATGTCGGTATGCTGTCAGCTATAGCCATAAGTGCTGCGTGATAAGTACACAATGTATAACTACAAAGTGATAGAAAGTGCAAGACCGGCGCCCATGGCAATGTGATGGCGTTGTGGTCAATTGCTGTTAAGTGGTTAATATAACAGCTGATTCCTTTTATGCTCAAGAAAGACCCCTCACATACTGCCACTTTTAGCATCGATGCAGGGGGCAAAGATGGTAGGTAAATCTTAAAGAGATGATTTCTACCTGATGACAATGATGTAAAGTAAATGAAGCACATTAAATGGAAACCAAACGCAATAATAGTAATTACATTTCCAATTACCATGCACAATGTGGACAGGTATGGATGGCTGCCATAAATACTAGACCATGCAAGTTAGATTTAATTGTCACAGTTAATATATCGGTTTGACGAGACTTGCAATATTAATGAAGCTATTAGTTTGAAATTGGAGATAGACTGTCGTGATTTAAGAAAGCATTGAATTTTTAAACGCCCAAAATAATAAACTATCTTGATACGGTTCATAAATTTTTACATCATGTTTGATTGAAAGTATTTTTGTTGGTTCACGAGTTTTTTTTATTCTTTCTGCCATCAAACAGTCTTGAACTTACAGAAACAGATATTACTTGAATCTAAATGAAAAACAAAGATAGAAAAAAACTACTTAACTTATCAATCCTATACTTTTAAAAATCCGTCATTAATATAAAGGTGTATTTAGTTTGACGTGCCTGTTTGTGTATTGGTCTGTGGTATTGTAGCTCCCAAACAGATAAACCGATTATCGTTTAGTTTTTTTGTTCATATTACCTATGACACAAAAAAACAAACCTGTGTTCATTGCCATGTTTCATGAAAATCTGCTCAGCTGTAAAATATCAGTTATTTTCTAGTTGATGAGGGCTTCTGACTAACTTTCTTATGTCCTTAGCATAAATCATTATCTTATCGCTTGACCTCTTTGATAACCCTGACCAATGAAGGCATTCAATCATTGCAGTTGCCTTATATGAACAACATACTATATTGGTAGTTTCTGATCAGCAGCTGTTGCTGTTATTTTAACACAATTTCATATTTTAGTATTAAGTCTACTCGCTGTAAGTAACCTTAAGGGAGTGCGTTTTATAGCCATCGGAATGCTCATAATCTGTCTTTAAGTACGCAATGATACGTAAAAGTGGAGGCATTTCCCAGATCTTCAAGTATTTTTCCATAATGTGATGTGTTTAAGATTTACGTTATAGCTTCAAAGTGCAATAAAACGGGAACTTTTGCTTCTGTCTCTACGTATAACGCAGGATTTTTTATAATAAAAAAATATTTTTTTACAGGTCACTTAAACTTTGTAAAGGCTACACAGCACACTAACATTTTATCGACACTAACCCGCCAATGTGTTAGTATGAGGGTCAAACTGAAAGTTCTTAGAAAATCAAAAACTGATTACATTAGCCAGTTATTAGTTTTATTATATCTTTTCAAAATATTGTCCATTGACGTCAATACACCGCTGCATGCGATGGAACCACTGGGAAAAGCACTTTGCCCACTCGTCCTTAGGGGTCTCTTCAATGGCATCGCGATACGCAGCCACCGCTTCTTCAGCATTCATGAACCGCTTTCCTTTAAGTTTTTCTTTAATTTTTGGAAATAAATAAAAATCACATGGCGCGAGGTCGGGGCTATACGGCGGGTGACCCAGTAATTCAACGTTTGATGTCGCCAAATAGTCGATCGTTCGCTTGGCGGTGTGCGACGAGGCGTTGTCGTGGTGAAGGAGGATCCTACTGCGAGGTCGTTTCTCTCGAACTTTTTCCAAGACAAGTGGCAAACAATTGGTAGTGTACCATTCTGCAGAAACTGTTTTTTGATCCTCTAAAACAATTGTTGCGAAATGACCTATCCTTCCAAAGAACGAGGCCACCATTTTTTTCCCGCACTTCGATCTCTCTTCACTTTAGTTGGCAACTCCTCGAAAGGAAACACCCACTGAGCAGATTGTCTTTTGGTTTCAGGATCATAACAGTAAATCCAGCTTTCGTCACCTGTTAGTATGTCGAACACAGCATTTGAGTCACCTCCGTTAAATCTTTCAATCATTTTACGGCACCAATCCACACTATGGAGTTTTTGAGCCTTAGTCAAATTATGAGGTATCCACCGGGCGCAAAGCTTCCTGACCGCTAAATGTTCGTGGAGGATTTTGTGCACTTGACTCATACCGATGCCTAAGCTTGTCCGAATCTGCTGATAGGTCACTCTTTTGTCAGTCTCTATCATACGCCGCACAACACAGATGTTATTTTCAGTCGTCGCCGTAGAAGGCCGTCCCTCACGTACATCATCAGTGAGATTAGTGCGACCACGTTTAAACTCATTAAACCAGTTGTAAACAGTCGCACGAGATGGGGCTTCATCGTGAAAGGCCAATCGTAGTCTATCATAACTTTCTTGTTGACTTAAATGACATCGAAAAACATAATTTGATGGCGCGTTCTAGTCATACAAATATGTCATTGACAGGTCCCATTGTTCGGTATATTGGAAACCATAAAATTTTCGACACAGTAAGATTGTGTTTCAGCTAGAGGTAACAAAATGAAAACATTCTGAACCTGCATACTAACACCTATAGGTACCTACCTGATATTATAAAGCTGAAGAGTTTGTTTGTTTGTTTGAACGCGCTAATCTGAGGAACTACAGGACCGGTTTGAAAAAATATTTTTGAGTTAGATAGATTTTTTATCGAGGGAGGCTTTAGGCTTTAGGCTATAAAACATTTCGCTGCAACGAGAGGGGAAGGAGCAAACTTAAAACGCGCGGACAAAGTCGCGGGACACTACCAGTTATTTGTATAGGTTGTCGTGAGAAAAGGCATTTTAAGAGGTAGCGAAAATGAAAGTTAAATTAGATCAAAGACAACTTCTTAGTTGATACGCTCAGGTATGGATTCATATTATCTATCATCCATCAGGTATTTCATCAAATGGCGAGATGAAAGTGAAATATTTTTTTAAATCTAACGTAACTAGTAACGTAACTTTGTAACCGGGCGGTTACAAACAGAAACCTCCCGTATTTGCAGAAACTGTTTTATGTAGGATTCCGTTTTGTTGTATGTGAATACATGGACATCCCGTTTGCAGTGATCCCTCAATGTACTAAAATCTGCACCTTTTATTTCAAGTGGCTTTTCAAATAATAATATTCACAAGGTCATAAATTACCAATGTTATGATGTGAAAGATAGGAATATACAAGGCGATGCTTTCGGTGAGTGCCAGCCAAATAGACATAACACTGATAGGACTCAGTTAACACACAACTTTAACTGCAAAAAAAACGGGATACTCTCATGTTAATACACAAAATTTATCGGCATCCAATAATGCAGTGATACTGCAGAACTGGGCTGCCTTAAGAAAACAGCCTAACACTATGCCAAAGGTAGCCATAGCTTTCATTTATCAATAATATTATCTACTCTGACTGAGTAAACCTAATAATAATTATTACCTATCGTTAAAAAAACTGTATATTTTTTAGTTAACCTAGCTGCCTGTTATTATCGAGTTTTAATTATTCCAGTCCATTATTGTTTATCTCAAGTTTTTCCCCCACTTTCAGCTGACCGGTGTAATGCTCTCGTACTTTCCCTGTGAATAAGCAAACTTTCAATTATATAGTTGGAGAGTTGGGAACCCCAACTTTACCCGAGTGCATAGTTTGCTTTAACGTTGGAAGCCATTATAAAAATTTTGCACAGAATCTCATCTTCTACGTTTTTATTAATTTTAGCATCGTCACTAGTTGTTTTTTTTTCTTAATCCGTTAGTGTGGAAAATTTTCTAATAAAATTTAGTTCACATGAAGTTTTTCCGTGCTATGTGTTCGTAATATAAAAGATTATCCTCCTTGCATGAGTCTTTATAGCTCAACTGAATAAGCTCCTTGTAGACTCACTGCACTATCTCGCAATACATTTTCATCGTGGGGTTCATACATATATATATATGATAGATAAACGTACTTAATGTTTGTTCCGCGACTGATTTTGTATGGCGGAAACTAAGACCGTCAGATTAAAGATGTGCTTAGCCTTGCATTGCATATAAATGTTATAACCGAGATTTGATTTTGTGTACAAGATTTTTTTTTCCGATCACAATTCTCTATTTGGATTCTAAAAAAACGTAACGAAAAAAGAATAGTGCAAAAGAAAATGACCGGCTCCCACACGAAAAAATTCAACGAGCAGCTAGTTTAATTTCCTGTCAAAACATTCAGTTTCAGTTGCGAAGCCGGTGCTTTGTGCGAAATTGACGATTTAAATGTCAACTCTTGAGAGTTTTAATCCAGAAGTGCCTTCAAAATATAAACATCGCATTCTATGGAATCAAAATTGGGTAGAACGCAATGAATGTTTTCTTATTACAGTATTTTCTATGAAAATGAATCATTCATTCTCCTGAAATATCAATCTATCTGGGGATGTATTGTGATCTTACCTTAATGCGTTCAAGTTACAAGGCAGTTCAATTTACACTTAAATATTGACAACAATATTGACATTAATATAATGTTAATATAAACTACAATGATATTTATTTATATTATTATGTTTTATTCATATTATCAGTATGATGCAAATTCGCAATACGAATTTGCTAATCCGTACAAAAGCAGTGCTGCTCAACTGTCAAAGCAACATCGCAATACGCACTCTGATTGTCACATAAGTGTATTAAAATTTAAAAAAAAATGTAGTAAATAAATAATAACAAGCATATTATAATGTAAGATTTTAAAGTTTTGACCACATGAAGGACGTCACAGTCAGGATAAAAAACATTTTAAATTATTAATATGCCCCAAAAGAAATTGGCTATATTCACGTACAAATAATGTAAAATAAAGCTCATCATTCAAACCACACAGGTAGGTATTGACTACCTTCTGCGGTTTTCAGTTTACTCGGATTGATGGAGAGAGAGCTTTGTTTTACCTTTTTGTGCTCTTTCAAAGGCTTATGATTCTCCAATACACGAGTAAATAACATTTTACGATGTGCTGCTATTCATAATGGATTTTCTAAATTCAAGACCAGTTTTCAATATTCATTGGAATCCGCGATACTTCAATATTTCGGTGCGTTTATTCTCATATTTCAGTCGCTTGACGCGGGTACAATAGCTTCAAAGCGCTTTTTTGTGTTTGGTCAAAATAATATGGTGAGGCTTGTAAATGTATGTCCCCCTGTCGTTTATTTTTTGTTTTGGCTTTAATTTAAGAAAAAGGTAGTGTGAACTAACTACATTATGACTTAGCAGCCCAGAGAGTGCTCGTTTAAAGATTAAATTTTGACTGAAATCACTGTGAGTACACCAAAGAATTCGCATGCGGCATTGATGCGGCTGAACTAAGTATATGAACAAGGATGCAATTATCGCATCTAGCTATGTTAGAGCTAGACTTACCATTGACCTTTTTCACACTGCGACTTTTAGCATTATTGCAGTCGCGCGTTTTGAAAACGTTGCACATTGTTGCTAACGACATCTCATCGACACTAAAGTGCATGAATATCGGTTCAGTCACCAAAATTTAGTACACAATTTCTCTCTTCTTCAATTGCTTTTCCAACTGCTCGATGCAGCGCGTTAGCATCGCGACTGTACCGATGCTGAAATTAGCGATGTATAAAGGTTAACAGTTTGCGACTGCATCGATGTTGCATCACGACTGCATCGATGCAAGTCGCAATGTGTAAGGGCTTATTGTGCCAATTTTACATGTCGCATTTGAATATCACATGCTACGGTTTGAGAATGCGGCGGTAGACTAGTAGCATTACTTAATTGAAAAAGTCAAGAAGTTCGTCAATTCTTTTTTCATTTATTTTTTTAAAACTTTTAAATCAACATTCTCTGGGCAGCTAAGTTATAATCGAGCGCAGAGCAGATTTTAAGACAGACATTGTGATCGCCCCTCCCCGAATCCATAAAAGTATGAACAAATGAAGAGTGCGTCTGGGTATTTGTGCAATACATATAGTGGACAGGTATCAAAAGCGCTTAAAAGATATAACCCTTTCAGACACTTGGTTAATAAGTAGGTATCCTAAGATTAGCAGTCGTAACTCAAATTCGTCTTTATAACTTTGTGGCAACCGTATCAATTTAAGCAGCCTTGACTTCCGAACAACATCACAGACGACAGGTGGAAAAACATACCGTGACTCGGTAAACGGCTCAAGTTATAATTTGTATTTGGAGGCATGTTCTGTACACGGCAAGTTGACGTGTGCGAGTTGGAAAGTCGAACAAGTTTCAGAGTAAGTTGCGGATCACAGATTGTTTCACACTAGAGTTGACCTAATTTATCAACGTTGATACACATATTTGATTATCGCATTGTGACACAATACAGGGTGTTGTTTTGGTAAGTGCCATCCAAATCAGGGGTAATGGTGTGAGTTATGCTTGTTCTAAAAAATATTATTTAAATTATATTCAAAAGTTTCACAAAAGATACCTCTTAACAACATTCCTAAAAAAACTTTAAAAAAAGTAAAAACCTACTTCAAAACTAAAATGCACTAAAAAGTCTTAAATAAACTCTTCACCATTGAAAGAAAAGGAATCCGTTTTAGGCAAACAATTTCTTTTCGGAGTCGGCCATCACTTTGACCATCAAGCATCAACTATCAGAGCACCGACTCCAAAAAGAAATTGTTTGCCTAAAACGGATTCCTTTTCTTTCAATGGTGAAGAGTTTATTTAAGACTTTTTAGTGCATTTTAGTTTTGAATTCGGTTTTTACTTTTTTTAAAGTTAATTTTATTTCTTCATTTTTAGTGATAACATTAGAGGGGGGGGGGGGGAGGTGCACCTTATGATTCTATTTGTTAAGAAGCTACAAATTACCTATCATAAGTTCCGTCATTATAATTACTGAACTCTTAAGCGTTAAGATGTTCCACCATCAGCTGAGCCCCACAAGATGTTAACTATCAGACGTAACAACACGTCAACATTAAGATTCTAGTAAAGAAATACCATACGTGCCTTTAAAATTTGAGGGTTTCCCTCGATTACACCAAGATCCCATCATCAGATCCCAATATGGAAAAAATGGGACCAACTAGAACGTACACCCTCTAAGTAGGCGAAAAAAAATTTCGATTTGATCGACAAACGACTGAGATATGAGGTAACAAACATACAAAAATAAAATAAAAAAAAACATACAGTCGAATTGATAACCTCCTCCTTTTTTGAAGTCGGTTAAAAAATAAAAACGAATGGGGAAATTCGAACCTTCGCGAGCAGGTACGGGTATCTACGAAATACTACGCCGTGGCTGCTAGTAAGCTACGAAGAGGCGACGCTGGCTAGTATTGATGTAATAAATTGCTATTGTTTATTTTTTCCTTAAAATTTTTAATATCTTTTTTGGCAACGGTATTGTTTGTGCTACTACTTGAGTCGTTCAAATCAACAGCCTGTTAATTACCTTGCTCTGTTACAGTTAATTTGGGGTCTGCGCAATTAGTTCTCTTCAACCATCCTATCACACGCCACTGAATAATCCACTTCTTTAACACAGACCATTCAACGTTGCAACTTTGAAAAGAGCGTGTCCTTAGTTTGTATTGTTATTTTAAAAACTTTTTTGTAACGCCTAGCAAAAAAAAGGTTGAAAAATATTATGCGGTGTTTTTTTCACTAAGCGAAAATTATCAATAAATTTATGTGTAAGTTGGTCTAAGTAATGATTAACCATTGGAATACTATTAAATCCAGACAGAATCTAAATCAATTTTCGTGTAAGTTGAAAACACTCGAAACCTGGAACTACGTTTATTTTTATGTTAATTTAAAATAAACTATTAAACCTAAATCTATTTTAATTTCAATCGATAGTCGCCAAACATCCCTTAAACTAAGCGAAGTCCTTAAGTGCTTCCCCCGATGCACTCGATCCAGTATTAAACGTGTTCGATTTTGTGGCTATAGAAGTTCCGTGTTGTTGCCACTTGAATCACGTTGCTTCAAGTGTCAAGTGTTTTTTCCTTTAAGTGAAATGTTACTAATTTATATTTCCGGAGACTTAGAAATATGCCGAAAATCAGCAAAGTGCGAATCGGAGTCGCGCATCGAGAATTCCGTAAAGTTAATAATGATATATATTATTTTATTTTTGTTTTTATACTGTCTTTATTATACATATAACTATAACGGTTCCCTGTGATTGCGTGCGCGTGTTTTGAGATTGCTCCCTCCCCTTCCATCGCAGCGTGATGTGAGCTTAAAGCCTTCCTGGATAAATGAGCTATCGAACGCTTTTTATTTTTCAAATTGGTTTAGCAGTTCCTGAGATTAGCGCGTTCAAACAAAGCAACAAACAAACTTTTCAGTTTTTTAATATTGCAAGTGGTCTTCCTGGACAGCCTACCAGGGTTTCCTTCGCCCTGCACCAAACTACCTACATATTTGTTAATATTTCCTAGCTAGTTAATTGTTACCCTACCTGCAAACCTAAAATGCAAGTGGGAATTCCTAACGGTTTCTTATTATTAAAATAAAACGAACATAAAGCTAACTAAAATACTTCATTGCTATGACCCTATTAGAAAACCAAATTTTATTTACATCAAAAAACTTACAAATAAAACAAAATGAAACTTATAACTTTAACACGGTCTAGTGTCTGTAACAGTATAGATTCCCAACATGAGAGGATCAAAAGTAGATTCAAGTAGCTGCTTGCTTTGACTTAAATTTTGGTTGTACACGCTCCTGCATATTTGGTGTCTAAAGACCCAAATGAGGTAATTAAGGTACCTGCCTCATGCATGGGTAATATAATACATCTAAATATCTAGGGATTGAAATCACAGATTGTATAACACTGATACTGTACAAAATATACTGATTATCCAACTTTCTAGTTGATAGTCTATTTGTGAAGTCCATACAAGTAGTTAGATATTGAGGTATCTGGATCAGGATCAGGATCCTGATCCAGACACCTCTATATCTAACTTTTAACTATTCATTTCTTAGGCTGGTTTTTGTCTCACGCCGACGGCACGCGCACCATCAGCGCTGATGGCCAAGATATATTAACTTCTAGGCAGCGTTTTTGAATGACGCGTAGCCATCAGCGCGCACGGTGGTGAGCGCTGATAGCTACGCGGCCGTACGCATCGCGCGTGAGCCCCGCGTAGCGGTCGGCGCTGACAATCGCACGAGCGCCTCTGCTTTCAGTTAGCGTTTTAGTGTCGCGCGGAGCGGACGTTGTCGGCGCGTACAGTCATGGCGAATCGCGAAGTAGATACAGGTCGAGTTATCGATGAGGTACGCCTGAGGAAGGAATTGTGGGATGCATCCGATCCACTATACAAAAATAAAGACGCAAGAAACAAAGCCTGGGAGGACATTGTAGACACATTGTTCGAAAATATTTCAGGAGAAGAAAAACAACAACTTGGTTTGTATACTTTCTTATTTTATTATCTGAATACCTACACTACAGGACGCAAAGCCTTTCCAAGTTAAAATATACACGAATTTTGCCACGACACGCTTCCAATAGGACTCACAAAGTACTCGGCAAAATGTTCTCGCAGAGCGTGTCCAGACCTGTTTGTAGGTACAGTTGGCAAGTCTACCATACCCTCAATTGTAAGTGTGTCTTCAATACGATAACCATCGCGAATTCTTATGAAGTTATGCAATACGCAGCATGCTTTAACTATATTCTTTGTAACATCAAAACTCACATTAATAGGCGTATGAAACACTCTGAACTTGTTTGACATTATACCAAATGTCGATTCTATGTATCGTCTACTGCGGCTCAGTCTATAGTTAAATATTTTTTTCTTGTGGGTCATATTGGATCGTGCATATGGCTTCAGAATTTTATTTGATATTCCAAAAGCGCCATCACCCACAATTACATGTGCAACTGGAGTATTTGTTCCAGGCAGTGGCTTCGGTCCTGGAATATTTAAAGTGTTTTGTTCAAGGCTCCTGTAAAGTGCACTGTTTTGGAATATAGTCGAATCCGAGTTTTTCCCACATGTTCCAATGTTTACATAGGTAAAACAATAATCTGCATCACACATAGCCAGGAGAACTATGGAGTAAAAATTTTTATAGTTGTAGAATATTGATCCACCGCCGATTGGATTTACGATTCGGATGTGCTTGCCATCAATAGCTCCGATGCAATTTGGGAAGTTGGTCCTTTGTAGAAAACCATTAGCAATATTTTGCCACATATCAGGTGTATTTGTTGGTATGCATTCATCGTGTAGCATTTCCCATATTACTTTACACACTTCGTCCACGATCTTACTGATTGTTGTGATTCCCATCCTAAATGAATACTGCAAATCTGTATATGTTCGACCCGTAGCAAGAAATCTGAAATTAAAAAGTTTTTATTATTTCAGGAGCTCTGGTCCAAAAAAGGTGGAAAACAGCCCGGGATGCGTATTTTAGAACACAGAATGCAATGAAAAAAACGCCTTCTGGAAGTTCTGCACCAAAATACAAAAAATACGTCTATTATGTCGAATTAAGCTTTCTAGCTCCAACAGTTGAGAATGAAGTTGATGAATCACTGAATGAGACCAGACCCTCCCCTTCTGTTCCTTCATCCGCAGCAAATATAGATAATACGGCATCATTGGATAGTATTGTATCTCCAGAAAATACTCATAATTCTGATATATTAACACAGCAAGTTTTTTCAAACACTCAACAGGGTGAGCAGGAGGACCGTGGTCATCGTGATGATGCAGCATCATCGCAAAGACCTTGGCTGGAAAAGAGAAAAAGAAGGGCCCCGAAAACAAATCCAGAAAGTTCTCCATTTGAAAAAGAATTATTAACTTTATTAAGTAATCAAACACCAGATCTTGCCGCTGACGACCTGGCTTTTTTCGCTTCTTTAGGTCCAATATTAAAAACATTTGATGTAGGACAAAAGCTGGAATTTATATCGAGAGTGCTGCGCGAAGCCACAGATATTCGAAATAGCTACAGACCAAATAGCTCAAATACCTGTTACTCCAGTGACGCAAGGTCTCCAGTCGACACGTATGCATCATCATACAATTATCAGACTCCTTACCCAGGGTACGAAACCAACGATGTGAATCCAGGTTATTCTGGTTATCAAACAGCTAGACGTACTGATGAATAATATGTTTAATTACTAATAATAATTCTAATATTGTTCTGGTACGAAGACCCTTCTCGTACAGTCTCTGGTACTACCTATAATTGACTACGGTGATATCTGCTGTACTAACATCTCTCAGGACTTCCTTAATAAGATGGACCGGCTCCTTAACAACTGCATCAGATTTGTGTTTGGTCTTCGCAAATATGATCACATCTCCCAATTTCGCACCCAGCTTGGCTGGCTTCCCATCCGGCAGCGTAGACACCTTCGAACACTTTGCATGCTGTACTCCATTCTTTTCAATCCCAATTCTCCGTCGTACCTTAAAGACAAATTCTCGTATCTCCATACTTCTCATGACCGGTCCCTTCGCTCCAGTAGCTCTCTCCAACTGTTCACTCCGCGTCACTCTTCTGGCTTCATGTCCAATTCATTTACCCTCACAGCCATTCGACTTTGGAATGGCCTCCCAAAGACAGTACAAACATCCTCCTCCAAATTCTCTTTCAAGATGGCCCTCCGAGCACTTTACAAGGAAGAGATATCGAACTTGTCTCACTGACCTCTTTTTTTTTCTCACATGTGTACCATTAGTATTATTATTATGTGTATGTACTATGTGTATGTTTATTATTCCATAATTATGTATTAATGTATACGGTATTTATGTAATAAGTAGTATGTATGTTTATTTTTTGCTTAAATACCTATTGTAGGTTTAATCAAGCTCTCACTTTTGCTCTTCTATCACTTTCTTCGCGCCGCCAGCAATTTCTCTGTATAGATCTATGGTTGACTGGTAGAGAATGCTTTTAGCATTAAGTCCGCCATATGTACCTTTTGTTTGTGCATGAAGTGTTTTAAATAAATAAATAAATAAATAAATGTTGCTTTCTTACCTATAATTTTCTATGATTAAACATGATAAAACGAGTAAATATGATTTTTTTCTTACCTTAAAGTCACCATTAGTCGTTCAATCGGTGGTATAGGCAAGACTCGTAAGCTGCAATGGACCAGTTTATCCTGTATCTTTACCAGTAATTCGTCAAAAGTTCTAATTGACATTCGAAAGTAATTAAAGAATTTACTTTCGTCAGCTCTCAAACTGCCATATAATAAGACAAAGTCTCCTGCAACGGCTCTCTGCTCAATCAATGGATGAACGTGGAGTCTTCGTCGTCGCCGGTTTCTATTTTTTTGGGATAAGTAGTACAAAGCAGCAACAATTACTACTCTCCGCATTTTGATCGTCGTCTGTACAGTAAGGCGGTCAGCGCGAGACTAAAACGAGCCACACCGAGGCTCAGCGCTGAAGCACTACGCGCGGAGCTATGAGCGCCGACGGTGCGCGGGCCGTCGGCGTGAGACTAAAACCAGCCTTACAGTAAATTCAAATAAATTGCGTATTTCAGTCTTAATGCAGGTTTAATTGATAAAAATTTAATGTATTTTTGCACTAGTAAATAGATAGTTTTTTAAAATCATTCTACGTCGAAAGTAGTTTTTTTTAAAGCTGTGAAAATTATTGCTCGTTCACTATTTAACATAATATGATATGAGCTAGCTAGGTAATGCTATCTGATTCTTTCATAACAATTTATTATTTTAAAGGTGCGACTATTGGCTAAGCGTTAGTTTTACTGAGCTAGCATAATACCGTGTTTCTGTCTTAAATAGTAAACCAGTGCGCTATTTATGTAGGTATGATTGCGTTGTTCTTTTATTACTAGGAAAACTAAGGATTATATACATCATCATAGTACATATTATCCTTATCTACAACATATTGCATGCAAACATCGGCATTACATTTACAAAATATTTCACTTTGAATTTTTTCAATGTTTTCCGCATCATATATCTCCAGTCTAACAATTTTCTTTCCTTGTTTAGGTCTTTTTATGTAGGAATAAAGCGTTTCATTCTCCTTTTTATTCTTTCGGCTTCTAGCTGCCTCCACACCGGCGTCTTCCTGCTGCATGTAGTTGCTTACGCGTTGCGCAATAATACTTTGATTAGGAGTTCTAGTTGGGATTGCTTGAATTGGTTGAAAGGGGAAGATATCTTCGCTGTCCTGAAAAAGTTAATCAATTAAAATTATTTTGTTAATTCTCTTATAAAACATACAAGTATAGAAGATATTTAAAAATACAATAATTAAAAATAAAAGTTGATATCATATTTATTTGATCTCTTAGCAAAACAAACAACTTATAATGAACATTATTAATCAATTAAGTTGTGAAAACTATGTAAAAAATAAATTTTAATAAACTTGCCGACATTGGGGAATTTATGTTAAACGTTACGTTGTAACTACGGGAGGGTGAATACAATTTTATGACCGTATTCTTTTTTAGTTTCCGTGTTATATACTTTTTTTTTGAGTGTACTAATAGAGTTTAAAATCGTATAGAATCTATAATCTATTCCTTAGCTGTTCCAAAAATGGTAACGTGAAATAAGACTCGCGAGAGGCATGATACGCCTGAGTCGTGTAGTCAGGGGTGCATAGACTGCGGCGCCCATCGTTAACGGTCCACGCTGAACATCGATACATCGATTGACCGATCTCACCAAAGTCTCGGCACCCCTGTATTAACAAATATCTATGTATCTATGTATATTTCATTAAATTGTGTGTGTTTGTTTGATTATTGGAAATGTGGTGGTAAGTGTAGAGTACCTACCTAAACCTCTTCTTTAATACATAAATAAAACACTTACTTTTTCTTCCGACTTCGTTCATTCAGTTTACATTTAAATAATGGTATGCGACATGTCTGTAGTTGCAAAATAAATTGATAATTGGTGAAATAGTTCAGGTATGCCCAACAAACAAAGAAAGAAAGAAAATTATGATCACATTAATAAATTGATAAAAAAATATCGCATCTGAATCTGCGGTGTAACATTAGTATGCAAGTTTTGTTGTAAACTGAGCAGAAGTCTACACGTTCGCGTTGTTCTATTATTTTGTTTGTAAAGCATTTTCCATTTTTGGGATAGATTAGACTTTGTACTTGTGGTTGGCGAGGGGGGACGTTGAAAATATGGTCATCAATCACGTGATGTTCTTGATATTTAAACCGAACAAAAAAACGGGAGCGTCATTACAATTTCTGGAAGCGAACATCAACATACAGGATTTTCCAAGCAGTTAACTACATCTTCTAAAAAATGTAAGTTCTTTTTGCTTTATAATTACATTCATTACTCAAAGTATTTAGTTCTTTGGTATTCAGTAATCGTTATTTTCAGTTTATTAATATTTGTGATGAGCATATTGTACTATCGATATTTAATTAGTTCCGTATTCAACTATTCAATATTCACGAAACGAAAGAGGAAACGCAGACCTTTTATTCCCGTCTGACGATGAAGCTCCCCGCCCCCGAGTGGAAAAAAAGCAGAGAAGAAAACATTCTCCAGAGGCGAGCACATCGAGAGCAAGTCCTGCCCACTCACCGACACCGAAAAAAAAGAAGCCAGTATTCAAGCCTATCTCCACTAAGAGACCTTCTGCGTGTGATCTCCTCGGGAGCGACGAGGAAGAGGACGTTATAATACCTGCGAGTTCTGGTAAAAGACCTACACCTCTCGTTTCTTACATTACACGTAGGCTCACAAACGGACATTCTTGTCAGGTGTTCGATGACAAACCGGGCACGCATTTTATTGACTTGCGAGTTTACAAGTGCGATGAAATCGAAAGAGTTCAGCCAATGAATCGTTGGCGGCACTCGATTGTATATATTAAATTATATTAGATTTGTATAAAAAAAATAATATATATATTTACCGAATTTCGATAACTCACAACCATCAACTTACTTGATATATCTTGACTGTAACAATCTTTACGGTAAAGTAGTGATAAATCGAAATGATGATAAAGTTCAAGTACTACCTAACCAGATTGAAACAGTGCCTTGGGGGCACTGTAGCACCATATTTTAAGTTATGGTATATTTTGATAAATTGTATAGTATGTAAGAAAAAGATGATAATTTTGATTATAATTATTATAAGAATAAATGTTGATAATTAATATGTTTTCAAGGTGTGTATTTTAAAAAATTAAAATATTATGTCTTATAACTATAAATAATTAAAGATGTTATGTAAAAAATGCTTTTATTTTTATTTATATTCACACGTTGACCTAGTCAAAATGCAGACAATCGTCAGACTTTGAACTAACCACACAATGAAATTTGTCAAACAATCGCTAAATCTAGAAGTTCACAATTTAAAAGTCACCAAGAAATTTCACGATATTAAACATAGTATTCTCTTACCTAATTCAATCCGATGTATTATATGTGGTCCCTCAAATTGTGGTAAAACTAATGTTATGTTGAATCTTTTGTTTCATGAAAATGGTCTTAAATTCAAGCATGTTTATTTGTACTCTAAGACAGTGTACCAACCAAAGTACTGTTTATTGAATGAAGTAATGAAGAAAATTCCAGAAGCTCAATTCTTTATTTTTAATGACAATAAGGAGGTGATTCATCCTAATGACGCTTTAAAAAACTCAGTAATAATATTTGACGACGTTGCATGTAAAAATCAAGTAAATATACGCAATTACTTTGCCATGGGAAGGCATAAAGAAATAGATTGCTTTTATTTATCTCAAACTTATTCAAAAATACCTAAACAACTAGTGCGTGATAACGTAAATCTCTTGTTAATTTTTAAACAAGACGATATTAATTTAAAACATATATACAATGAGCACGTTAATACTGACATAGAATGGTTAAAATTTAAAAAAACGTGTTCTTCTATATGGCAAGACCACTTCAGTTTTTTAGTTATCAATAAAGATTGCGCGCTCAACAAAGGACGATACCGAAAAGGTTTTGATACTTTCATTTTTTTTAAATATTCAATAAATACTACATTCTACTTAAAACTTGTTATTTCCATTCATGTTTCTGCAATTACCAGTTGCACTTCTGATCTAAATCTCAAATGGATACCGATATAAAAGAACAGTTGGTAAAATCAGTACATAATATTAAAAACAAATTAAAATCAATCCGTTATGAAGAAGATGCTTCCAGTCTAAAGTATAAAAAAGTATTCAAACCCATAACGGATCCCTTGGAAACTCTTATTAAAGTGAATGAACAAGATGATCTCTCATTGCATAAATATAAATTAGTAAATAATATACATAATGACGAGACTTTAAGAGAAACTATCATGTCTGATTCAGAATATTACAGTGAAGATGATGAAAGTTCGATACAAAATAAAAATGACACGTTAATTTCACTTGATAAAGAGGGTATTATGGATATTTATGATAATATAAACATACCATTTGGGATTCGCAGTGAAAACATGAAACTTATGATCGGAAACGCAGAGGTCAAAATATCTGTATCAAAAAATTCATCAAACGAAGATAAACAAAAAGTTTTAAGCATCAGTGATAATCGTTTTGAATTAACCCCTGGTTTACAAGAGCTCTTGATCCGAAAACAACCTAACTAAGATTTAGTTTCTGAAAACGATAAAATGGTTTATAAAGATACTAGCGACCCGCCCCGGCTTCGCACGGGTGCAATGCTGATACTAAATACATTACACAAAAACTGTGAACGTTGTAAATAAAAACATAGCGGCCACTCCGGCTCCGTGTACCATATGTTTCTTTACGATTTCGTACAGGATAGGATCTTCATCTTTACCCAGTAATTCAGCTGAAATAACTCTGTCAATTTGGTTTGGTCTAATTGTGTTCACTAACCACACCAACAGGTGTACATGTGGCAAGCCACGTTTCTGCCATTCTATTGTGTACATATGACAGCGCAGCGGACATCTGTAATATCTTCGAAAATATTCACTTAAATCATACGGTGTAAAGGGCCATTTAGATCTATATTAAATGAACAATGTATTCAAGGTATTTAATTGGTTAAGGATTAATGCTGTATTGGTTAAAATCGCTTCGAAAATTAGCCATTATTTGTCGTAAAAAGTAAATGACCAAAAAAAAGTTTTTGTGGGTTATCCATAAGAGATAGACATATACCATCACGGACTTTTCTGTAGACCTTTTCAATGTGTACAATACTTAGTACATTATTTTGATAAAACTCGTAGGGTTCAGCCTGCGTTTGCAATGTAAGCGGAAAAAAAGGTAATTATTTACGACATCACATTAGAAACCTCAAAAATAACAGTACTCCTCCACTATTTAATGGATGTTATTATACATATAAACCTTCCTCTTAAATCACTCTATCTATTTAAAAAAACCGCATCACAATCCGTTGCGTAGTTTCAAAGATTTAAGCATACAAAGGGACATAGGGACAGGGAAAGCTACTTTGTTTTATACTATTTATAATAAAGATATACTAAGCATTACAAATGCACACAAAAGGGATTTTAATCCTAATGGGCAAATGAAAGGTGATAAGGGATTGAAATACTCTCGTATTATTATATATTATATATTCCGAAGTTCAAAAAATATAAACATAACACTGATTATGTTTATTGGGATGACCCAAATGATTGACAGATTAAAATTATTAATTGCATCACAAAGTGCTGGAAACTCTAATCATGACAATGAAATTATTCGATTATTGAAGAATTAAAAGAAGCTGGTATTATAAAAGAATAAGTTTTTCATGCAATGTTTGAGTTGCAAACAATTCATGAACATGGATGTTTGTAAAGACAAAAATTTAGTCCGTGTAAAAAATACTGAAAGCAGTGAATTAATATCAAAAAACACTGAATGTCAAAGTTGTCCTTACAATAATTGTCATAAATTAAGTGATAAATTTATTGCTGAAAAGATAAGCAATATTGATAAATACTTAACCAAAATAAGTAAGCGAATAAAAATACTTGAATGATATTTTTTTTTTAAATGTAATTGCTGGGAAGTTAAAGAAACACTATGAGCAAACAGGACGTAATAAATGAAATTCACAAAAATGCAAGAAAAAATTTTCCTCGCAGAATTGTAGTCTTGAAAGATATCGATGACCTTTGGCAGGCTGATTTAATAGATATGCAAAAAGTTTCAAAAGCGAATTGTGGATTTAAATACATATTAGTGGTTAAGGATTGTTTTTCCAAATATGCCTGGGCTATACCACTTAAACAAAAAAATAAGGAACTTGTGGCAAAAGCTTTCAAAACTATTTTACGTAAAGGAAGGGTGCCAATAAATTTACAGACAGATTTAGGAAAAGAATTTTATAATAACACATTTAATGAAATCATGAAAACATTTAAAATTAATCATTACTCTGCATATTCTACAAAAAAGGCATCAATTGTAGAAAGGTTTATAAGAACATTAAAAAATAAACTTTACAAAGAATTTAATTTGAAAGGTAATTATAAATGGATCGACGGAACACTTGATAAAAATGTGTTTGATTATAATAATACTTTTCACAATACAGTGAAACTAACACCGTCATCAATAAACCAAAATAATAAAGAAATTGTTCTACAAAGATGTATAGAAACATGTAAATCTAAGAATCAAATAAAGAATAAATAATTACATGTAGGCGATTATGTGAGAATCAGTAAATATAAAGGATGTTTTGAAAAAAGTTTCTCACCTAATTGGTCTACAGAGCTGTTTAAGATCATTAAAGTACAAAATACAACCCCTTGTACGTATTTATTAGAAGATGCTAGAAAACGTCCTATATTAGGTGCATTTAACAGTCAAGAACTGCAAAAAACTAAGCATCCAGATATTTATCTGGTCGAAAAAGTAATAAAAAGAAAAGGAGACAAAGTTTATGTCAAATGGTTAGGGTTATCAAACACTGAAAACAGTTGGATCCACAAAAGTAATGTACTGTAGATACATTCTATACATTACCTTCTTTGTCGGATTCCGTTCTAAGTAAAATGAAATAATATCACATATAAAGAGATATCTTAAGTTTTTTTTAATCAGTTACATAAGGTTGTTAAACAAGTAAACAACTGTATTGTTCGTTTTTTCTAAGTTTATTAAAAACATGGTTTATTTAAAAATGACGAAAAAACAAAAGAAAAATACTATTCCTGAAAGCAATACCGTTTCTCCAAAAACTTTTAAAAAAAGTAAAAACCGACTTCAAAACCAAAATGCACTAAAAAGTCTTAAATAAACTCTTCACCATTGAAAGGAAAGGAATCCGTTTTGGGCAAACAATTTCTTTTTGGAGTCGGTGCTGTGATAGTTGATGCTTGATGGTCAAAGTGATGGCACCGACTCCAAAAAGAAATTGTTTGCCTAAAACGGATTCCTTTCCTTTCAATGGTGAAGAGTTTATTTAAGACTTTTTAGTGCATTTTGGTTTTGAAGTCGGTTTTTACTTTTTTTAAAAGTTTATTTTATTTCTTTATTTTTAGTGATTACATAAGAGGGGGGGGGGGGAGTTGCACCTTATGATTCTATTTTTTACGAAGCTACAAATTACCTATCATAAGTTTCGTCATTATAATTACTGAACTCCTAGGCGTTAAGGAGTTCCACCATCAGCTCAGCCCCACAAGATGTTGACTATCAGACGTAACAACACGTCAACATTAAGATTCTAGTAAAGAAACACTATACGTGCCTTTAAAATTTGAGGGTTTCCCTCGAATACACCAAGATCCCATCATCAGATCCCAAAATGGAAAAAATGGGACCAACTAGAAGGTATACCCTCTAATTAGGTGAAAAAATTTTTCGATTCGGTCGACAAACGACTGAGATATGAGGTAACATACATACAAAAAAAAAATAATGATAAAAAAAAAAAAACATACAGTCGAATTGATAACCTCCTCCTTTTTTTGAAGTCGGTTAAAAAAATATAAGTCAGGAGCTGGCTTTAGGAAAACTTTTAAAAATATTGTCACACATACAAAAAGACATCTCAAAAATCTGAAACCAAAATGTAAGAAAGCGGTTGTGGAGCTCGCAATGGCAGCTGCAAAAGAATTATCTTCGAATCTACCAGTACAAGTGCCAAGAGTTATACCAGTACCTAAAACTGGTGGATTTCTTCCATTAATACCCATATTTGCAGGCTTATCTGCTGCTGGCAGTTTAGCTGGTGGGGTTGCTGGAATCACAAAAACTATTAATGAATATAAAACGGCAAAAAAGCGATTAGCAGAGCTAGAACGACATAACGAAAAAATGGAATCATTCTGTATTGGGAAAGGATTACATCTCAAACCATATAAAGATGGATTAGGAATATATGTAACAAATAAAAAAAACTAAATAGTCGGCTACCCAAAAGACCCCTGACATATTGATATATTGATATAATGATGTACTCGAAAAATATACCCTTTTTTCGAGGTGTTTTCATGAGAGATGAATTGCCAAAACAGCCATTATCAATAGAATGCGCCATTATTAACTTAGATTCATCTAAAACTCTGGGACTCACTGGGTAGCCTATGGAAAAATTAATAATTATGTTGAGTACTTTGACAGTTACGGTAATTTGAGACCACCGAAAGAATGCGTCAATTATGTGAGGTCAAATATATACTTTAATAATGACAATGTGCAAAAAAATAATGCATACAACTGTGGACATTTGTGCTTAAAATTTCTAAAGTCATTTTGGTTACGAAAACAAATCTTATATTTATAAAGAATTGTAATTTTTAATTTAAAACATTTAAATCATTGCACTCATAGTACATATACATACATAATACTTCTTTTCAAGGACAAGTTTTTAAGTTTTTTTTAAAATATGATTATTTTTAATAAAAACTCGGATGTAAGAAAAAAACTGAATACTTCACTCCCAATAACGAAAGTGAGAAGACGGTTGAACACTAGTAAGAATTTTAAAAAGATTACTAAACGTAACAAAGACTTTCTTCGTGCTCTTGGATTTAAAATACAAAATGCTACAAATCACAGATTTGCCTCAACATGATAATTCTATCGAAAGTTATGAAATACATACATACAATCCATACAATAATAGCTTTAAAGAAAACGATGAAATCAGAATACCAATTCATCAACAAGATGTGTACCTGCTACCATCAGCAAGCTCTATTTACATCGAAGGATTTGTAAGTGTATTTTCAAAAGATGCTGCTGGAAAATTACCAAAAAAAGAGGTTCAATTTGTTAACAACCCGTTTTCATTTTTATTCCAAGACATAAGATATGAATTAAATGGGGTTGAAATTGATCGCATTAAAAATGCTGGCATAACCACTACAATAAAAACATATATTTCTTTAAATGAAGGGAAAAGTAAAGCTAGTGCAATGTGGGGGTGGAATGTAAACGGTCGTAGACAAAAAAGTGAAAATTTCAGTGTCATTGTTCCGTTAAATAAAATACTAGGCTTTGCCGAAGATTATAATAAAATAATTGTAAATTAGTAATAGACATGAACTTATATTACAAAGAAGCAGATCTAATATAAATTGCCTGACAATGGCAACAAGTGATTATTTTGATTTAGATGTAAAAAAAAATACAATGGCGTGTTCCGCATGTACGAGTTGCTGATTGTGATAGATTATTGTTACTCAAATTATTAGAAAAAGATCGACCACTGCAACTAGCGTTTCGAAACTGGGATTTATATGAGTATCCAGTATTACCTAAAACAACAAAACATTCCTGGTCTATAAAAACAGCTTCTCAGTTAGAGAAACCGAGATATGTTATAATAGGCTTACAGACAAATAGAAATAATATTGCTACTAACAGCTCTTCTGTATTTGACCATTGTAAAGTGACAAATGTAAAATTGTTTCTAAATTCTCAATATTTTCCGTATGACTTACTAAACCTGAAATTTGATGAAGATAAATACAGTATATTATATGAAATGTATTCATATATTCTAAAGTCATATTACAACCTTCCTATCGACCCACTGCTTGATATATCCACATTCAAAAAAAAGCACCACTGTTTGTTATAGACTGTTAACGACAAAATGATTCACTAAAAACCGGACCAGTTGACGTTCGGGTAGAAATTGAAAGTTCAGAAGATATACCAGATAACACAACAGCCTACTGTTTGATCATAAACGATCGTCTGTTTGAGTACAGACCGTTAAAAGTAATATAGTGCGAAAATTATCATGAATGTTATCGTCGATGTACAAGGTTTTAAAAATGAAAATAATGAGTTTATACCAAAAGAAATAGCAATTCAAAATGCAGAGCGTATCTTTGTAATCTTGATAAAACCACCATACCCGTTTTATAATTTAACTAAAACCGAGCGGTTCCAAGTAAGTTGGATAGAAAGAAACCGAGGAATAACTTGGAATGAAGGATATGTCCCATATTTTAATTATAAGGTTTATATAAGTGATTTTTTAAAAAACAAATGTATTTTTACTAAAGGTTCTGAAAAAGTTATTTGGTTAAAAAATATTTTACAAAGTGATAAGGTCCTAGTTTAACGAGATTGTATGAAAATTATACTTTATCATCCGATATTTTTAGATGTTTATATCATAATAAAATATGTGCGTTAAAAATGTATCTTGTCTTTATAAATGGTGTCTAGAAAATAATATACTTTTCTAATAAACATAATGATCTTTTTTGTGTATTTTATTTGAAACTGAACACCTCAATTTTTTTATTTCATAAAATATAGTAGGTACACCAACAGCATACATAGACAACATTAGTAACAAATAATTAAGGTATTATTCTTTAATTATAGGTATACACATGATTGGCAGGAAAACTACAAAGTTACACTAGTGCAAAAAATCATTTTAATTTTTATCAATTAAAACCTGCATTAAGACTGAAATACGCAATTTATTTTTATTTACTGTTAGAAATGAATAGTAAAAAGTTAGATATTGAGGTGTCTGGATCAGGATCCTGATCCTGATCCAGATACCTCAATATCTAACTACTCATACAACTAGGTAATAACAGCTGAGCACTGAAGAGTCGAGCAGGATCAGAATCAGAATACTACCTAAATTTCAATGTGAAATGTATTTGATCACAAGAAAATCATTTATAACTTATTACATTTCGAAAAAGCATGTAATTGAATTTAAAAGGATTCTGGGGCTCTATTTCTGAATCACTCGCGTCAATATGACATGTAATAATTGTTGATTAATGTCTGATTTTCCTTCGAAAATTAGTATAATTTCATATGGGAGTAATAAAAAAAGCTAACTGAATTTTGTAAGTACTAACGCTTATAATTCACCTGTTTTCCATTGATTTTTAATTCGTTTTCAAACGCCATATTCAAACGTTATATAACACGCCATGTTCAACCGAGTGATTCAAAAATAAAACCCATGTGTGTGTACCTAGTGTTGATAAAATGTTTCAGTTTCACACAAAAGTAAAAAAGGAAATAAAAAACTTCGACACATTCCACCTGCATTGTTTGCCATTTGCAATAATAAGCATAAAACTGGCATAACAGGAAAAAAAAAACGATGCACCGTCAGAAAAAAACTCTATCCAAATAAAAAGCATACCTACCATATTGAAAATAGAATCGTAACAACAAAACAAGTGTTACACTTGCTCACACTTCAACTTATTTCCACCAGAGGGAGTCCATTCAGTTTGAAAAACGAACGGCGCAGTGAGCTGTGTGTTGATACGAGCGGGTAAAGGCGCATATCTCGTCACTTCCGGTTAATGGGACGCGTACTTGTGTTTGCAAGGGCGGGGATACATCGAAGATGGAAGAGCGGATACCCTTTTAGAGAGCGACAAAAGTACAGCTGTTTATAGGTCCGTTTATATCAGTACCGTCACCGTAAGTTTACGGTGGTTTCACTCCCTAGCAACGACGTAAAAAAGTGTATGGAAACTTTTGGTTCTGCAAGTGACCGCTAGAGGCTACTTTTCATAGATTTTTTTAAGTCGTCGCTAGCGAGTAAAACTGCCATAAACTTATGGTAACGGTTCAGAGCAGACATGTGGCACGTGTCTTGAGATATAAAAAAATATTAACCTATGCCTTGCGTTTAAAAGTATTAATTTTAATCGTAACTTGGCCGCGTAGATACCGACTTCCAAACACAGGTACCTAAAATCATTGAACTACTATTACAAGCTTATGCAAATGTCGCCACGAAAAATGTCGCCACGAATAGAATTGACGCTACCCTTCATCAACGCATTCAAACGGATTCATACTTTAAATTTCAAGAATCCGTTTTAATCTTGTCATTAAGTTGAGACTCATTTTGACCGACTCTTTTTTTTTCGGTGCATGATGTCAAGCTTACCTACCTACACCAATACTCTACATACATCATGCACCGACTCCAATAGAAATTGATTCTCCTAAAAAGAGGACGAATGCCTTATTTTAAACTTTAGTCAGTTTTTTGAAGGCGGTATAATTATTTAAATTATTTTTTATTTAATGTTTTTAATTATCACCCATATCTCTAAAACTTTTGGACAGATTTTGATGAAACTTTCATTGTACCCTAAGTCAAAGTCAAGTATACTTTTGAACTAAAAATATTCATCTCGCTATAGCTTCTCCTTTTTGAGAAATCCGTGGACAAACATACAAATATAAAACATATATACACTTACAAAATGTTTCACACGTGTTTGAAAGCCTTAATCAAATTCCAACGATATCACATACAATACACATTGAATTGATTACCTCATTTTTTTTGAAGTCAGGAAATAGATGAAATAAAAATAATAACACACATAAAACTTGCAATCAAGATCAGTAGTAAAATTTTTGATATGCTAAGATAAAATTTAATAAATAGTAGAATTGAATATTTAAGTTTTTTTGGAAGCGAGTCATAGTTAAAATTGCTAAATCTGCAGTGCTTCCTCTGCATAAGCAGGCATGTGTTTAAGTTTTTTTTATTGTTTTTTTCATATACGAGATCAAAAGTTAAAACCGCAACAGTTTATAAATTCGCTTCGCTACTGACAGTACCATGTAACAACTACAATATGGCTTCACACCTTTTATCCAAATGGAAAGGAACGGGTTTATAGGATGATCCAGGTTATTGGAACTAGAGGTTGATTTGTAAACAGCAGTGCTGTGCTTACGTCTGCGAGAACAGAATATATTTTTCAGTATTGTGTAAATCTTCTATATAGGGTTAATGTCTAAGAATAGTATATTTTTATACAAATGGAGAAAGAGACCCATTTCATTCGAAATGTTTTTGTCGAAGTTAGAGCGCCAATAATTTGAGGGTGAAATGGATTGGTCCGAGTTAAACATACTATTTTTCATTTTGACTGTGAGGTAAACATATAATTTAGCTGTGTAACTGTACATTTGATTATGGGTATTATGTGTTTCGGCGAGAGATGTTACCTCAATTGTATGCACAGCATATCAGTTTATTTACTGTCGTTATAAATACAACTCACTATTAAATACACTAGTAACGGCAGGGAAGAACACAGAGTACATTAAATATGGACTATCAAATAATTCAAATCTTGTTCAAATTATCAATCGAAACGCAACCTTAAATTTTGACACGAAAACTAACACAGGTTATTTCAAATTGCAGATTTTGTTTCATGAAATAGCGAAAAAAGTGACAGCTGAAAAGTGGGAGTGAATAAGAAGATTTTATAGTGAACGCCACCATTCTGACGAGTCACCTCCACTAACTTACTCATCCGTGCAAATCTGCTTACTTATAGACAAAATAAATAAAAAACATTGACAACAATAGAAAAAAGTGAAAATGATAAAGGGCACCGGTATATTTTTATCGTTGATTTCAAGAGTTGACCAATAGTATATATTTTTTAAATCAACCAGCATAAAAAACATGTTTTGTTAATTAGCCAAAAAAAACTATTCTATTTTAATAACATGATCTGGCTTAAATATTTATGACTCAATATCTGATAATTAAAATTTTTAATAATTAAAATTTTAAATAATTTCCGACTGTCTTTTTCCTTTTGGGGATTGCTTTGTGTTTTTACACTACTTGAAACATAAGCGAAGGGCTAATGAAAGTAAGCGATTGAAAACAATTATTTAAATCAATATCTTTAAGCATTTTATGTAAATCAGAATTTAAAACCCCATGACTTTATTTATTTAAAAGTTCATGCACCATCAATAATTGCACATTTCATGGTAAACTTAAAACCAAAAGGACATTCTAGTAGAAGTAGCTGGCGTACGAGATCAATATTGATCAACGAGTCAAAAATTTAGTTTTGTCCTTCATTATCAGTGTGCCAAACGGCTAACTGTACATCGATATGCGTTTTTTTTGTTACAAGTTCCACTTTAGTCAAACATGGATCTAATCAAAGAAAATAATTGCGATGCTTATTAAAGTTAAAGCAAGAAAATAAAGGAGTATCACAGTGTTTTTTCTTTGTTTGTTTTTTTTTTTGCAAATTTACTCGTTCTTCCTATCTTATCAAATCACATCTTGTTTTAAAGCTCGTTGACATCGGAAACCCAAAAAGGGTAAACACAGGAAACATGAATAAATACGACGGTTTCGGATTAGAACGGTGCATACGGACACGTTTAGCTACGATTTACGATCTGAAAAGGGTAGGAAACGTTTTCATTAACTGTTCTTTTATTTTTAAGCGACGTTGTTGTAGGGCGCCCATTTAAAATACTAATTAGAAGACACATGAGTTATTTATTGTTTAAATGTTTTTCGAATACAAAACGCACTTTATCTGACCATTTACATTTAAATTCGTTCGTGGCCCCGAAACCACCAAATAGAGATTGATTTTAGTGTTTTCGCACATAAATAGTTCAAACTCTGGAAACATGCAACCTTTGTTGCGTAAAATTAAACTCGTGTAAGTTGAATAGGGATAATGGTCTGTATGGGAAATCGGACACATGCGTTATACGTTGGAAGTGAAACGACGGGAAAATAAAATAAACGTGAAAAAAAAGGATAAAATACGTCTGACTGAGAAAAAATAGAAAGCCAATTTTACCTCAGAAAGTAACTGCAAAATAAAATGTCGAATTGGTTAAGCGTGGCCTGTTTACACATTTGCATATCCAATTTAAAAGTAACGAAACAATTTAGCAAGTTGCTGCGCGCCATTTTGTAAGTGTCTAAATTTGTCGGGAAAGTAAAAAAGTGGTAAACAAGCCGAGACAGGGGCGCTACGGGACTTTTGCTGAAGTGGACTCAAATTGTGCCTTTAGGGAGACAGGCACTTTGCCACTTGGAATTTGGGAAAATGCAGCAACAATCTAGCGAATATTTTGTACAGTAAAGGTTTGCAGGTAAAGTTGCAATCAGACTCGCGTTGAAATAAACCGTGTAGTACCTATACTAAGTTTAGAGTAGAAAAAACTCTTCTGTACTCTTACACATTGCGGGGACAGATATTGTTGCTTAAGCAAAGGTCTTTCGTGACGTAGGAGTGAAACACGACTCAAAATTAATATTTGATAATCACATTGAATTTATCTGCGCCAAGGCATCAAAGGCGCTAGGTTTCGTCATGCGTAGCTCTGTCTCATTTAACAGCATTAAAACTCTTAAAATACTGTATCGTACTTTTGTTCGTAGCCACCTTGAATACGCATCGCAGATTTGGAGCCCACGATATCAAACCTATATCGATTGACTTGAGAGTATATAGAGCACATTTGTTTGTTAGTTTGTTTGTTACCGTACTCCAGATTACTACTATAGTAGCTAATAGCGAATTGTGCAGGAAACACCTCGTGCTCCTATTGGCCACAAAACGTTATATTGCGGACATAATTTACCTCTCAAGATTATTTCAGCCGACATAGATTGTTCTGAACTTTTATCTAAATTAAATTTCATGCCCCTAAAAGAGTTATTCTTCAAAGCGATCCGCTTCATGTGCCAACGGCACATTCAAATTACAGGCGAAATAGTTTCGTTTAGCATGCTTGTAGCGATTAAAATAAAGTTGTCAAAGATACCGGCATTGACATACTAGTATTTAATACCAGTTTTAAAGTTTTTTTTGCAACGATTAGCAATGGCATGAATATAACATTGTAAGTAGTTTTTGTCTATACTACTTAAGCTACCTGAACTTGTTTTTACTTTAATAAGGCAAAATATTGCCATTATATTTTAGTGTACCTATGTACCTTAGATTATGTTTGATTTGTGCGTTTAAAAATTGTATAATTTGTTTTTACTGATCACTAGTAAACCCTGGTCATCCTAATAAATAAAATTAAAATACACTTAGGTTAACCAAATACGAGTATAAGGGTCATTAAGAAATATTTCAAGCGATTCTATGTTTGGAAAACAGCACGTTAAGGTAAACACTGCGGTGTCTTATGCCATTGTAATAAGGGCTAGTTTGCTACTAAAGTGGGTGACCTGATGTGCTGGCGCTGTACAACCGCGGTCTCCTGTACCTAACCACCATAATAAGTTAGGCACCAAGATTCAAGACACAATTCAATTATTTGTTTTCATGCGATATTGGATCAATAGGGATTCACGAATAAAGCCAAAATCTCATGCACCTAACTTCGTCTTTTGTTAGTATTGACGTTTATTTTGTTTGTAGACAAGGCATCATCTGAACATCGACGGTCATCCAAGGAATTACAGTGGCTGATTGTTTAAATCATGCATGACTTTTTACCAAACCACAAGTTACGATTACCACCACCATTAAGGCTCAATATGGAAATGTTACCAGTGGTTGTGAGTAAAACATGTCTCACCATGGTCATTAAAATAGCCGTTCTAATAATTTGGTAAAGGTAGTTTTTCTTCAAAACACACATAATCGTAAATATTCAACCGGTGGTAACAAAATTTACCTTTACTATCGATGAAGAAATTGGGTCTTAGATAAGTTGATGTTAATTTAACTAAAACCAGTAAACCGTTGACCCATAATTTATGCATAAATGTGTGTAACTTTAAACAACAACAACGCAACCAACTTTGGATTGACATGGAAAGGCAAAACAATTGAGTAACAAAGCAAAAGTTGCATCAGAATGCAGCCGGCAGCTCGCTTCGCTGATATTTTTAATCTTCTTGTTATTTTGTAAACGAGACAGTGTCAGAATATCTATGAAACGCAGCTAAAATATGCAGTTGATGTAAATCAAGAATATTCGTAATAGGATGCTTACGGTTACAATCATCGCAAAAGTCTTAGAGCCGGCTACGTGATCGAATTCAAGATAGTTATATGTTGTTACTAGTGCTTTGATAATGACGACTGTGCATATTTTGAACAAAAGATACGGTAATAAATTGACAGAACACCTATTTTTATGCCGGTAAGATGCCGGTATTGTTTGCGATTTGTTCAACAAACGTAATTACCATTAGTTAAGAATCGCTCAAGAAATCAGTCCTAAAGGAAGTGTTTTCTTACTCATCTTTTTTAACTTCTGCTGAAAACAACAACACACTTTAAACAGTATATTTTATAATGCGCTTTCCACGCTGATATTAGCCGCAATCTCTGCCAATTTTTCGGCTGGATGCTGTAAGACGTTGACGGATCTTATCCAACAAAGCCTTATCGAGCGAAGCCAGATACTTTGAGAAACAATGATCGTTACCAGGATGCAGGAAATTGTACTGAAATAAATTATGTATTCGCTCGAACTTTATGTTAGAGCAGACGAGAAATAAATTATGTGGATTGATGACTTCACTTGTTTTTTTTTTTTTTTTTCTAATTTGGTAAGAGGGCATCGATATGTATAGTTATATTTGCTTTTAAACATAGTTAAGACTTAATGCTCGTAGCGCAGTGGTAGCAGCCCTTTGGTAGTGATACCGAAGTGAAGCAACCTACAGCGCGGTCGTATTTGGATGGGTGACCATTGCGACAATATAAGTGACGCATATCACCAGCCTCTCCATCTTCTGGAAGGTACGTTAAAAGCTGTTGGTCCCGGCTAATATGGGTAGATATTAGTGGTTGAGCCTAGTCAGGGGCCTTATGGGCGCCTCGATAACAGCAAGGTTAGTCACTTGCCTTGAAAACACTGAGGCCGCGTGGTGGAGTATGGCTTAAAATACCTCATGGCTGAGGTAAAGCCTTTGCTCAGCAGTGGGACGTTATAGGCTAACTTTACTTTACTTTAACTGAACTAAGGCTTTATGTGTATATTGTTTCACTGTTTTCTAACTAAACTGTTGCTTAATGTTCACCTTCTCCTTAATAAGTACTATTTTTTTTAATTATATTCTTTATTGCACTTAAAAGTTGTATAGGAAATACATGAAGTCACAATGTTAACAAAGGTGGGCTTATCCCTGAAAGAGATATCTTCCAGCCAACCCATTGTTGTTGGAATTGTAATATATGCGGTTATCGGCAGTGCTAAATTAAATTACGGAAAAGAAAAGTTGTGTTTTTATATTTTTTAAATAATAATAATTAACTTAATACAATAAATATGTATACATATATATTGAGATATCGTATATATCCGTATTACATATATATATATCATGATAAAATAAATATTTTTTTTTACCGATTATCCTTGCTGAACTTTTCTGCATGGTGAAGTCAAAGTAGTTACTTAAATAACCTGTTCAAATCTATCAAATAATCAAACGTTTAATAATAAAACCTGTTCAAATTAAACAAAAACAATCTATTCTACAGTTTCCTACCTTCAAGTTGAGCAGATATTGCTGCGTTCCAGTTTACGCGTTCCTACTGCGATGATAAGATAGATGGATACATCTTTCGGCGTCGTATCTTTTGTGTTCCGTTTTACGGCTTCAAGAATAACAAGTGAGGTACGTGGGCTTGTTTCTTGGGTCCCTGTAAATTATTTATTTATGGGAGGAAAAAAATTGCAGTAAACGTGGACTGATTAAGAATGTTCCGTTTGTCAGAGTAATTTTAGGGCTGGGACACTCGTAAAGGGAAGCGTCGAACGAAATTTGCTATCTCGTTAAGTATGGGCAGCTGTGAATGATTTACCACGAACAATGCTACCTGTTTACTTTGACGGCCTGTTACGCCATGGGCAAATAAGTACTAACCAACGAGCAGTTATGGAACACCATTTTGTTTGAAATATGTGGCAGATAGCGCTCACCAGAACTAATTAAACATTGTGTAACATGCCATGAGTAAAATTCAATACATGTTTTATTATGGTAAGGTATTATTTAAACTTTTCGATGTTATTTCAAAGAAAAGCATTTTAAACACGAAAGGTGTTTCTCTTTCTGTGTGTGAAAATCTTCTAACACTTATAATAGCTGAACTAGAATCTTTTAACAAATTAACTATTCACCTATAAATAGTTAAATAAATAATGAACACATGACTCTCTCCGCAAAGTGATCCATGAAGCAAGCACTGCAGATTCAGAAATCCAAATCATTTTGTAAGATAATAATACATGTATCAAGGAAAGAGACATAATAATATTATTTCCATCGATACCATTTTAAAATTTGTAAGAATTTTTCTTTTGCGGTAAGGGTTAGTGCAATAATTAATGATAATCTCTATCCGAATTTGAAGGTTCTTGATTTTGTATTATTGGTACCAAAATATTTTTTGTTTATTTATTTAAAATTTATTGTGCTGTAAATTGTATAATTGGCGGCCTTAATGCCTCAAGGCGTTTTCTACCAACCAACCGATTGGTAATGCAGATGGATTCAAACTGTGATTTAATAAAGTTTTCCTAGTTATAACTTTTACTTACCTAGGTATTCATTAAAATTTTAACAAGACGAAAGCAAAACAGAAACTTGTAACCACAGAACAAAACATTTGACAATGGCATGTATGTTAATGCAAAAAAATTGACGAATAATATTAAATCTGGTATAAATCTGAAAGAAAGAAATAATGTACTCAATCTGCGAAATAAAACCAAACTTGAATTAATTACGCATAGACCAAATTAAGAAGAAGACATTATTGTTTGAGGGAGCACAGTTATTTTACGCGCTACCAAAGGATCTCAAGATGTCTGAAGATTTGAATACGTACAAGAACAAACTAAAGCTATATCTCGCAGCAAGGGCCGAGGAAGATAAATAATCATTGTAATATATTTTAATGAATTTCTTATCTCATTATAATTTAAATGTTTTTTTTAATGATAATATAGTTCTTTAAACCTAACCCAAACATTTGATAAAAGAATGGTAACCTGCTAAATATAACTTTTATCATTTTATTTTTTTAAGGAGTGACAATCCTTTTAAGCCACATAAGTCTTATTCTAGTACTTCGACGTGGAGAGACTAAAAATAGGGCTCTATTGTACTATGTTCTGACAACATCCTTAGCCCTGGCATTTTCTTAAAATACAGGTAGGGCAAAGGACAATGTTTCCTACACTCAAAGACCTTTTGTCTGCTATACGTCGTGCCAAAACATGCATGAATCCTTATGGTAGACACTACACACTATGCGTACACAGATTGGAGTTTGTAGTCACGGTCAGGAGATACAGACTCCTTAACTGAAGCCTGATTTTGTTACAGCGTTAGATAAGGAATATTCATCGTATACAACAAAATACGCCTAATTTGAAAACAACACCTATTTTTCAGCAATCGTTTATAAAATGTTTTTTAAAATCGGTCATTTTATACTTATTTCATCAGATAAGTGACGTTGTTCGTCGTCGTTATCTGACGTTGGGCTCGGCTCTTAGAATCGATTTTACCAACCTCAGATAGGACTTATCCGATCGAATAAGTCCCAATAAATCGATTTAGTAGTATAAATCTATAATCCATTTTGTCCCTCGTTTAAGATCAATGTCGTAAAATCAGTTCTTAGCTCGTTATATCCAAAAACATCGTATAAGTTTATGCAACTAAGATCGCAATGTTTTTTTCGAGATATTGCGAAGAATTACAGTTCAGTTATGGTAAAAATAAAACTTAATTTATTTAGTTAGATAAATTAAAAGTTAATTTGTTATTCAAAATAATTTGTAATCTTGATAGTAGGTCTCTTAAAGCTCAAGCCAGCTCTCAATCATATTTAAACCATACGATTAAAACAATCCGCAATGCAGAGCCAGGATAAAACCTACATCTTGCAAAATGAACAGTTCAAACAGAACTCCGGAACAAAGAAAACTGAAATGAAACAAGTTAAAAGAACCAATGTTGAACTTTTCGAAAATGCTCAAGATTAGTACGGAACAGAAACCGATCATAATTTGTTAGTGTATTGACGTATTGAGGTTTTGCAGTTTAAATTGATATTGTTAATTAATAAATACGACGACGACGATATTTGCCTATCGAAACATAGGTATAACACCCTGACCCCATATTATTAGTTTTCATCAATCTGTAACGCGTTTTAAGCAAATAAATAAATTCATTCATTCATTCATTCATACATACATACATTCATTCATGCAGAATTTCGCGACTTGTAAAAAGAACCAATCGTGAATTTGTATAAAACCACGTTTATAAAGCAAGTGACTGCTTGAGAGAGTTGGGTCTGTAAAAGCTCTGTAGGTATAGTGATATGCAGCTTGCAAAAGATACGTATACACTCTTTTCTTTATTTCAGTAGCGTTACAATGAGTCTACCGTCGTAGACTCGTCGCTAGCGAGTAAAGCCGTCGCTTTAAAAGCGAGTAAAGACGTAAAAAAATCTATGGAAAATTGCACAGCGCCTCTAGCGGTCACTGATAGAACTAAAATTATTCATACAAAAAGTGACGTCGTCGCTAGCGAGTGAACTCATAGTAACGGTACATTACTAACTTGAACATCATAGTGCAAACTATACATTAAGTTAAGTAAATAATATTTGAAACGAAACTGAAAATAGGGAAAAAGATACCAGTTTAATTAGGTTGATCGATATTTATAAAATATTCTATGTACGGGATATTTTTTCAGGATGTCGAGAGTACAATCTTGCAACATTGATGAGGTGACGTGGCAATCACGTAGTTGCGACCAAGTACTATTAAAACCGTAATGCACGTTTTATAGCTACTGAATGAAAAACACAGTAATAAACGTTTTTTTTCCTTTTAGGAGTTTCTATTACTCGGATATTCATGTCTTAAATGTTTTTTGTCACTTTAATCTTATTTAATTCTTGGGTATGGTTTACTGACAAAAATAAGTAAAGAATACGTCATTTAAAATTGTATATGTGGTATATATAAGTGACTTATAGCTAAAATACTCGTAGTTCCAAAATATTTCAGTTCAAAGTGAAACTATAATAAAAGAGTAAACACTAGAAGCACTCTCCAAAATTTACAAACTAGTAGATATTCTTAAAAGTCGGTTGCTTTTGTGAATAAAGTGGCGTAGAGGTACAGCCTGAAAGAGTTGCTGAGCTCGCAAAGAAAGCACAGGTCAAAGTAAGTATTAGCTGGCATTAAGGCTTTACATAGTCAAGCCTGAGTTACTCTTCCAATATGGGAGGTGGAAATAAAGAGTATTATCGAAGACATTGTAAGGAAAAAGAACACTAAACGTTAACCGACCCGTTAACGTATGTTAGAGGCTTAAGTTAAGAGTAAGCATAATTAAAGCTTTAATTACTTTAATGACGTAGTTAAAAAATAAACGTAATTTACAATACCTACCTACCTCATAAATATAAATTTTAATAAATATTGATACTTACATACCTTTTTATAATAACGAGCCTTCGAAGAAAATATAATGCTGGCTCTACGTAAGAAGAATTATAAATTTAATAGCTCTTATTGTTTATATTCCAAGTTGACATATTTTTATCAAAAGCTCTGGCAGCTGCATGCAATAAAACTGTACCTGTATCATTTTTTTTTGTTTAAGTTACTGTGTACCTAATTGAATTTAAATAGTTACCAAAAATTTACCGCATGTAAAACATAATTTAAAAAAAACTGCATCAAAATTGGTCAAGCCAAACGTGAGATATTCGCGTACTAACAAACATACAAATCGAACTAAAAACTTCCTTTCTTGGAGTCGGTAAAATAATTGTGTCTTCTTTTTTAATTTAATGTTATAACAGCGGGCTAACATTGGATTGAAAAATACTGTGGCTCACACATACTATTTGCTCTTTGTCCTTTCTAAAACTAATCGGTTACTAGTGCCTTACGGGGTTGACTTCTAAAAGATAAGTTTCGTGATGTCAAAGTTTAAAGACGCCTTTTTATGTAGTTCAGAAAATCTAGTTTAGATAAATCAAAGCTCAGGATTTTAGTTTCAGAACGAACGAGGTTTCATACAAATTGAAGCAAAGCAGCCACGAAATACACTTACTTTAAGTATCATACTACTTAATAGTCAGGTCGTTTTTGTAAAATATATACCTATCCTTTTTTTGTATTTTATAACCATTTACGTGAAAACGAATGGATATAAAATAATTTTTTTCCCAAGCACATTAAATCAGTCAGTGTCTGACGAAAGTCTTCAACCAGTGTGTGTTACCAGTGATGACATACGGATCTGAAACATGTTCTCTTACTATGGGCCTTATAATGAAGCTCAAAATCACACAACGAGCGATGGAAAGGGCTATGCTGGGTGTTTCTCTACGGGATCGAATCAGAAATGAAGAGATACGTAGAAGAACTAAGGTAACAGACATAGCCTTGAGAATCAGTAAGCTCAAGTGGCAATGGGCAGGGCACATAGCGCGAAGAACTGATGGCCGTTGGGGCAGGAAAGTTCTAGATTGGAGACCCTTCGACCAGAGACGCAGCGCGGGACGTCCACCAACAAGATGGACAGACGACCTTATAAAGACCGCAGGATCAAACTGGATGCAGACCGCTAGTGATCGGTCGCTGTGGAAAGCCTTGGGGGAGGCCTATTTTCAGCAGTGGACGTCCTTTGGCTGATAATGATGATGATGACATTAAAATCGGTTAAACAAAACGCGAGTAAATATACACACATACTTTCGGATGAACATTCAGGTCAAACTGAGAACTCCTTTTTTGAAGTCGCTAAAATACGTATCTACACTGCCTAAAATGTAAAGTACCATAATTGAGACCTACATGTGACATACAAAACTCCAGTGCATCCTTTGGGACCGATAAACGCAATATTTTTGGTTAATTATAGCCTTTTCAAAACTCAAAACTGGCCTAATAAACTGTATTAGTAAAATACAAATTGAGGCCCAACGCGATTTTCAAATTAAGCTCTAAATTCTATACTTTCCGGCCTTTCTGGGCCTTTCCACATGTACCACAACCACAATACGTGGTCAGGCGTATATTTTATATTGAAGATGAATTAGGCCATTGATAAGAGTAAGTATCAGAGTTAAAAGTTATATTTTTTTATTTGCAACTTCTACCTTACCTTAGTTCTTTATTTAAACTGTTATAAAGTTGGATTTGGCTCATAATTGTTGTACTTAAGTTATATATTTTTGTATTAAAATAATTAAAGAAATTTACGGCAATCAAAGTTTCTTTATATTTAAAATTGAACTTTAATGTGTAAACAGTGCGAGTGAAAAATAACTTTTACATCACTAGGGTAGAAAAAAATATGTTTTAAGGATCAACGATAATCGACATTAAAATAAAACCTTTCCATTAATTTTTGCTTAGCTATACATTGAAAAACCGGTCAAGTGCGAGTCGAACTCGCGCACTGAGGGTTCTGTGACAACTTTAACTGAATTAGGGAAACCACTTAGCTAAAATACCACAATATTTTGTTAACAGCAAATATAGCTTTGTTTTTCATTGTATTTGTATAAAAAACAAAGTTATGTTTGCGGTTGTTGATCATTAATGTGCTCAAACATTTTTCGTTCGATCCCGTCCAAACCAATTTTTATTGAAAGAATTTGCTATTACATTATTATTATTTTTCAAAATTTACACTCGCTTAGTTTATAAGTTAGATTTGGGAGACGCCCATTTTACCACTTTGGAAGGGGTGTGTAATATATAATATAACAACATATCACATAAAATTTAAAACATATACATATACATATAATAACATTTAGTATATCATTCATTTACGATAACACTCATTTTATATAATATTAAAAACACATAATGATCACTTAATATAAATTCCAATTTATATAATTTCATATGATACAAAAAAATATTTTAAATGTAGCTGCTGGGCTTTGCATTGGTTTTCAAACTGTTCTTACCTAGCCGAACCTCGATGACACCAAAGAGGGGCAGGCAGTATGCAAGCAAGCATGCAAGCAGGCATGTAAGCAGGCATGCAGCATGCATTCAAGCAAGCACACATGCATTTTTACTTCCTTTTATTAATTATTTTAATTATACCAATGGAAGTTATACCAAGTGAAGGTTATATTAATTGACGGTTATTTCTTCTAATCATTATTTGAAACGTATGTTATCTCAGATATGATATATCTATATGAAATAATGCGTATGTCAAACAAAGTTACAGCAAATGAACGATATATGAAATGTGTTTTATTTCAAACGGTGTTGTAAGATGTGAACGTTATACTAAATTGTATTATATAAAATGAATATTATGTTAAGTAAACGACAAATTAAAAATTATATAATGAGTTGCTATAACAAATGATTCTTATGTTAAGTAATCGTTATTAAAGTGGAATTATATCAAATAATTGTACAACAAATGAGACGCACCCCTTTGGAAACGTCTAGCTATAAAACGTCAGACTTTAAAAGAAAATGGTTTTAGAAACGTCTATTGCCTCATTTTTAAAGACCTATCCATAGACACCCCACACGTTTTACGGCTTTAGTTTCATGTATGCCCCCTTAAATATCATTATTTTTTATTTTTCGTATGAGAATCGTAAAGCGGTTAACAGGATACATCTTCTTTCCAAATTTCAACAGTGTGATACTAACAGTTACAGAATAAAGTGACTGTGACATACGGATGGACAGACATACAGACAGGTAGAAACTATAAGGCTTTCGTTTTTTGCCATTCGGCTACGGAGCCCTAAAAACGTGTGTTTATGATCGTTTGATATTAAAAATATCCAATTGCTCTATTATTTTACAATTTTACAAAATCACTACTCGAAAATTCGGCCACCCGCCATTGTGCCATGATGACACTTTTTTTTTTACTTTGTTAGTTATGTTCTCTTTTTATTTCTGTTATTATTAATTCGATAACAAGGATTCAAATTATTTGATGTCGTCTGAGTTTTTTGTACTCTGTTTTCATAACGTGCCGTTACTCCTTCTAATCGTGTGTGATGTATTAGTACTATAAATAAACTATGATAGCTGTACCTACAATATCATGAATTTTCATCTCTCGCTAAACTAAATCAAATTTTATCATCACATATAAAAAACACATAAGAATTCAATATCTTTCGTCACAGTCAAAATGAAATGTAGAATGTATAATTACGGTAAAAGCACCTTTTTCACTTTCGATTTACTATATATCGTGAGTGAAATTGGTCGCTATCTCCCCTTGTATGACAATCAACTATATTTTCAAAGTTGTATACTACAAAATTGTGTTAGCCTCCATTAACAAAGATTGCCTTACTATCATTCTGCGTCTATTCACGAAATCAAAAAAGAAAGAGATTACGACTATAGGTAGGTAGGTTTAGTTTCATACCTTCGCCGTACTTAGGCGGAATCGTTCACATTTTGATATTCAAACGATCGCCGCTTAATACCAACGCAGGTGAAACGTAATCTCCTGAGGGAAATGCTTTTTTACGAACCCTTAGGCTAAGCACTCACTGTGGTCTGGCAATTTCTAAAGCGGTAACACCGATTATGTATTTTAGTAACCTAATCTAAATTTGATTTGGTAGTGATACCGAAGTGAAGCAACCTACGGCGCGGTCGTGTTTGGATGGGTGACCATTTGACCATTCCGACCATATAAGTGACCATGTAAGTGAAAACAGTGTAATGTATATATTGACAAGTTAATATATCGTTACGTAATGTGATTGCATTTGAGCAAAACAACGGCAATTCAACAGAAACTTTTGGGATCGATGCGTCTGAGTACACAACCTCTCAATAAATTACCCGGAGACGGTTTCAGTGACACACTTGTGAGAGGTAATGGGTTGATGGAAAAAGCTGAACAAAATGAAGTCAAGGGTGAAGCGGACACGACAATCCAAGTGTTAGAGAAACGAAGATAACTTTGTAATGTCAGTCATGGTTCTGTAGCGCCTAACCATCTTAAAATACAAAAACAACTTGCACCTTGCATAGTCTACTGTTTGAAGTGGCAACGATTTTTGTGTCGTGTGTGCAAGCGAATTTAGTTGGAAAGTGTAAAGGCGGGAGAGATATATTACATAGCTATACCAAACGAATTTTTAATCTGTAGCTATTCGCTGTGTGCAAATGAGGTGGAGGGGGAACTCGAATTGATGACAGCGCTCGCATTGACCGAAATTAATTATAAATCAACATAGATGAACCGTGTTAAATTAAATAAAGAGGTAATACAATATTAATAATTTAATATAAATTTCAATAAAATAACTTATATATTTATTTCAATAAAATACTTTCAACATCCGCCAATAGTTTGTGAAGCTGTCAACGAGTACAGTCCTAATACTAAATATATGTAAAAATACGTATTAAATAAATGTATTAAAACTTAAAACTAGCGGATCCATTCAGTTTCACAGTTGCAAAGGTATAAATTGTACAAGCAGTAGCCGGCGATATCATTTAAATTTTACCCGGCGTCTGGCACGTTCCGTGCAACAGTGCAAGGTCGGACACCTTACACTGTTGCATAAACAGACGGGTAGATGGCGCTAAACGTCACGCGTAATGACGTATCCACAAGAGACCATAAATTTCGCAAGGTTGGACCGACAGCACGGTAGCTCCATTGGAAGAGCATTTGGCCTCATGCGCAAATATTTTTGGTTTCTCATTTCATCTTTATGAAAAATAAACTTTAAAAAAAGTAAAACCGACTTCAAAACCAAAATGCACTAAAAAGTCTTAAATAAACTCTTCACCATTGAAAGGAAAGGAATCCGTTTTAGGCAAACAATTTCCTTTTTGAGTCGGTGCTGTGATAGTTGATGCTTGATGGTCAAAGTGATGGCACCGACTCCAAAAAGAAATTGTTTGCCTAAAACGGATTCCTTTCCTTTCAATGGTGAAGAGTTTATTTAAGACTTTTTAGTGCATTTTGGTTTTGAAGTCGGTTTTACTTTTTTTAAAGTTTATTTTATTTCTTCATTTTTAGTGCTTACATAAGAGGGGGGGGGGGAGTTGCACCTTATGATACTATTTTTTAAGAAGCTACAAATTACCTATCATAAGTTCCGTCATTATGATTACTGAACTCCTAAGCGTTAAGGAGTTCCACCATCAGCTTAGCCCCACAAGATGTTGACTATCAGACGTAACAACATTAAGATTCTAGTTAAGAAACACTATACGTGCCTTTAAAATTTGAGGGTTTCCCTCGATTACACCAAGATCCCATAATCAGATCCCAAAATGGAAAAAATGGGACCAACTAGAAGGTACACCCTCTAATTAGGTGAAAAAAATTTTCGATTCGGTCGACAAACGACTGAGATATGAGGTAACAAACATACAAAAAAAAAACATACAGTCGAATTGATATCCTCCTCCTTTTTTTAAGTCGGTTAAAAATAAACCAAGATTTTTCAATAGTGTTTCTAACTGTCCAAAAGATCTCAACTGCTAGCAACATTATATTATGCAGAAAGTACGTCCAAGGTAAGTTTATGCGCACTGTCGCTGCCTCGGCGACTTATGAAGAGCATTATCTCTGTGTAATGTACCCGGTATTCACGCCGCTGAAGTATTGTAGTTCCGGAACTTGAGTACAGCATTATAAGATAAACACAGCAGTATCTTATGCAGATGTACTAAGGGCTAGTTTTCGATAAAAAATATGATTCGATATACTGGTGACTGAAAACAGCTTGAGTTAGACCCCTTACACACTGTGACTTTTATAATACAGAACATAAATGTCAATGTCCAGCTTCTGAATTGCGACTGCATCAATGCTGCATCGCTGCTAAAAGTTGCAGTGTGCAAAAGAGTCATAGTAAACTCTATAGACCCTGAGTTAGTTTAATCATTAAATCTGTCGCTGTCTCCATGGCTGAGATCAACTTTGTATGGTGATTTAACCCAATACTCGATTAAATATTTTTTCTGTCTCTGTTAACCTCAAATAAACTGACCGAGACGATGATTGTTACGGACACCCAATCATGTTTAGTAATAAGTTTAGTTATATTTATTTATAAGGATTTTTGATGAAAATAAATATGATTTTCTGTTAGGGCCATAGCGAGTAAGCATTGTAATTAGCTTAGGGCTCGTTTTATTTCAATAATAAGAAACATGTTAGTTAGGAATTCCCATTTGCAAATTAGGTAGGCAGGTAGGGTAACAATTAACTAGCTAGGAAATATTAAGAAATATGTAGGTAGTTTGGTACAGGGGCGAGGGACACCCTAGTAGGCTGTCTCGCTCAGGTGGAGCGAGGCCGGTAAAGCCTTTGAATTTCCTGTCCCCCATATCGCACTTTCTGAGGGTAGGTAGGAAACCCATAGAGTGGATTGTTGCGAACGATTAATGTAGGTAGGTTACAAAAACGTAAGAAGGAATACGCAGATGTTTTTATGTGGCCGTCCTTGTTTGTAACTAATCTGTATTAGTCGATAAGTCAGACATGTATTTTTGGATAAATAAAGGGCCGTGAGTGGGCCAGATCGTACGCGCTCTCACGGTCACCGATCTCAAAAAGAAAAGTTTTATTTGGAATCTACAGTCTACACATCGAAGGAAAGATCGTCGAAAAATTGACTCAGCCTGCCTGTAGTCAATAATGATTTAATACAGGATAAGCGTTATCCTAGATTTTATCATTATGCATGCACGATGTTAACAAACGTCGCATTGATAATATTAAAGCAACTAAAGGCTATAGTTGCAATCATGTTTTTTTGAATGTTTTACTTTGACATTTCAAGATCATCTAAAACTAAATGAAAAATAGTTATATATTAAAAAATAAGTGTTACAAGTTAAAATCAATTATTAATCATTGTTATTTTTACTGAAGAATTTACCTAGAGGATAATCTTTACCTACGACCCACAAGAGGTCCCTGCACCTCCTTAAATCTGTAGCAAACATTCTTATTTATATAGAAACAACTTTCTAGTGACTACTTGCAATTTTTCATGAAATTTCTCTAACAAGCCACTCTGGGTTTTCCGGTAACTTGTCTGTTCTTGATTTAAAGTAACCGGAAGAGACATTTTCTAAATTTATTTTGGTTTTTATTGTGTTTTGCCACTATACCAATTTAATATCCTAAACTGCACTTGTAAAAAGCAACTGTGTCGAGGAATCGAACCCTGTATCATACGCTATCCAGGCGCATGCCTTTATCAAAATTAATATATATCAAAATTCAACAGGCTTGCCAATGTGTCGGTGGCCTTAGGCCTAACTTGCATGACACAATATTTATTTCGATCGATATGACAAAATTAGTCGATCTATGCAATTTTATCACATTCCCTAATATGCCAATCACATTGGACAAATTTATCCAAATCGATAACGAGATAAGACAATTTCTAACAATTCACTCAATTTTATGTCAAATTTGGCTGAGAATGATAAACTTGACACAGTGACAGATTGACTCGATATTGGCCATAGATAATGAATGCAAAATAATAAATATCTGAGGGATAAAAAAAATCCACGGGAACTTTCTTTTCAATATTTTTACCCATTATTGTTTCTTGAGAGCCTAGGATAAGATATGGCACGACACAGTAATAAATTTTTGCTCTAAATAAGTTGTTTTTCATTTATCGTTGACGCTAATGGTGGACGATAATGTTTCACGGCAAAATGTCAAAATTCGGTAAAAATATGTGTCGCATGTTAGCATTCAATGATAAATCATCATTCATTCAGTTATATTTCGAAATTTGACAGTACGACATGACTTTCAACCAGCCATGTTGGCAACTGTGGTTGAGTCGATTTTTGACAAACAAACGGGATAGAATGCCGCGATATTTTTTTTATCACGGCGTGCATGTTAAGCCCGCAGGGCGGTAAAGGCATGCGTCCAGATAGAATAAGATACAGGATTAGATTTCTGTCTGACACAGTCGTTTTCAGTTACACAAATATTTATTGGTAGGTTTTAAGTTTTTTTTTATCTCGCCTGTCCTAGTTTAATTTTTTAGGTTGTTTTTAAAAAAGGAAATATTAAAAATTGGAAATGCTTTTTCATACTTTAAAATAAGGAGGTAATCAATTCAATGTATGTATGTGATATCTTTATAATAATTTATTAAGGCTTCCAAACACGTGTGCCAAATTTCGTATGTATATTTCTCAAAAACAAGAAATCATAGAGAGATGATTCTTTTTAGACAGGTATGTTTTAACTCAGGGTGCAGTGAAAGTTTCATCAAAATCGGTCGAGTAGTTCATCAAAGTAGATTTTGATTTAATTATCGGTAATAATAACTAAAAAATATAGAATAAAACAATTACTTAAAATCAAACTGCCTTCAAAAACTGGCAAAAAAGCTTAGAATAACACATTTGCTCTCTGTTTAGGAGAAACTTATTCATTTAGAGTTGGTGTATGATCTCAAGCTTACGTTCATCAATACTCTACGCACATCACGAAAGCGGTTTTATTTTTACAGGTTTTATTTATAAGATAATAACGATTCCCCGCGACTTTAGCCACATAAATGTCGCATCTCAAAAAATATCACTATAATGATTTAAACTTACATGGTCATTAACATTAGAAAGTCTGAGTAATTAACATTAGTAGTCAGTTATTGTTATAATAAGGTACATGGTAACAATCCCGTTACAATCAATTCTAATATCACTATAAATTGTAGCCTATGTGGTATTTCGATGAGTGACCTATATTATTGTTATGTTTCATCACATTCCATCCAGTAGTTTTCGCGTAAAGCAGTAGCAAACAAACATCCATACATCCATCATCACAAACTTTTGCAGTTTTCCTATACATGTTGTTGTTTTGGGCAGTGACTTGGAATTTTTATTTTTATCATTCCTAATTTTGATATCACTGACTAAAACCACATCCTGTATGTATGATGGTCTTCATAAGTTATAATTATTATTTTACCATAACGTAAACATAAGTAAAACCAAAGTGATTACTTTTAATGTTATAATTGTGATACAGCACACCAGTGAAAACTTAGATTTATACTTATTCGGATAACCTTATCTCGTGGAAATTATTGAATTTGCTTTTTTCAGTATTTAAATAATATAAAATCTACCATACGGTTGCAAAATTTAAAAATGTAATCATATTTTACTGCGCAGTCTAGAGGTTTGTTATTTCTATTTCTATGGTATCCGTGTGCGTGGTTGAATAGAGTTCCGTAGTCATAACCATTATCTCGCGTGTTCCGTCGCATAATGCACCTGTCGAGACCCATTCAACTATACAATTGCACAAATTATGTCCGTTTATTTTGAGATAACGGGTCTTTTTGTACAATCTTAAAGATGGTTTGAGTCCTGCTCGTGCGGCATTTTTGGTTCCTTATTTCATCTTTAAAATATAAATATGACACTGTGCGTGCTAAAAACAGTCTAAATTCTTTTGTACATGTTTTTTAAGCTGGACTAGACTTGACTTGAAGCGAAGACAAAACATTGGACCCATTGTAAAGTAACGTTGGATTTGGCACTCTGGTAGCTGTTTGTGATCCAGTCCGTTTAATGTGGCCGCGTGCAGGGCACCTTTGTATGGATCGGACCGCAGACCGCAACCAGAGTGCAAAATACTGAAACAGGTACAGTTTATTCTAAAAGTTAAACTGTTTGGAAACCTTTCATTTTAAAGAAATATACAATATTAAGGGTGTTGTTTTGGTCAGCGATGCCCGACCCTGAGTCGGGCGGGGTGGATGTACAAACGACACTTATGCTAAAAATAGGTCTAAAAAAACAGCATAATTTATTGCGATACTACGAGCGAGTCGAAACTACCAACGCCAGGTCACCTCTTCGTAGCTTACTAACTACGGCGTAGTAATTCGTAGCTGCGCGCGATCTACGCGCGAGGGTGAGGGATTTCCCGTTCATTTTGATTTTTTAGAATGTTGTTAAGAGGTTTTCCTAGGTTTGAGGTCATTTACCTAAACAACGCACTGTACATACATTTCTAAACTATTTAATATGCAACTGAATTATTTTTACATTGATTTTTTTAAAGACAAGGCGCAACAGTCTTAAACTCTCAAAAGTTCATTAAAGTATTCATTTGAAAATCGCACCTTAATGCATGTAACTAATCAATGTGAGAAAGAAAAGGATAAAATATTAGAAAACTTGCTCCATTTTCACATTCAAATATATTTACATTAATGACTTTATTTGGTTAATTTGAAGTTCCAAGTCGTAATTAGTGTATATCCATTAACTTTTATTTCGTCCTTTTTATCGCTTTATCCAAAGATAAATTTTTATTTACACTTAATGGGTTGAATTTTACAACTTTGTAGCGAACTCTGCGAAAATTGCTAGGCAAAAGATAAAAATGCCAGGGCAATTTTGCAAAGTCGCCTAAATGACACTTGTCCCTGAAAATGTAAGATACTGCACGTTCCGCTGAAATTAAAACCACTAGTTAGGTTTTAAATGGGTACTTTACTACCGCATAGCATAAATTACACTTTTCTATGAACTGGGAATTTCCGGAGGTGGCATTTTAGGATGATGACCTTTGTCTATTCAAAATGTACGTAGTGTTTTTTCTGTTGCATGAAATAAGCCTTTTTTGAGGTTTATGTAATAGTACACAATTAAAGTTATTAAAATTAACAATCAGTCAGTAACAAAGTCAATCAATATTTTAAACATAGCATAACTTTTGATGTACCCATTTGCAGGACTAATAACCGTAGAAATAGTTTTATCATAAGAGCCATGAATAAGTATAATTGTAAGTATTGACATTTTTATGAGCGATTGACGCGTTTCTGCTATCTCCTGAGATCTGTCTAGGCTAGGGCATATTCATATAATAATCTTAGTTTATTAGGCTCCCAGTTCCATAGAATAATTATTTTTGCTGTTATTATTATTTTTGCTGTTTTTTCTCGCATTTGTCACCTTGTTGGCAAAATTGCATTAATTATCTTTGGAAACTTAAAATGCTAATGCGTGAATTCTTAATATTAAGCCACATGTTATATTGTTAATCTGTTTGTTTCCTTAATAAATATAAAATATAAATAAATAAATAAATATTCGTATCCACGCAAACTACAGTAAAACCCCAATAGTGCGATTTAGTTGGGACCCAACCAAAAACACGTCATAAGCGAGTATTAATGAACTCTTTATTAGAGCTATAACACATTCATAAAATATGCTTAATCATACATTACTTCATAGAAAATCTTTTATATTTTGCCTTTTTAAACTTCGACATACTTTAAAGTTTCCACTTATCTTTATAAGTACAAAATGCAAACAAATGCAAAAAAAACAAAGTGGTTCAGTACACTATATTGGTAGAAATGCAGGGTGTTGTGTTGGTCACTGAAATCAATAATAATATGTGTCATGCTTTTTCTGAAAAACAAAATATTTTTTTTTCTTTAAATTATATGAAATTCATATAAAAAACCTCTTTACAATTAAAGAAAAACGGATGGGGAAACCCTCACACCTGGCGCGTATCTACGAAATACTACGCCTTAGCTAGTAAGCTACGAAGAAGCAACCTAGTGTTGGTAGTTTTGACTTGCTTTTTAGTATCGCGATATTAACTTCTCTTTTAAAGATATATTTATCATCAGATAACATACTAAGTTATAAGCGGATAGTCGTATTAAGTGCGGTTCTACTGTATTACCACAAAATATATTGTTTACTACACGAATAAAATCAAAATAGAACATTATGATACAAGTGTGCTAAGTTGACCATTATATACAAGGCGATATTGTGTGCGCACGAGCGAAAGCGAGTGCGCCATAAGAAAGCCGCGTATATTATGGTCACAGGCACACGTGTTCCATACGACGTTTTTCAACACACTTGCAATTATTCCGAACCGCGTCACAGCCGACAATTAATTACGGACATAGATTACAAAAAATGGCGCGTTGTTTTTGTTTCTTGCCGCGATACAGATGCGCGCGCAAGGCTAAGGCGCGAACTAGATCGGCTAAAAGCCAAGATTAAAAATGTAATAATTCTTGTTCAAAACACAGATTACAGAAAATTTCAAATGAATTTGAGTTATTTTTTTTGTAATAAAGCTGGATTCACCACTTATTAAAATAAATATGTAGATACTGTTATTTTTCGCATAAATACTGTTTGTTGCTAAAATAAAAGTTATAACCCGACTAAATTATATCGCTTCTTCTTCTTACTTACGACTTGGTACTACGGTAGAAAAGTAAATTGGTCGGGTTAATAAACTTAAGGCACTAGTGCAATAATATACTGAAAAAGCACGCGTGTTTAATATCTAGGATTATGAGCCAAAAATCGGTGGAATAAAAACGTCGTTTTGAGGGTGTTAAAAAGGTCTTTAAATCATTCTCATGCAACGATATGACACTTAAGACTTATATACTATACGTACTTGTGAAATAAAGACATTAAGGGCCGATTTTACAAACGTCAAATAAAACTTGGATAAGTTTTATTGATCTAATACTGATTAATCAGTTGTATACATAAGTATAAAACAACCACTTTTAAAATGACATTAACATACATGACGACCGACAAATAGGTGACGTTTTTAAATTAGACGTTTTGTATTATATTCAGAGAATGTTCCTTATCAGACGTTAGTAAAATCGGGCCTTAGAAGCACTAAGAGAACATAAATTATATCCGTCTTACCAAAATAAGCCAGTGACTAAAAATATATCTCTGAAACTTTTAATTAAAGTCTTCTAGTCTTATCTCAAAATTGCAAGTAACATAATTCTTCTTGAGCCGTATCCATTTTTTCGGCTGAGCGTTCCCCACCGAGCTAAGAGAAATTATTCTTAATTAAAGTTAAAATTAACAACGCCAGACCACAGTAATGGATAAAGCTTTCCACACACTCTTTAACTTATAATTACACTGAATAATATGGGTAGTTTAGAACTGCACAGTTTTCGCAGCATTTTAATTTATGTGTGGTTGTGAATTTTTGTGCTAGACTGTATTTTATGGCTCCCGTATGTGAAAAGATAAGTTAGTTTACGCTTATTGATGGCACAATAACCTAGTAGTGATTTGTTACTATTGGAGTTGATAAGTATTTAGAGCCTTGTCAAATTCAGATTTGTTTGTTTTTTTTTTTATTTCGACACTCTTATTAAGAAAAAAATTTTCTATACTTCAATAAATTAACCCCTTAATGCCTCAAATTTTGTAATGTTTTTTTAAGTTTAATTATAAAAGCTCATAAAAATATATATGTATTAATTCCAGGGCAATCGAAAAATATCGGGACATTTTATTATTTTGTCTAGCAGCCCAATCGAACACGGCGTCACGCGTAAATGAATAATAAAAGCATAAAATAACTCCACTAAAATATATCCACGACGCGTGCACTCCCCTGGAAATTGAAATTCTTTATTGTTCCTCCTTTTTTCATTTGCTACGTGTAAATAGGGAGGTGGGTCACTTAAAATTCCGGTGCTCGCTCCACATTACCCTATCAGGAGGCAGACAGACTGAAGATAACACAGGCGTGTCACATATTATCCGTAGGCTCACATATGTGGGCATAGCATATTTCATTGTTTTAGGCCGGGGTAGCGAACGGTTAACTGAGAAATGAAATATTTTTCACAAAACATTCGATTTATAGTTACTTTCTTGTGCCCTACATTTCTTTACAAATTACTGGACTTTTCTATCTTATAACCCAGAAATTATATCATTTGACGATACTACGAATGCTACGAAATTATGACTACGGCCTACGAAGTTTCGTAGCTCAGTTTATGAATATTTTAACTCTACAAAAATGTACACCCAATAACATGTTTTTGTTAGTTAATTTACATATACTTATTTTGTACACCACAATACTATATTTTTTGATGTTACTAAGTATACATTAAAATACGTGTAAGTACATTAAAATTTTATACTTCAGTGTACTTTTTACTTGTTTACATAACTTTTTTAACACAAAGATAACCCTCTTTCTATATCCTGCAGTGAACTGCGAATTTCTAAAATTATTAGTCCGTTCATCAGAACCAATACGTGTCCGAATTTATCACCTACATTAAACGATCCCGACCGAATTTGGGGCGTGCATTTGGGAATGCTCACGACCTACTATGAAACGGTAATAGCCTGATAATTGGTGGGATCGATGGATCGCGATCACATCAAGTATTTAGAACTTCATAGTTGGGAAATGGGTTGTCTGAAGTTATCCAGATAGTCAATGTGTTAAGTGGATATTAAAATTTAGGTTTGATTTGGTGCATGGGAACAAATCAAGAAAATATTAATAAATATGTCACTACCATAAAATAACAAAACCTATATTTTGTTCAATCCGTGTTCTTATACTTATGAGGTTGTAATGCTTCATTAAACTAACATCACTGGCAATTTGAAGAAACGTAATATGAAAGATGCCAGTTTTTGTCCTTACATATTTCTCAGGGATCCCGTAAAAACTGCTGTGTTAACCCGGCAGTTTTTTGCAGGTACGGTTTTCTGACATCTGAATACTGACAACAGTTTAAATCAGTTTAAATATTAGCACTAACACGCGCATGCTACTTAACGGCATCCTGTAGAAAACAGTACCTGTTGAATACGGAATGTCTCCGTAGAAAACAGCCCATACTTATTTTTCGTCTAACATAATTACACACGACCACGATAGGTAAAGTACTATTACTCTCTAATATATACGTCGGCATTTCATTTCGACAAACCGCATACTAAATGACCCGTATTCACATGACATGCGCAATAAAATAAATGCTCCGAAACATAGTGTGGACGGCATAATCGGCGATCTAACCAGACTGATTACATTGGGAGCGCGTTTGACCGCAGTGCGCCTATTTACACGAACAGTATTGTGGTGTTGAAGTAGTGCGTTAATGTGATATCGATAATTTGACGTACGAAATAAATATTATAAATAAAATTAAGATTTAATGGAACGGCTGTTCGATTTTGTAAGCAAAATTGCCGGAATAGAAGGCATTTAGTTCTAGGTCATTTCCCTTAGAAAAGAGTACAAAATACGTTACTTAAATAGAACGTGTAATGTTAACCCTTAACTACCTACCGGGAGTCTCTCAGACTCTGGCGAATTTGTTTCTTGTCTTAACTCATCGCATGCGCGTCTTTAGTCTTTAAGCGTTCATGTACCTTCCGCCCTCTACCCGCAGCATCACGTCAGCGCTCGTCGAGGTTACACTTGCGCGCGTTTGCTCTCTAGTGAGTATTTAAAAAAATTTGGAGTCTTAGAGACTCCAGGTAGGTACTTAAAGGATTTTTTTCTAACCATGTAGTTTTTATTATTTTAGTAAAAAATTAGATTTAGTGATACAATTATTGAGCGCTGGTTAGAGCAAGAACATGCTATTGAAGACGACATACAAAATGCAGAATGCAGTCATGAGGATGTGAATTTTGGTCAGGATTTCATGCTGGGCGAACAGTCCAGATCGGATTCGGAAATTGACGGTGAAGAAGTGGCGGATTAAGTGGTAGATACTACCAATTTTGTGCCCCAAAACACGTCTTTAGTTCTTTCTTTATCAGATGAAGCTGACATACCCTTGGAACAATTGCAATCTTGACCAATAAAAAGAAATTATTTTGGCAAAAACTGGTTTCGTTGGTGACTGTGTTGCGACTGGACACAAACACATTTTCTGGTGCTGCAGGAAGTAGTTCTGAACAACCAGAAAGGCTGAAAATCCGCAAATACTACTCTCAGTGTGGTCTTAAAAAGAAACGGAAAATCCAGTACTTGTGTTGCTACTACAAAAACCCTTTTTGTCTAGAATGTTCCTAAATATTATATGGGCTTTGTAGACTAAAATTGTAAAAGTTTAGGACTTGCAATTTTGTTTATATTCTGTCATTTCAGTTATAATTTATGAAAACATTTATAACTTGATTGTTATTTTTTTATAAATTAATGAAGAAAAGTTCCTACTTTTAGTCATTTTTTTTAAATGGAGCTCAATATCATAAAAAGTTATTTTGTTAGTTTTTTGAAGTCTCAGTGATTATGGCATTTTTAAAAATAAATATCTTATATTGTTTACGCCTTAAATACATTTTTTTGAAATAAAACTCTATAAAAATAATATTTTATATATTTAAGTACCTTACAATACCGTAGTTTTTTGTTTAGAGTCCCGAGAAGAGAGGAGTCTGAGAGACTCCAGGTAGGTAGTTAACGGACTGAAACAAGGGGTAGGTAGCTAAGGGTTAAATGCACAAAACCTCAGGTACCCCTATTGATTTTTGATTCATTTAAGCTAATTCTGAAACAAAAATACTAAACATATTTTAAGGTTTTATGTGGTGTTTTAGTTTTACTGTCACTTCTGATCATTTCTTGCTCTACGGACGACGCTCTGTCGAGAAAGGAGTCGCGAGGTAGTAGGTATATCACCAGGCCGCAGCACCGTACTGAGTTTTTCTTTTTTTATTATTTTTTTATTACCATATAAATAGAAAACAAATGGATACAATACAAAAACAGCACGATTAAACCACTAAGGTTTGTGTTGATGCTGCTACAACTCACATCGATACTACTGATTATAAATTAATATCGCTCAACTATTTACAGTAATATTATTAACCAATATACTAACTAAAGGAAACTAAGGAACAATTGCGATAATACATTATTCTTATGATACAATACAACTCAATTAACTTAAAACTTTCGAAAAGGTGACTACATTCAAGGCAAAGCTTGTAAAAAATGTGATTTCAGTTTATATTTAATGTTCAATGGTGTGATACTATTGCGAAGGTTACTAGGTAGCTCGTTGATAAGCCGAGGAGCAAGATAGGCGGCCGTGCGATTATTATTAGATTACTATTACTATCTACGCCACAAACCATTGCTTTACGTATTTGGGCGGGATTATGAAAGTGATGGCTTGTCTTATTAATAAATAGACAGGGCAAGGGGAACCCATCACCAAATCGCAATTTTCTTCATCGATTTTCATTCCCCATAAACCCATTCGCAGATGTTTCAAAATAATATTCAACAAATTCTAGAATCTTGTTACATCACAATTTCATTTGGTCGAATGCTTATTATCTACAAACTTACTTCATCGTTACTTCTTTTCATGAATTACGTATTTTATTGAAGTAAGGTTAGCTTTCCATTTTGTTTCCCATAATTTTATTTCCACGTAAGTTTCAATATGCAGAATTCTTGAAACATCGAATTTTACTTTACTAAAGTCCGTATTTCCAAACGAATAATATGTTATTAATATTATATTGCATACATTATTAATAGACAATTGAAAACATAACTAATATAAATATGTAATAAATTTTGATCTAGTTAATAAACTGCGTTAATTCCGACTCACCGTAGTCTCCTCGCCGTGGTACTTGTCTGCCCGATACTAGAGTGTAATTCAAAAGCCGGAGGCGCGGAGGGAGAGCAGCCTCCGCCCGCTGTAGCTGCGTAGGTGAGCGTGGGTGACTGTGCCTTGTTACGCAAGGGCGACGAGGCTGCTATTCCCGCAGCGCCGGAGACGAGGAAATCCTAATGCATGCTGCTTGTTTGCATGCCTGCTCGCTTGCTGCATGCATATCTGTATGCTTGCATGCATGCATTAATGCATGTATGTATGCCTTCTTACTTGCATGCGTATGCATGCATATGCTTACTTTTATTAAAAGTTATTTGCAGAAAAATATATATGGGAACCGTTACACATTGAAACAATTTTTTATATTTTTTATAACATTCATTGAATAGTTTTCTGTGAAATGAAATTCGATATCAAAAAAATCTGTGTTATGATAGATACCCCAGGGCAAGTTTAAAAAAAAATATTTGGCCTATATGTAAAAAACCATTTTCAGGTTTTGCGCATTTAACGTCACGCGTTGTAGATAGAGCCATCCACGAAGGCGCGCGCCACTCAGTTTGGTAGAAAAATTGTATATTAATATTTGTATTTGTTAACCGACTTCAAAAAAGGAGGAGGTTATCAATTCGACTGTATGTTTTTTTTATCATTTTTTTTTTTTTGTATGTATGTTACCTCATATCTCAGTCGTTTGTCGACCGAATCGAAAATTTTTTTCGCCTAGTTAGAGAGTGTACTTTTTAGTTGGTCTCATTTTTTCCATTTTGGGATCTGATGATGGGATCTTGATGTAATCGAGGGAAACCCTCAAATTTTAAAGGCACGTGAACATGAACTTTTCGCCTCGCGCTAGCACCGCGACAGCTCGCTCGGCGACATTCACCTTTCCGCGCGCCCCGCCACTTTCCCCGCCCCGCGCCCTCACGCTAGCACCGCGCAGCGCGTAGTAACGGCCTGCGCTCACTCGCTAGCATCGCAGCGCGTGGTATAATAATTATTTATATGGGACTAGCTTAAACCTGCGGCTTCGCACGCAATAATAATAACTGCCGTAAAACATCATTACGAATAAAGCCAATATTGAAAAATTTAACTGAAGACTTGGCTGTATGTGCTTAATTTTCTTTGCGATCTTTTCTAGATTTTTTTCCTTGATTCATACACCAAACACTACTTATATTCCAAATTTGAAGCTTCTAGGTCTGCTAGAAGTGCCTTAGAATTTTGATGATCGGTGAGTCAGTAAGTGACAAAATTAAGAAATTTGACCCGTTATAATTCTTAAAATACTAGTTCAAATTGAATGAAATTTGAAATATACCGTGTCTTTACAATGTTGCATGGTTACTGAAAATTTCAGTCTTCTAGTTTTATCCACAACGAAGTTACAGGGGGTCGAAAATGGTCTGAATTGCTTCGAGAAAAGGATGGTACGGCCGTGACGCTTTTTTGCTCGACTTGGTGGGGGCACTGCCGTGCCCCCAGATTTATGTTCTTTACTAAATGGTCACTTAATTTGAAATAGCAAAGCTTAGAAAATCAATGACGATCTTATTGACGTCCCTAAAAGGAGTTTAGCAAAGTAAGTTCACAAAAAAATAACAGAATAAAAGTTATGAAACAGAAAGTAAAACATTAAATTATGATACCTTCCTATAATTTGAAACAGTGAAAGGGTTAGTAAAATCATAATTATGAAGTGATGATTTCATGAAAACGTCGTCATTATTTCCAAGACTTTCAATGCTATTATAATAAGCTGCAAATAATGAGACAATTTGATGAACATTTTGTGCTCGGCTTACTTTCTGTAATATGATAAGTTAGATGAGCTTGATAATTTATTTTTTTACGTTTTAATCATTTGTTTTCTTCACTTTCATTTACTTGTTTGTACCGACTTTAAATAAATGGAGTGATATCAATGGAATTTGATAATATTATATTATGGTCTTAAAAGACAAACACGTGAGCAAAATTTCGTATGCTTGATTTCTCAAAAACAAGAAGTTACAGCGAGTTTTTTTATTAGGTATATTTAAACTTAGGGTACAGTGTATGTTTGATCAGAATAGATTGAATGAATGATTCGTTGCACCAATCTTTGCATTAAATAGTTCTACAGAAAAATCCGCGATAGCAACAGCAAACCTGATGAGGTCGGTGTATACCTAGCTATTAACGATTGCTGACTATAACTTTTATTATGATAATTCAAATATATTTTACAGAAATGCATTAAATATCCTTTGGACATCCTTTGGACATTCCCACACATCGCCATCTAGCCCCAAAGTAAGCTACTCAAAGCTTGTGTTATGGGTGCTAGACAACGGATATAATACTTTAATACTTTTTGTTTGTAAATGCATAGATGATTTACATAGAAAACACCCAGACCAATTCAAACAAACATGTTCATGCACACAAATGTTTGTATTGTGCGGGGATCGAACCCGCACCCGCTGCGTAGTAGGCGATTTCTCGACCACTACACCAGACGGGTCGTCGCATTATTCCCATGGTATTTTCATGAACATACTTTTATTTTTTATTCAAATAAATACAGTAAGGGGCACAAGCATTAATTTAGAACATATTTGCTTTTAAAATCATTGAATTCCAACAATGATCTAGAAGATCTCTTAGTTCTGCAATATCATGTGTTCATGGACGAAACGACGTACGACGCCCGACGTGCTGGGCCTGTGGCATGTGTAGGTGAATTCAATACTGCGGATTTATTTTTTTTCAGTAGTGAAAACATCTGCTTGGCATTCGTGGAAGTCACAAATCGGCTTCTGAGGAGATTTAATCGTCGGTGAGACCGACTTTGATGTAATGGCGATGAATTTAGGATCTTTTAGCAAAAACATGCAAACTAGCTACAACATAATATGGACGAGCAAGATATGAAATTACCGAAATAGTCATATAGATCTATAACGAGTCTATCAGACGATTGCTCTAAGTTGCCCCTCGAGTTGACAAAGTAAGTAAAAGTCGCTTGCGATGGGTCAGCGATGATCATGAGAACTCAAAACGAAGAATGTGTTGGGTGAAAACACAGAACATGAAATATATTTTTTTCATTCTTAAGGCACTAAACGTGTTAAGCAAAGTTACAATTTCTGACTTGTGTTAAAATAAAAAGTGTGTTTTTAGATTAAAAATAAATAAAAAGTGGTTTATTAGATTTAACACTTTGACAGCTAAGCATTTTATTTATTTCCAATCTCTGACAGCCGATCACGTCCCCTGTCCGTGACTTTTTTTTTGTTAGAGTCGCTGATCACGTACTGCGTACGTGTGTGAATTTCAATACTGTTTACTTTAAAACAACGGCCTGTAAGCGTGATCCGCGTCATGTCAAAGCTTAGATGAATGTTTTGGCTACACACACAAACGCACTTCAAATACTTGCGGTGTGTGGGGTGCGGGAAACAAAGGATCGCTCGAGCCGGGTCGACTCTAGCGCGCCAGTTGCCCCAGCCCAGCGTAGCTAAGCGATCGAGACGTGTGACAATTTTTGGCGCGAAATGACTTCGCGACGACGATTTCGTCTGGATTCGGAAAGAGAAACTAGAGAAAAAAAAAATTAAAAAAAAAATTCGTAAAATGTTGATGTTAGAGTTTTTTTTTTTTTAAAACGTGCCTCATTCTAAGTTGATTTTATAATAAAAACAATACAATTACACATGTTTTTATTATTTTATATAATAATATAAAATATCTTCAATACAATGAAAAAAAAAATCATGGCCGCAACTATTATAGTTTTTTTTCTATGAAACTAACAAAATGGTCAAAAAGTGCCGGCGCGCCCAGAATGGTACGCTCATTATGTATGCGGCTAATTAGCATAAAATAAGCGCCACGTACGTCGGACGTGATCCGCTGTCAAAGTGTGATATGGAAGTAACGTACAAAAAACTTGAAATAAAAAAATATTTAAAAAAATATATGATGATGTCAAGCTTATTTATAATACGTAGAACACTCAGAAAATTTGTGCGACACTTAAAAATATTTCTACAGGTACATATATTTTCTGGATCGCATTGATTAATCCAGGACTCACTACCAATTAAAATGTCATAAACACGCCGAGTCGAGCTTGTTTCAAACTTATTCAGCATATTATCTCGGCGCCATTCCACCCGGGCCTGCTTCTGAGCCACGGTGAGGTAGTGCGACATCTCCTGATATGTAATTTGCCTATTTATTATCTTTGATAAAAAATTCTCTGCTAGCACGTTTTCTTTCGTAATAGCCGTCAAAGGGCGACCACTTCGTTCTTCATCCCCCAAGGTAGGTCGACCGCGCTTGAATTCGTTATACCAACGATATACAGTAGCATTGGAGGGGCCTTCACGCATTAATGTCATTTGAAGTCTATCGAACGATTCTTCCAGTTTAAGGCGACACTTGAAATCATAAAAAAAAACGTAGCTCTAAAATTTTTTCGGCACGGATTCATTATTCAGTCAGACAAGTTACTTTGAATTGACTCGCAAAAAAATTGAAGGGTAATTTTGAAAATAGAACACACCTATTTTTACTTATAAATAATCATATTTTTGAAAAGATTCTAACCGGCCCGTATCCCATACAAAAAAACTTTTTTCGCAATATTTTCTGAGTGGCCTGGTACACTAACTGTCTACATTCCTAATTATGAGATTTTTAACACACGTCAGAAATTGTAACCTTGCTCAACAAATTAAGTGCCGTAAGAGTAAAAAAAAAATTCTGTTTTTTTACCCAACCTCCTAACAATAGAGCTTTCGCATTAAAAGCACCTTCATATTATAATAAAAACATGGAACACGTAATAAATAACGGCCATTCTACCAAAAAACTACTTTTAGCTCCAATTCTAATGCAATTCATTGGGTATTCCTTAAAAGGGACCGCTAGCGTCGATTAGGGTTGAAAAAGAAAAATGGGAAAAGGCTCTGAATGATTTGTGAAATGTACTAAAGGTTAGGATACAATATTTTTTACTGTCACCGAACCGTTGTGGTCAGTTTCGCAATGTACGTGAGCGAAATCATGTATTCTGACGGCTGTTTTAGATTTGCGTCTTTATCTGCGCGCTACGCTACGGTCGTTTCATTATATGTGCTCACCAGCGCTATATTAGCGTTTTGTATCACTAAAATCGTAATCATGTGCTTATTTCGAGTATTTACTTGAACCCGGGTAGAATATTTTTTTACTTGCGCATTTACGTGAGTACACGCTTCCAAATAAATTTACATATATACGCGCGTAAAAAACGCTGGTCTGCAACCGCCCTAAAGGATTTTGGACGACAGCACAAATCTCGGAATCTCTGACATATTATTTTCAAGATTCTTATAGCATGGAATTTGTGGGAAGAAATCTCATGGTATATCATTCGTAAAATATACTTATTTTGCGAAGATTTAGAATTTAAAGTTAAACGTTTGACACTTGAAGGTCGTTACGCTCCTTTTATAGCAAAAATAAATGTAGTTTTCATTATTAGAACATTATCTATAATTATCGTCTAGAAAGTCAGGTCAGTCTGTCAACTTGCTCCTGACTGCTTGACTATTAAATACTAGCCTTACCCTTACTTGTACATGACAAGAGTGTAGTGCCTCAGGCATTAGTGCTTACGGAGAAACCTAATTAATCATACTGTTACGAAGATGTACCTCTCAGGGACTGTACCTGATGCTTGTAGATGTCTGTACAACTTGTTTGAAGTCAACTTAACGAGTAGGCATAAATTTGGGATTAAAATTTGATAAAACAATTTAATTTTAATAGAAATTTGAACTATTTTTATCAATGAATGTTTTTTACTAGAACATAGTGATAGTAAAGCACAACAATAAAGAGAGGACAGAGACAACTATGAATTGCTATTTCTGAGGAAAAACCTTACTTACTCTCATTCTAAACCAAAGTATGTTGGACAATTATATATATTATAATATATAATACAAAATGTGGTTTCGTTAAGAAGCCCGTCTAGATTCCATACAGAAAGCACAAGAATTAGGGCCTGTCTACCATCGACAAATAAGCACTAAATAACGAATAATTTCCCTTTGCCATCTTTCTGCATGACCTAAGGGTTTAATTGGTAGATAATGTTTTTAGCACCACCTCACCTCCTCAGTTCACCTTTGTACACTAAATTTGTTGCAATAAAGTTTTTTTTTTTAATATGACAGAAAATGGTCCTGCCCACAATCTACGTATAATAGACTTACAAAGGGACTACCAGGAATCAGACCCTTTCTAAACTATTTGTTACGTCTCAAGTGTATAGGTCTAATTTCACACGAGCGTAAAGCTACTCTGCAGTTAAACTTGTGAGTGTTCACTCACTTAGATAATGTGCGCACAGATAGGAACATTTGTCATTATTTGCAAAACTATTCTCACTTTGATATAATATTTTCCTAATGATTTTCGGTAATGGCGACCCCTTTCAATATATAGGTACGCAGGAGATATTACAGTGCCCAGATGTGTGCGCAATACACAATTGTGTAAACTTAAGTTCACTTTCTGTTCCTTAAGTCTAATTAATTCGGTGATACGGCAAATCAGATATGACCGTTGAGAGATCAGGCGCAGGACCAACGGCTTAGCGTGATTTCCGGGGCAGAAGGGTGTCCGTGTATATACAAGTTAGAAAACCCAAAAACAAATTTCGGCCCGACCTGGAATTTGAACCTGGGACCTCTAGGGGTAGCAACCAGCGAACTGACCGCTATACCGACCAGGCAGTAAAAGGTTTGATATATCGAAAGGCTAGTAGATGTATAATAGTAGTTAGATCAATTCTGCATTTTAAAATCACTTAGAAATACCTTGGAGTTCAAAAGTAAATATCTTTCACTCCCGTGAATCCCGTGATAGATATGTGTATGTGATATAATATGACCATTAATAAGTATTTGACCTTCCGCTTGATTTTTCGATAAAGTGATCTATTTCTGTAACTTTCAGTCAAAGGATAGTTTTTGATAGAGTCCGGTATCTTCACCCTCTTCCAACTATACGGTGATTACATTGAAACAATTTAAAGCAGCACCTTGGATGATTAATTCAGAAGATAAACTAGCACTGCTATGATAGAAAAAAAAAAAACAATTGACTGAATTATAGTCAGTGATTTTCGTAAAAAAGCTTACTTATTATTTTTTACTCCAAAACGCAATGAGACATGAAACTGAAACTTAAGTCGAATATTGATTTTGATTGTCTTTTTTAGTTTTTATAAAAACAAAAGTCGTGAAAAGTGAGTCAACGCCATCAAAAAATCAATCTCAACTACATCTTATACATTTTTTTAGCGCAATAAAAAAGCTTTCATACCTAGTTAAGTAGATACGGAATCCTTTGTGTGCGAGTCCAACTTGGCCAGTTTTATAATAAGTAGCCAGTTGCAATTACACGTAAATAGATCAAAAATCCAATTTACGCTCAGATATAACTATGAATATTGATGATGATTTCATGCGATAATCTGGTGGTACGAGCAAAGTTAAATGGGAAAGTTCCTGTACGCATGCCCTTTGGCTAGTGCCCTTAAGTGATACCTTTTAAAACTTGCCTGCTCGTAAAAACTTGGAACGTGAGCGCAGGGGCTAATAATGATAACTCTACTCAGAAAATATTACAGTTTTTTTTTAAATTACTCTTGTATAGTCGTAAAATTACAGTACTAGCGACCTAAAAATACCTGCCTCTTACTCCTTACAAGAGAAAATAAGTTTTTTTTACTTGTATACCTTCGTGATTTTTTTTACTCTTCATATATATTCCTTCTATAGTTTTGCAAAAAAAAACTAATATGCTCGCTTAGTAGGCTAGAACATTTCACTAGTTGAATTGTAATTTAAAAAAAACCTGTTTATGTGAAAACTCGGGACGCAAAGGGGAAACGTCTGCAAAACTTGGATAGCGATCACTCACCTGTTTATACAGTTAAAAGGTTCAGGCCCGATTTTATCAACGTCAGGTAAGTAATATTCGCCGAATATAATATAAAACTCCTAATTTGAAAACGTCACCTATTTGTCAGCAATAATTTGCTTAACTTACTCAGGATCGATTTTTCCAACGCCAGATAAGGCTTCTCCGTCTAAATAAGTATAAAACGACCGATTTCAAAATGACATTGGTATAAATGAATGCTTACAAAATAAAAGACCTTTTCAAATTAAGCATTTTGTATTATATCCGACGAAAGTTCATTTACTGAAGTTGGTAAAATCGACACTCAGTCGGATAAGTCTGATCTGAAGTTTTTAAATCGACCCTTAGGTACCTATGGGTAAAAGTCGCGAAATACGATTAAAGAGAACTGTTTTCCTTAGGGGGCAGGTAGGAAAAGAAAGTAACATAGGTGACTTTGACAACCCTACTCACGAAAATTAAATCAAATATCAACCTTAACCTGTTAGAAATACGGTGCACCATTTCAAAGCATTCTTGAACATGGAAATTAAATAAACCACGAGCACGCATTAACCTCGGACTGTACTTGTTACGGTTTTCTATTCAACTTCAATCTTTATGAACAGTGACATAAGAATAGCCTTATTCACTGGAATTTTCTTACATACTCAAACTATGTACGCCAGTGGTCTGCTACTTAGCGAGTACTTTAGTTTTGCCAACAAGACCCTCTTTGATTATTCTAAAGGAATTTTAGTTATGTCTTGATTCTGTTTGAGGATTTACCCCAGACATTTGAATATATAACATTAGAATTATAACTTTTTATTAGGGTTCCGTAGCCGAATGGCGAAAAACGGAACCCGTATAGTTTCGTCAAGTCTGTCTGTCTATCTGTCCGTCCGTATGATATAACCACTTTGTTCTGGAACTATTAACATTACACAGTTGTTGACAGGAAGATAGATGTATTATGGTAACCGCTTCACGATTCTCATACAAAAAATAAAAATATATATAAATTTAAGGGGAATACCTACATGAAAGTAAAACCACATTTTCAGTAACCACAAACATAACTTTGTTATTCATACAAATACTATTAAATTAAAGTTATATTTGCCTTCATCAAATTATCATGATTCTCAGCGGGCGAAGTCTGAAGCATAATTTTTGACATTCAGCGTCGACAATTTCAATTTTAAAATTTTCTAATTTATCAAATATCATTTTAACTTACGTAGTTACATCTTTAATAAATCTTAAGAAATATTTGTAGTTTTTAAGCATCATTGAAAAATTCTTCTCAATCAATAAATACACGAAAACACGAAACAGCATTTTTCGAGCACCACCTGGTGGTTTTTCACGGAACTATGTCGAGACTTCCGACACAGGTTAAGTGGAAGTAAGTGGATCTATAATTCAGTTAAAGCACGGAACCCTTAGTGTACGAGTCCGGCTCGCGCTTGGCCGGTTTTTATTATATAATAGTGGGTGGTATTCGTTTTTCATAGTGTTTGTATGAAGAACAAAGTTATGTTTGCGATTGTGAAAATGTGCTTTATCTCAAAAACTTCTCTTTCAATCCCGTCAAAATCGATTTTTGTTGAGTTTTCCTTACATATTTTTTTCAAAATTTACACTCGCTTAGTTTATTCTGTCTGTCTGTCCGTCCGTATATCACAGACACTTTATTCTGTAACTATAAGCATCACACTGTTGAAATTTGGTAGGAAGATGTATCCAATTAATCGATGGGAGGAAGCAAGCTCAAAAAGCACGGACTAAGTCGCGGGGACCGCAAGTATATCATATTATAATTATTTGATTATCACTTTAATCTTTACGTACAGTTGCCAGCACATCAGGCTATCCAATTTCGTGGAATAGTTTTCCTTATCGTAACTGAATAAGGTACCGCTGTGTTTACGTTCACGTGCTGTTGTCCGTACATAGGGGTCTAAATAACAAAGGTTAATTGTGTTTTAGCTTATGCTATCCTTCAGAAACTTCATCCCAAATGGCGTTCCTACTTTTTTGACAATCATTGGTAACTTGTACATTGTAGAATTTACTATTTATAAAATAAGCATAAATAGTGTATAAAATCCATTAAATGATCCCTTCCGACAGGAATACCAATTTTATTATAATAAAACCTTTAATGAAGTGATTTGGCTTCTTCCGGTTCATATTGCGCCATAGCAGATATCTACGCATTGAATTGACCCACTCTTATTTAAAAATGTTGTATTTTAAACCATACCCTTAATTCAAACGTAAGTTATTTTTATTCCTATTTGTATATTTCATTGATACCATACATTTTAACAACATAAATTATACCCCCGCTTGCTTACTTACCACGAACCAAAGCTTAGCCATGACACACGTCGCGCTCCCAGCGCCTCTATGCTCGTAAATCATGGCAACACCGCGCGGAATACCAAAATTGAATTTTAATAATCAAACGTAACTAAATAAATATTTGTTTTGTTTCAACCACGATGTTTTGTGTTTTGTTTTTATGCATGAATTCCGATATCGCAAAACTCAGTATTTTTCTGAACTGGTATGTAGTTATTGCTTTCATTTTTATTTCAAGTTTTAAATAGCAATACATTTTTAACAAATGCGTACTCTGAGCTGGAATTGTGTAAAGCGATCGTATTCATTTGACAGTTCATAACGTACGGTTTGATCTATCAATCCGTTTGTTCTTTGCCGTTTGACAGATCATACCGTACGTTTTGAACTGTCAAATGAATACTGTTGGCAACATAAATATCTATGTAATTACTAATTTAATTGTGGCAACATTTTTTCTCTCTCTTGAAGTGTGCGTCATATAAGGACGGATCGTTCTTCCGCAATAAAATATTGTTTGTGCATAAATCCAGTGATTTATTATTAATATACAGCAAGCAACTACTGCCTCAACCAGAATTCGAGGCTTAAGATGAAAATCATCGTTTTCACGCCTGCAAAAATCCATCAGACAGAAGACGCAATCCTCAAACAATATCGGACAGGACGCCGCCATATTTTTTCACACGCCGAGAGCATATTCAAATTTCATAGCGCAGAAAAGACAATGACGTATGTAGCACACTGTCAAGCAATCATTTTCGTGACGTTGGACATCACTGTCAATCATTGAAGTTTTGACTGACGGAAACGGAAGCAAAAAGAAGAGAAGCCGGTCGGTCTTCGTGCAAACTTCGGGCCAGTGCTTCAGACATTGACGTCTCCGTTTGTGACAGCTTTTTGTTATTTTGAAAATTTTATATTGGACACTAGATTTTTACAATTTTTTTTACATTTTGCCTAGTATTTTAGAAAAAAGGTGTATTTTGTGTATTTTTGTTGTCATATGGGTGACGAACTTTGCAACATGGCAGATTTAAAAGAATTTGTAGCTAACAGGGGATATGCCAAAGCTTCCATAACACGCCTAAAAAACTGCTTTACAAAAGAATCATTTCTCCAATTACCAATAGAAACGGTTCAGACCAAAAGGAAGCGTCTCGTCGAAGTTTTCCAGGAGTACGAACGTTTTTGCATTCGAATTGCCAGCCTAGACACAGACGATGCAGAAAATGTTGGAGAAACGGAAGATACCTTCTTGGATCTTTTAGGCAACTTAGATGTCGTAATAAATGATTTATCTAGGTCCTCTACAACCCCAACCAACGTAGTAGAACGAGAAAACAAAATCTCCAATATAAAGCTACCAAATGTTACCATACCCACTTTCAATGGTAAGTACACTAGTTACTACGAATTCATTAACTTGTTTACTGCCATGATCCATAAGGATGTTTCATTATCACCAGTTCAAAAATTATATTACTTAAAAGGTTTTCTCAGTGGTGAACCTCACGCCCTGATAAATAATTTTCCGCTGCAAGATAATAGTTATATGGAAGCCTTAGAGTTACTAAAATCGAGATATGACAATAAAAACAAAATCATACAAGAACACATTTGCGCGATATTAGATATACCAGGAATTACTAGGTCGAATGAAATAAATTTAAGAAATTTCATTTCAGAAGTAAAGCAACAATTATCAGCACTGAAAAATCTTGGTGAGCCCATTGAAAAATGGGATTCTTTATTGCTAGGAATTCTATACAGGAAACTAGATATGCTTACGAATCGTGCTTTTCAAATGGAACGAGACAATAGGACTAGTACACTGTAAAGGAATTGTTGGATTACATGGAAAACACAGATATGAGCCATAAGCCACCTCACCGACTTGCCAGCAATGCTGTAGCTGCTACTCCTGCATCATGTTTGTACTGTAAGTCAAACCATAAAATATTTAAGTGTCCTGCTTTCAAATTAGCACCAGTCAAATCACGCTTGGAATTTGCAACTAATAATAAATTGTGCCACATTTGTTTGTCACAACATAAACAGAAATGTAAATTTCATTTCCGATGTGCAGAATGCAAAAAGGAGCACAACACTTTGCTACACAACAATGAAACGTATGTATCTCCATCTATGTCATTGTCAACTGCTGCACAAACTCAAGTTTTGTTGCCCACTGCACGTATAAAGCTCATATACGTATAAAGAGCATTACTTGACAGCGAGCGGTTCACAAGCATCGTTCGTAACACAGAAGGTTGTCGATTTATTGCAAATGTCTCCGCAACATTCTAATACTAGTATAGTAGGCATTACTAACAAAGAGCAGCACATCGCAAAAAGCATTAACCTTGATGTACATTCCATGGTTTATCCATTTAAGATTAATATCAGTTGTCACGTTGTCAAAACAATAACCACCAAATTGCCTCAAACTAAAATTGAAATGTCAAACATGACGCTGCCGCCTAACTGCAAGCTTGCCGATGAGCAATTTTACGTGCCTGGTCAAATACACCTTTTGCTTGGAGCTGATGTATTTTTTCAGTGCCTGCTGCACCCTGAACCAGGATGTTCGAGCAACCAGGTACCTGTAGCATCAACTTCCACCAGCCCTGAGCATCCATCGGTACTACACACAGCCTTCGGTCATATCGTCGCAGGCCGCAGCAGCATTCCTGCAGGCAATCAAAAACAGGTCATATCTTTGTTTTGTAGTCAATGTGACACCTCTATTAGCGAACAATTGAGTGCTTTCTGGGACTCTGAAAAGGTGCCTGAAATCTTTCCAGAGCAATTACCGGAACATGATTATTGCGAAAAGCTTTTTCGGGAAACTACCAAACTTGAGAACAATAAGTATCAAGTTGCAATGCCTATTAAAGTACCGCTGGAGCAAGTAAATTCTGAACTAGGCGAATCATTTCACCTAGCTCTTAATAGACTTCTTAATCTGGAAAAGAAATTGCAAAAAGATAAGACACTGAGTACTCTACACACTGAGTATAAAAAGTTTATCAACCAGTATGTCAATTTGAATCATGGTGAATATCGAAATATTGACACATACGACTTATCAAAAGATCCAGTCTACTTTCTTCCACATCATGCGGTAATAAGACTGGACAGTTGTACTACCAAGCTCAGAGTAGTCTTTGACGGCTCTATGCCTACTAGCAAAAAAGTTTCACTTAACAACATGTTACTTAATGGCCCTGTGGTTCAAAAAGATGTGTTTGACGTTCTCATAGGTTTCAGATTGGAAAGTTATTTCTTTATTTGTGATATTCGCATGATGTTTAGATGCATTGAAATCGATCCTACACAACGATCTTTGCAAAACATGCTATGGCGTGAATCACCGGACGACCACATTAAGTGCATTCAATTAAACACTGTCACTTATAGTCTCAAGTCATCGTCTTACTTACCCATACGCTGTCTCATTGATCTTGCTGAAAAATACCAAGATTCATTTCCGCTAGCATCATCGATTCTAAAGAATAATACCTTGTTGATGACGTGCTCGTAACCAGCTCTAGGGAAGAAACGCTTAAAGGAATGCAGTCAGAAGTAGTAGAACTTCTTTCCCTGGGAGGTTTTCAGCTCCACAAATGGGCTTCCAACTGTAATTCAATTTTAGAGAGTGTACCAAAAGAAAAACATCAGCCTATCGAACATAACTTGGACAAGAATAGTGCACATATCAAGACGTTAGGTATTCACTTCAACATAAAGGAGGATGTATTTATAGCCTCGTGCCCTGAACCTTACAATGGCTCACATGATACAAAACGTGACATATTGAGTTATATTAGCAAATTCTATGACCCACTGGGACTAATAGGCCCAATATTTGTACACGCAAAGGTAATTATGCAAAAGTTGTGGGTTTTCAATTCGGACTGGGACTCTACTCCTCTACACAAAATACGAGAAATGTGGATTGAGTTTGTAAAAAACCTTTCTCAGATGAAACCAATTAGCATTCTACGTTGTGTCAAGCCAGCTAATGCAGTAAATGTTCAGCTAATCGGATTTGCGGATGCGTCACCAGTAGCTTACGGCTATTGCTTGTACTTACGATCTATTGACGACCAAAGTAAAGTTCATGTTCAATTACTTTGCTCAAAGTCAAGAATAAATCCCTGCTGAAAACAGCTTACTATTCCCAAACTCGAACTCAATGCTGCAGTACTTCTGGTAGGCTTAGCCAAAAAGGTAATCGGCATACTGGCTACAAAAATAAAAGTCAGTGACACTTATTTATTCTCCGATTCGCAAATCGTATTAGCCTGGTTAAAAACAGATGTAGCAAAACTGCAAAACTACGTCGCAAATACAGTCAGGTCGATAGGATAACTTTCGCATAACTGTCATTGGCATTACGTAAACACGCAGGATAATCCTGCGGATTGTCTTAGTAGAGGTGTTCAGCCACAGGAGCTCCAGAATCATCACTCTTGGTGGCATGGACCTTCTTTTTTATTTGACAACAATTATGCTTTTCAATCAGGGCCTCAGGTTGATAATTTGCCTGAATTAAAGATTGATCAAAAGATTGTATATAGTACAACCGTGGCCACTGATTGCAATATATTTGAAAAGCTGAAAAAGTTCTCCAGCATTAATAAAATGGCTAGAATTTTGTCATACATCACAAGATTTTGTCATAATATCAAACCTAATTCACAAAAACAAAAAGGTTTTATTACTACCACTGAATTAGATAAAGCATTATTGTTAATTGTAAAACATGAACAACAACAATTATTTTCAAATGAAATAAAATCTCTGCAATCACACAACCAGGTCACTGGTAACTTGATCTCGCTCTCACCGTTCATTGACAGCAACGGAATACTAAGAGTCGGTGGTAGACTCCAAAATGCAGCGATTCCTTACGCGAATCAGCATCCTGCAATATTGCCCAAGGGTTCTGGTATTACTGATTTAATAGTAAGGAATGAGCATATAAAACTATTACATGCAGGGCAGAAGCTAGTTTTGTCCTCCATTAAGCAACGATTTTGGATCATTGACGGACTGCGTACTGTTAAGAAGGCAATATATGAATGTGTAATTTGTCACAGGCTTAAAAGCTGCTGCGGCATCTCAACTGATGGGCTCCTTGCCTTCGGCGCGAGTCAATGCCTGCCGGCCATTTGAAAAGGTTGGAATAGATTTCGCTGGACCGGTATCCGTGAAAAACAGCCGCATTAGAAAACCCATCATTGGCAAAGGATACATTGCATTATTTGTATGTTTCGTCACAAAAGCGATCCATCTCGAACTTTGCTCTGATTTGACAACCGAGTGCTTTCTCGCATGCTTTAAGCGCATGATTTCAAGAAGGAACCTGCCCAGCGATGTCTATTGCGATAACGGCTCGACGTTTAAGGGGGCAAGGAACAAATTAGATGAGTTTTATAGGTTAATTTCATCTCAAAGTCATCAAAATTATGTACAATCATTTGCTTCTCAAAAGGGTATCAATTCAATTTCCATTTTGTACCCGGCTACAGCCCTACTTTTGGCGGGATATGGGAGAGTAATGTCAAAAGCACTAAATATCATCTAAAACGTGTTGTTGGCTAAGCTCTGCTCACGTACGAGCAGCTGAATACTGTACTTGTTGAGATAGAGGCCGTGCTAAACTCACGTCCGCTCACAGGGATATCAGCTGATCCGAACGATTTTTCATACCTTACTCCAGGTCATTTTTTAACGGGTGCATCTCTAAATTCTTACCCAGAACGTGACGTAAGTAGCACACCTACTAATCTACTTTGATTTTGGTCCATCTGTGAATATGAAACAATGCTTGTGGAAATATTGGAGTAAACATTACCTTAACACACTGCAAAATAGACCTAAATGGCGTTCGATAATGCCTGATGTAAAAGTTGGTAGTATGGTAATATTGCGTAGCGACAACACTGCTCCTCTCGAGTGGCCTATGGCACGTGTAACAAACGTTTTTCCTGGCAAAGATGGTAGAGTGCGCGCTGTTGAGGTACGTACTGCAAACGGTCATATTCATACTCGTGCTATAACGAAAATATGCCTTCTACCTATAGACGTATAAATTCTTACCCCATATAACAATAAATACAGAGTTTTAAGGTAACTAAATATTACAGACTTATTGTAAATAACTTCTTAAGTACTTACTTGTACGTTACCTATAACTTACCTGTGGTTTGTAACCTGATAATAAATAAAATAAATAAATAAATAAAATTTGTTTATTTCAAGCAATCACAGCTCATAATGGTTAGTTATTACAAAAACAAAAAAACAAAAATGTACTTATAAATTAGTGTTAGTAACAAATTATTTCATTTAATTATAATTATTTAAAATCAAAATTTAAATTAAATTTCACTTCATTTTATTATTCTTATCTTAATATTATAATTGTAGTGATTTCTTCTAAGTTTAAAACTATTTTCAGAGGGATATCTGTGCAGGTGCTACGTCTGAATATGCCAGCAGTATCTTCTTACCTAATTACCCTTCGCACCCAACATTTACAAATAGGTGATGTGTATCTGTCAGCCACCGTCTTCAGAATGCTGTTGCTACCGCCACGCAGTCTGCTTATCAAAGATGTTGTCTTCTTGCGGATGATGGCGTGAAAACCATCCGTGTGATGGTACGCAAACATCTCCGATGCGCTGCAGTGGCGTGGCAACCGCAACAACATCCTGAAGATATTATTGTATTGGACACGTAGGACATCCAGAGATTTTTTGGTGTGGAAGACCCACAGACTTCCCGTGTAAAAACTCTGACAGTATGCTTTAAAAAGGGTGACTTTAACTTGGTCAGTACAGCGAGAAAATCTGCGAGCCAGCATATTACCACGCACTGCTAGTGACCGACGCTCCCGCTCAATGTCTACATCGTCCCTAAGGTCGTCGGTAAGGAAGTGTCCCAAGTATTTAAATTTAGTTACACGGTTTATGTTCAAGCCATTGAGGGTAATTGGATGGGTGTAATCAGGAGATTTACCGGCCATGTATTCACTTTTCTTTGAGTTATAGCTGAGTCCGTGTGTAGCCGCGTAGTTCTCACAGACTCTCAACATTTTCGTAATGGCACTCGCAGTCGGTCCAAGCAGCACCATGTCGTCAGCGTAGCTGATGTTGTTTATGCTAACACCATCAACTCGACATCCAACATGCATGCTGCTCAGCTCGACTATGAGATCATTTACATACATGCTGAAGAGCTTTGGGGACGTTAATGCCCCCTGTCTGACCCCGCACTCTAGCGTATATGCTTCGGAGAAAACATTAGCCCACTTTACAACATTCGTCTGGTTAGCATACCAGTATTTAAAAATGTTCAGTATTTCAGCCGGTACGCGCCTGTCCTCCATCTTCTTCCATAGCACTTCGTACGAAACTAGGTCAAAGGCCTTGGAGAGGTCAAGAAAACAGGTGTACACCGGGGTTTTACGATTAGTGTAATATTTGACAGTATGCTTGAGTCCCAAGATTGCGCTCTCTGTTGATAACCCGGCTCGGAAGCCAAATTGAGCATCATGAAGATCTAAGTAGCTATTTAAGCAGGAGTCAAGCATACCGTCAAATATCTTTGCAATGGTAGTTGCTAGCGAGATCGGACGATAGTTTCCACTGTCAAAGATGTCACCTGTCTTGTTTTTCACAATAGGAATAACAGTTGTTTTCATAAAGTCATGTGGAAGATATGAGTGACTAACACACAAAGTGAAAAACATGGACAACACCCTCGCCAGATGAAAACCCGCATACCTGAAATGCTCAACGCTAAGCCCGTCATGCCCCGGAGATTTTCCGCCGCTCATTCTCCCCAGCGTCGCTCTTACCTGAGCGGCTGTGAAGCAAGTGAGCGATTCCTCTTTCCGTTGGCCCTCGGGCCCAGCAACGAGCATCACCGCAGAGGGACCCAGTGGAGACTTTACGCTGAAAAGTTCACGAAACATATTTGCTATTTCCACTGCGTCACTTTTTTGTCCTACGCTCGCCGGGATGCCAGGCTTAATATCATGTTTAGCGGTTTCTTTCCAGAACTTCGTAAAGTTTTTTGAGGACCTGTGCTTTGCCAGTATGTCCATCTTGATTTGTTCTTGGTTATTCTGGCACCATTTTAAGCGACGAAACTCAGTATTTTTCTGAACAGGTATGTAGTTTTTGCTTCCATTTTTATTTCAAGTTTTAAATAGCAATACATTTTTAACAAATGCGTACTCTGAGCTGGAATTGTGTAAAGCGATAGTATTCATTTGACAGTTCATAACGTACGGTTTGATCTATCAATACCTTTGTTCTTTACCGTTTGACAGATCATACCGTACGTTTTTAACTGTCAAATGAATACTGTTGGCAACATAAATATCTATGTAATTACTAATTTAATTGTGGCAACATTTTTTCTCTCTCTTGAAGTGTGCGTCATATAAGGACGGATCGTTCTTCCGCAATAAAATATTGTTTGTGCATAATTCCAGTGATTTCTTATTAATATACAGCAAGCAACTACTGCCTCAACCAGAAGTCGAGCCTTAAGATGAAAATCATCGTTTTCACGCCTGCAAAAATCCATCAGACAGAAGACGCAATCCTCAAACAATATCGGACAGGACGCCGCCATATTTTTTCACACGCCGAGAGCATATTCAAATTTCATAGCGCAGAAAAGACAATGACGTTTGTACCACACTGTCAAGCAATCATTTTCGTGACGTTGGACATCACTGTCAATCATTGAAGTTTTGACTGACGGAAACGGAAGCAAAAAGAAGAGAAGCCGGTCGGTCTTCGTGCAAACTTCGGGCCAGTGCTTCAGACATTGACGTCTCCGTTTGTGACAGCTTTTTTGTTATTTTGAAAATTTTATATTGGACACTAGATTTTTACAATATTTTTACATTTTGCCTAGTATTTAAAAAAAAAACCGGCCAAGTGCGAGTCGGACTCGCGCACCGAGGGTTCCGTACAAACCTGCAAGGTGTACAAAGTTCGTTCATTACGACAATCGAGTCATAACTATGGTATTTTTATTGCAAAATGAAATTCATAACATTACAATGGGGAAAGATGGAGGAGCATAAATTTAAGACAAAGATCTCTTTATCGTTTAAGTAATCCTTTATTTTATATTAACACATATCATTTATCTATAATATAACTGAAACACTTATACTAGCCTTGCAGCAGACTTGCGAAAGTTCTTTTATTAAAGTTATTTATTTACTAAATTTTTTAGTCACTATTTAGAAATCTGTTTCAAAAATATTAATTAAGTATTAAATTTGAACCAGACCTGTAAATGGTGACTGAAAAAGTTATGAGTAGTACCACATTGAACATTGAAGTTCGAAAAAACGTTATCAATAGTTGTACAACTTCGTGTAGTGCTACTGTTTATTAGAATAGTTAGATACGGGATTGCTACCATGTACCTTATTATTTATGAGTTTCCGATATTAACTCCGTGATCATGGCGCTTGCAACAGCGCCGAAATATCGGAAACTCATAAATAATAAGGTACATGGTAGCAATCCCGTATCTAACTATTCTAATGTGAGTGACCATGAAAGTTTAAAACATTCTACTGTTTATTAACGGAAACATGTTTATGGATGAAAAATATATGGGAATTCCATTTTGGGGATTCATTCTAAAATCTATATTGAAGTCTCCCACAACAATCAGACGAGAAGATGAAGTGTACATATTGAGGTTGCTGCCGAATATTGTTGTATTTATACATTCTATTGCAACATTATTATTATTTTTCACGGGTTAAAGGCAATTAGATCTAAGTATTTGATATGAATTTCAACTTGATAGCTCTACGCGTTCATGAGGAAAAAAGTAATAAGTTTATATTTATTAAAAAATATATATTTTGTAATGTAACAAAAAATTTAAGGTTTTCGGAATTTTTCCTTTATGTGTGCTATAAAACATTGCTTCATGCCAAATTTCAAGATTCTAGGTCGACTGGAAGTACCCTTTAGGTTTTGATTCCCTTGCGAGTACTTGCGAGTTTCAAAATATGCAGCTTAAATTGCTGTTTCTTTTGATTGCGTTGACATAGAAGTTTGATTTTGTTACAGCTTAAAGGTATTATAAACCTAAGTATTTGGTATGAATTTCAATTTAATACCTTTACGCGTTTATGAGGAAATGGGTAGTAAGTTTAAAATTATTAAAAAAAAAAAAAAGTGATGTAACTAAAAATTTATGGTTTTCGTAATTTTTCCTTTATCTATGCTATAAGACGTTGCTTCGTACCAAATTTCAAGATTCTGAGTTCACGGGAAGCACCCTGTAGGTTTTGATTCTCTTGCAAGTGTCGAAAATTTGCGGCATAAACGGCTGTATCTTTTGATTGCGTTGGCTTAGAAGTTTGATTTTTTCACAGCTTCAAGGGACAGTAGACCTGAGTAATTGATATAAATTTCAGCTTCATACCTCCACGCGTTCCTGAGAAAAAGGGTCTTGACAGACGGACGGACAGACGGACAACAAAGTGATCCTATAAGGGTTCCGTTTTTTCCTTTTGAGGTACGGAACCCTAAAAAGGTGTATTTTGTGTATTTTTGTTGTCATATGAGTGATTAACTTTGCAACATGGCAGATTTAAAAGTATTTGTAGCTAACAGGGGATATGCCAAAGCTTCCATAACACGCCTAAAAAACTGCTTTACAAAAGAATCATTTCTCCAATTACCAATAGAAACGGTTCAGACCAAAAGGAAGCGTCTCGTCGAAGTCTTCCAGGAGTACGAACGTTTTTGCATTCGAATTGCCAGCCTAGACACAGACGATGCAGAAAATGTTGGAGAAACGGAAGATACCTTCTTGGATCTTTTATGATTTATCTAGGTCCTCTATAACCCCAACCAACGTAGTAGAACGAGAAAACAAAATCTCCAATATAAAGCTACCAAATGTTACCATACCCACTTTCAATGGTAAGTACACTAGTTACTACGAATTCATTAACTTGTTTACTGCCATGATCCATAAGGATGTTTCATTATCACCAGTTCAAAAATTATATTACTTAAAAGGTTTTCTCAGTGGTGAACCTCACGCCCTGATAAATAATTTTCCGCTGCAAGATAATAGTTATATGGAAGCCTTAGAGTTACTAAAATCGAGATATGACAATAAAAACAAAATCATACAAGAACACATTTGCGCGATATTAGATATACCAGGAATTACTAGGTCGAATGAAATAAATTTAAGAAATTTCATTTCAGAAGTAAAGCAACAATTATCAGCACTGAAAAATCTTGGTGAGCCCATTGAAAAATGGGATTCTTTATTGCTAGGAATTCTATACAGGAAACTAGATATGCTTACGAATCGTGCTTTTCAAATGGAACGAGACAATAGGACTAGTCCCACTGTAAAGGAATTGTTGGATTACATGGAAAACACAGATATGAGCCATAAGCCACCTCACCGACTTGCCAGCAATGCTGTAGCTGCTACTCCTGCATCATGTTTGTACTGTAAGTCAAACCATAAAATATTTAAGTGTCCTGCTTTCAAATTAGCACCAGTCAAATCACGCTTGGAATTTGCAACTAATAATAAATTGTGCCACATTTGTTTGTCACAACATAAACAGAAATGTAAATTTCATTTCCGATGTGCAGAATGCAAAAAGGAGCACAACACTTTGCTACACAACAATGAAACGTATGTATCTCCATCTGTGTCATTGTCAACTGCTGCACAAACTCAAGTTTTGTTGCCCACTGCACGTATAAAGCTCATAGCTCAGTCGGGCAAAACAATCTTTGCTAGAGCATTACTTGACAGCGAGCGGTTCACAAGCATCGTTCGTAACACAGAAGGTTGTCGATTTATTGCAAATGTCTCCGCACAAAGAGCAGCACATCGCAAAAAGCATTAACCTTGATGTGCATTCCATGGTTTATCCATTTAAGATTAATATCAATTGTCACGTTGTCAAAACAATAACCACCAAATTGCCTCAAACTAAAATTGAAATGTCAAACATGACGCTGCCGCCTAACTGCAAGCTTGCCGATGAGCAATTTTACGTGCCTGGTCAAATACACCTTTTGCTTGGAGCTGATGTATTTTTTCAGTGCCTGCTGCACCCTGAACCAGGATGTTCGAGCAACCAGGTACCTGTAACATCAACTTCCACCAGCCCTGAGCATCCATCGGTACTACACACAGCCTTCGGTCATATCGTCGCAGGCCGCAGCAGCATTCCTGCAGGCAATCAAAAACAGGTCATATCTTTGTTTTGTAGTCAATGTGACACCTCTATTAGCGAACAATTGAGTGCTTTCTGGGACTCTGAAAAGGTGCCTGAAATCTTTCCAGAGCAATTACCGGAGCATGATTATTGCGAAAAGCTTTTTCGGGAAACTACCAAACTTGAGAACAATAAGTATCAAGTTGCAATTCCTATTAAAGTACCGCTGGAGCAAGTAAATTCTGAACTAGGCGAATGATTTCACCTAGCTCTTAATAGATTTCTTAATCTGGAAAAGGAATTGCAAAAAGATAAGACTCTACACACTGAGTATAAAAAGTTTATCGACCAGTATGTCAATTTGAATCATGGTGAATATCGAAATATTGACACATACGACTTATCAAAAGATCCAGTCTACTTTCTTCCACATCATGCGGTAATAAGACTGGACAGTTGTACTACCAAGCTCAGAGTAGTCTTTGACGGCTCTATGCCTACTAGCAAAAAAGTTTTACTTAACAACATGTTACTTAATGGCCCTGTGGTTCAAAAAGATGTGTTTGACGTTCTCATAGGTTTCAGATTGGAAAATTATTTCTTTATTTGTGATATTCGCATGATGTTTAGATGCATTGAAATCGATCCTACACAACGATCTTTGCAAAACATGCTATGGCGTGAATCACCGGACGACCACATTAAGTGCATTCAATTAAACACTGTCACTTATGGTCTCAAGTCGTCGTCTTACTTACCCACACGCTGTCTCATTGATCTTGCTGAAAAATACCAAGATATGAATCTTGTTATTTTTCAGCAAGATCAATGCATCATCCGCTAGCATCATCGATTCTAAAGAATAATACCTATGTTGATGACGTGCTCGTAACCAGCTCTAGGGAAGAAACGCTTAAAGAAATGCAGTCAGAAGTAGTAGAACTTCTTTCCCTGGGAGGTTTTCAGCTCCACAAATGGGCTTTCAACTGTAATTAAATTTTAGAGAGTGTACCAAAAGAAAAACATCAGCCTATCGAACATAACTTGGACAAGAATAGTGCACATATCAAGACGTTAGGTATTCACTTCAACATAAAGGAGGATGTATTTATAGCCTCGTGCCCTGAACCTTACAATGGCTCACATGATACAAATCGTGACATATTGAGTTATATTAGCAAATTCTATGACCCACTGGGACTAATAGGCCCAATATGTGTACACGCAAAGGTAATTATGCAAAATTTGTGGGTTTTCAATTCGGACTGGGACTCTACTCCTCCACACAAAATACGAGAAATGTGGATTGAGTTTGTAAAAAACCTTTCTCAGATGAAACCAATTAGCATTCTACGTTGTGTCAAGCCAGCTAATGCAGTAAATGTTCAGCTAATCGGATTTGCGGATGCGTCACCAGTAGCTTACGGCTATTGCTTGTACTTACGATCTATTGACGACCAAAGTAACGTTCATGTTCAATTACTTTGCTCAAAGTCAAGAATAAATCCCTGCTGAAAACAGCTTACTATTCCCAAACTCGAACTCAATGCTGCAGTACTTCTGGTAGGCTTAGCCAAAAAGGTAATCGGCATACTGGCTACAAAAATAAAAGTCAGTGACACTTATTTATTCTCCGATTCGCAAATCATATTAGCCTGGTTAAAAACAGATGTAGCAAAACTGCAAAACTACGTCGCAAATACAGTCAGGTCGATAGGATAACTTTCGCATAACTGTCATTGGCATTACGTAAACACGCAGGATAATCCTGCGGATTGTCTTAGTAGAGGTGTTCAGCCACAGGAGCTCCAGAATCATCACTCTTGGTGGCATGGACCTTCTTTTTTATTTGACAACAATTATGCTTTTCAATCAGGGCCTCAGGTTGATAATTTGCCTGAATTAAAGATTGATCAAAAGATTGTATATAGTACAACCGTGGCCACTGATTGCAATATATTTGAAAAGCTGAAAAAGTTCTCCAGCATTAATAAAATGGCTAGAATTTTGTCATACATCACAAGATTTTGTCATAATATCAAACCTAATTCACAAAAACAAAAAGGTTTTATTACTACCACTGAATTAGATAAAGCATTATTGTTAATTGTAAAACATGAACAACAACAATTATTTTCAAATGAAATAAAATCTCTGCAATCACACAACCAGGTCACTGGTAACTTGATCTCGCTCTCACCGTTCATTGACAGCAACGGAATACTAAGAGTCGGTGGTAGACTCCAAAATGCAGCGATTCCTTACGCGAATCAGCATCCTGCAATATTGCCCAAGGGTTCTGGTATTACTGATTTAATAGTAAGGAATGAGCATATAAAACTATTACATGCAGGGCAGAAGCTAGTTTTGTCCTCCATTAAGCAACGATTTTGGATCATTGACGGACTGCGTACTGTTAAGAAGGCAATATATGAATGTGTAATTTGTCACAGGCTTAAAAGCTGCTGCGGCATCTCAACTGATGGGCTCCTTGCCTTCGGCGCGAGTCAATGCCTGCCGGCCATTTGAAAAGGTTGGAATAGATTTCGCTGGACCGGTATCCGTGAAAAACAGCCGCATTAGAAAACCCATCATTGGCAAAGGATACATTGCATTATTTGTATGTTTCGTCACAAAAGCGATCCATCTCGAACTTTGCTCTGATTTGACAACCGAGTGCTTTCTCGCATGCTTTAAGCGCATGATTTCAAGAAGGAACCTGCCCAGCGATGTCTATTGCGATAACGGCTCGACGTTTAAGGGGGCAAGGAACAAATTAGATGAGTTTTATAGGTTAATTTCATCTCAAAGTCATCAAAATTATGTACAATCATTTGCTTCTCAAAAGGGTATCAATTCAATTTCCATTTTGTACCCGGCTACAGCCCTACTTTTGGCGGGATATGGGAGAGTAATGTCAAAAGCACTAAATATCATCTAAAACGTGTTGTTGGCTAAGCTCTGCTCACGTACGAGCAGCTGAATACTGTACTTGTTGAGATGGAGGCCGTGCTAAACTCACGTCCGCTCACAGGGATATCAGCTGATCCGAACGATTTTTCATACCTTACTCCAGGTCATTTTTTAACGGGTGCATCTCTAAATTCTTACCCAGAACGTGACGTAAGTAGCACACCTACTAATCTACTTTGATTTTGGTCCATCTGTGAATATGAAACAATGCTTGTGGAAATATTGGAGTAAACATTACCTTAACACACTGCAAAATAGACCTAAATGGCGTTCGATAATGCCTGATGTAAAAGTTGGTAGTATGGTAATATTGCGTAGCGACAACACTGCTCCTCTCGAGTGGCCTATGGCACGTGTAACAAACGTTTTTCCTGGCAAAGATGGTAGAGTGCGCGCTGTTGAGGTACGTACTGCAAACGGTCATATTCATACTCGTGCTATAACGAAAATATGCCTTCTACCTATAGACGTATAAATTCTTACCCCATATAACAATAAATACAGAGTTTTAAGGTAACTAAATATTACAGACTTATTGTAAATAACTTCTTAAGTACTTACTTGTACGTTACCTATAACTTACCTGTGGTTTGTAACCTGATAATAAATAAAATAAATAAATAAATAAAATTTGTTTATTTCAAGCAATCACAGCTCATAATGGTTAGTTATTACAAAAACAAAAAAACAAAAATGTACTTATAAATTAGTGTTAGTAACAAATTATTTCATTTAATTATAATTATTTAAAATCAAAATTTAAATTAAATTTCACTTCATTTTATTATTCTTATCTTAATATTATAATTGTAGTGATTTCTTCTAAGTTTAAAACTATTTTCAGAGGGATATCTGTGCAGGTGCTACGTCTGAATATGCCAGCAGTATCTTCTTACCTAATTACCCTTCGCACCCAACATTTACAAATAGGTGATGTGTATCTGTCAGCCACCGTCTTCAGAATGCTGTTGCTACCGCCACGCAGTCTGCTTATCAAAGATGTTGTCTTCTTGCGGATGATGGCGTGAAAACCATCCGTGTGATGGTACGCAAACATCTCCGATGCGCTGCAGTGGCGTGGCAACCGCAACAACATCCTGAAGATATTATTGTATTGGACACGTAGGACATCCAGAGATTTTTTGGTGTGGAAGACCCACAGACTTCCCGTGTAAAAACTCTGACAGTATGCTTTAAAAAGGGTGACTTTAACTTGGTCAGTACAGCGAGAAAATCTGCGAGCCAGCATATTACCACGCACTGCTAGTGACCGACGCTCCCGCTCAATGTCTACATCGTCCCTAAGGTCGTCGGTAAGGAAGTGTCCCAAGTATTTAAATTTAGTTACACGGTTTATGTTCAAGCCATTGAGGGTAATTGGATGGGTGTAATCAGGAGATTTACCGGCCATGTATTCACTTTTCTTTGAGTTATAGCTGAGTCCGTGTGTAGCCGCGTAGTTCTCACAGACTCTCAACATTTTCGTAATGGCACTCGCAGTCGGTCCGAGCAGCACCATGTCGTCAGCGTAGCTGATGTTGTTTATGCTAACACCATCAACTCGACATCCAACATGCATGCTGCTCAGCTCGACTATGAGATCATTTACATACATGCTGAAGAGCTTTGGGGACGTTAATGCCCCCTGTCTGACCCCGCACTCTAGCGTATATGCTTCGGAGAAAACATTAGCCCACTTTACAACATTCGTCTGGTTAGCATACCAGTATTTAAAAATGTTCAGTATTTCAGCCGGTACGCGCCTGTCCTCCATCTTCTTCCATAGCACTTCGTACGAAACTAGGTCAAAGGCCTTGGAGAGGTCAAGAAAACAGGTGTACACCGGGGTTTTACGATTAGTGTAATATTTGACAGTATGCTTGAGTCCCAAGATTGCGCTCTCTGTTGATAACCCGGCTCGGAAGCCAAATTGAGCATCATGAAGATCTAAGTAGCTATTTAAGCAGGAGTCAAGCATACCGTCAAATATCTTTGCAATGGTAGTTGCTAGCGAGATCGGACGATAGTTTCCACTGTCAGAGATGTCACCTGTCTTGTTTTTCACAATAGGAATAACAGTTGTTTTCATAAAGTCATGTGGAAGATATGAGTGACTAACACACAAAGTGAAAAACATGGACAACACCCTCGGCAGATGAAAACCCGCATACCTGAAATGCTCAACGCTAAGCCCGTCATGCCCCTGAGATTTTCCGCCGCTCATTCTCCCCAGCGTCGCTCTTACCTGAGCGGCTGTGAAGCAAGTGAGCGATTCCTCTTTCCGTTGGCCCTCGGGCCCAGCAACGAGCATCACCGCAGAGGGACCCAGTGGAGACTTTACGCTGAAAAGTTCACGAAACATATTTGCTATTTCCACTGCGTCACTTTTTTGTCCTACGCTCGCCGAGATGCCAGGCTTAATATCATGTTTAGCGGTTTCTTTCCAGAACTTCGTAAAGTTTTTTGAGGACCTGTGCTTTGCCAGTATGACCATCTTGATTTGTTCTTGGTTATTCTGGCACCATTTTAAGCGACGAAACTCAGTATTTTTCTGAACAGGTATGTAGTTTTTGCTTCCATTTTTATTTCAAGTTTTAAATAGCAATACATTTTTAACAAATGCGTACTCTGAGCTGGAATTGTGTAAAGCGATAGTATTCATTTGACAGTTCATAACGTACGGTTTGATCTATCAATACCTTTGTTCTTTACCGTTTGACAGATCATACCGTACGTTTTTAACTGTCAAATGAATACTGTTGGCAACATAAATATCTATGTAATTACTAATTTAATTGTGGCAACATTTTTTCTCTCTCTTGAAGTGTGCGTCATATAAGGACGGATCGTTCTTCCGCAATAAAATATTGTTTGTGAGTAGTGTATTATTGGGCATTCTGTCCCCCAGTCGTCCGCTTCGCTCCCGACCGTTCGCTGCGCTCACTCTGGTATGACAGAATGCCCAATAATACACTACGAATGGTATTTACTAAATTTAAGTAGCGTTTTGAAACCATTCAGTTAAAGAGACAAATCAGGACCCATGGCAAGATTCCTTTGCTGAATGTATCGCCTAACTCATTCGGTTGAAGACCCGTGGCAAGTATCTTCAGAGAGACCCGAGGTAAGATTCTCTCATCAAACATCCTACCTAACTCGACACAGACAACTCGGGACCCATGGCAAGATTCCTTTGCTGAATGTATCGCCTAACTCATTCGGTTGAAGACCCGTGGCAAGTATCTTCAGAGAGACCCGAGGTAAGATTCTCTCATCAAACGTCCTACCTAACTCGACACAGACAACTCGGGACCTATGGCAAGATTCCTTTGCTGAATGTATCGCCTAACTCATTCGGTTGAAGACCCGTGGCAAGTATCTTCAGAGAGACCCGAAGTAAGATTCTCTCACCGAACGTCCTACCTAACTCGACACAGACAACTCGGGACCCATGACAAGACTCCTTTGCTGAATGTATCGCCTAACTCATTCGGTTGAAGACCCATGACAAGTATCTTCAGAGAGACCCGAGGTAAGATTCTCTCACCGAAAGTCCTACCTAACTCGACACAGACAACTCGGGACCCATGGCAAGATTCCTTTGCTGAATGTATCGCCTAACTCATTCGGTTGAAGACCCATGGCAAGTATCTTCAGAGAGACCCGAGGTAAGATTTGACGACCCGTCTGGTGTAGTGGTCGAGAAATCGCCTACTACGCAGCGGGTGCGGGTTCGATCCCCGCACAATACAAACATTTGTGTGCATGAACATGTCTGTTTGTATTGGTCTGGGTGTTATCTATGTATATTATGTATGTATTTACAAACAAAAAGTATTTAAGTATTATATCCGTTGTCTGGCACCCATAACACAAGCTTTAAGTAGCTTACTTTGGGACTAGATGGCGATGTGTGGGAATGTCCAAAGGATATTTATTTTATTTTTTTTTATTTTTAAGATTCTCTCACCGAACGTCCTACCTAACTCGACACAGACAACTCGGGACCCATGGCAAGATTCCTTTGCTGAATGTATCGCTTAACTCATTCGGTTGAAGACCCATGGCAAGTATCTTCAGAGAGACCCGAGGTAAGATTCTCTCACCGAACGTCCTACCTAACTCGACACAGACAACTCGGGACCCATGGCAAGATTCCTTTGCTAAATGTATCGCCTAACTCATTCGGTTGAAGACCCATGGCAAGTATCTTCAGAGAGACCCGAGGTAAGATTCTCTCACCGAACGTCCTACCTAACTCGACACAGACAACTCGGGACCCATGGCAAGATTCCTTTGCTGAATGTATCGCCTAACTCATTCGGTTGAAGACCCATGGCAAGTATCTTCAGAGAGACCCGAGGTAAGATTCTCTCACCGAACGTCCTACCTAACTCGACACAGACAACTCGGGACCCATGGCAAGATTCCTTTGCTGAATGTATCGCCTAACTCATTCGGTTGAAGACCCATGGCAAGTATCTTCAGAGAGACCCGAGGTAAGATTCTCTCACCGTCTGTTATGCCTAACATATGCAGCTCAAGACCTATGGCAAGTTTCTAGTTTCTATCTTGATTACTATTACCTTTAGTTACCTTTTACCATTACTTACCCTTTTTACCATTACCAATTTTAGCATAACCATACCTTTTTATAACATTAAACCATACCTTTAAATTTTTATCAGAATAAAACAACCACAACAACCATTATTTATTAAAAACAAAAAAAATGAAGACCTTTTTCTTATTAGTATTTATGAAATGAAGCGAATCTTCCTCTCGTCGAAGTTTCATATTCACGGTGTAATAATTTTATTAGATCGAATCGTTGGAGATCTGAGAAAAAAAACATTAAGGCTTTAAATATAATGCAGGAAAATACAAATACAAAACTCAAAATACTTTCAAAGTTATTAATAAATAAAAAGTTTACCTGTTTTTACAAAAGTTTTGAAACAATGTGTTCTACATTTGGTCTGGCTTGATTAAATCCTGCCGCAAATCCTGAAAAAAATAAACATTTGTGTTAATCATCAATCTTATTTGTAGATGAAATTTACAAATAAATCACTAACGAATTTTATTTGTGATATGGGGCGCAATTCTCGTGCAAATCGTTAACGAAAAAAGTTCACTGATCGAATATAAAATAGTTTTTGATTCTCAGGGTCACGATTTCAATGTATTTAGATTTTGTTTATGCGATAGTTTTTTTTTTTTTGCGTGTAGGTATTTTACTTGATTTTTAAGGTAAAACAGTTAAACTTGCAATCGAATTACTACACGAAAAAAGTTCGGACTGCGAATAGGGCAAGCCACTTGCATGATGCGTAAATGCTAAAAACTAAGATGCTAAGAAGAATTAAAAATGGTAATATATCTCGGAAGTTGAACGAAAATATTAATTCAAAAGTAACATCCTACGGTTAATGATCCTAATTCTCTTCTATACAAAAAGTATATGAAATAAAATACAATTTTACTTACATGTTTTTTGTAAATCATGCACTTAATTCACATATTTTTGAAACTTATTACCACACTTTTTAAATATTTTTGATAAATAATAATCATGATGAATAACTTTCTACTCGATGACGTCCAATGTCTGAATGTGCCTTGCATCGCGGTTGCCGTGGGAATTTGCAATCTGCAATTTATAGTCCAGGAGTAAGATGCTCACTTGTTTCGGACTATGATTTTTGTATTTTATCGTTAAACCTGTTTATTTTAAAAGGTTTTAATTTTGTTTAGTTCTGTGTTTTTTTTATAATTTGCCATTGTGTACTTATTGTATATTTTGTAATAATAATAATATACCTCTTTTCAATATTGCAAAATCAAAGTATTTGTTAAGACATCAATTTTATATATTTCATATTGTTCCGTAAACTCATATAAATACTATTACAACAGAAATTAAAAATCATAAGTACTTTCACCAGTAATGTTCATTATAATGTCACCTCAAACATTACGGCTCCTGGTCTCACACAGTAACTTGCAGATTCAGCATTGAAAGTTTTGAATGTGTGTGTACGACATGTAACTTTAGATTTTTATTGTTTACTTCGTGTTGCGGTCGAAGTTGGAAATGATAATTATTTTAAAGTTTCTGCATGACATAAAGGCTGACTGGAAGAGAATGTTTCTAGCGTTAAGTTTAGGTTTAGTACACTTCACAAGTATGTGCAAAAAGGTATGCACTGTAAAAAATAAAAAAACGTTGTAATAAAATTGAAATATTAATTTATAAAATCAATAAAAGTTAAGTTTATTAATGAGATTATGATTAATAAATATTTAATGATGCTCACTTAATAAAATAGTTTTTACTTAGCGGTAGACTCAAATCAATGTAGTAATATCAATTTTACTCTATACAAGGAATGATGGCAACCAAGCATAAGATTCTGATTTCACTTGTACTGTAACATAGTGTAATACTACCACATTTTCTTTGAACGTAACATCAAAGTATCGTTAATATCTAATTCAAAAGGTAATAAGTAACTTGCTACTGTACTTTTTATCTATGATATGTTACATATTATTAATATGGTTTAAATTCGTATGTTATTTTATTGTTACTTTTGTCACGAGAAATCAGCTTTATTTTTGCTGACGATTTATTATTGATTCCCATAAATACGGATTTTTGTCACGATAAAATCAATTATTTTGTGAGATTCTTTGTGAAACGCAAGAAACAAGCTCCTGGTTGTGCAAAATGTTAGTAAGTATTATTATTTTTTCATAGTATTTTTTTTAATAAATTTTAATAAGGTGAAGTTTTCTTTACCGCGTAGTTGCGTCGCAATCCGCTGATCGGTCGCAGGTTCGAATCCCGCAGCCATCGGTGTAAATAGCATATTATGTGAATATTATATATTTCCATTTTGGAACTTAGTGTATTGAAATATGCCTTTACCGTATTTAGATATTATGAAGATGGTCGGATAGTTTGCTGATATTAATGATTCTCATTATATATTTTTTCAGGTCGGACTCTGAGTATGAATCAACTGTTGAGGAGGCGCAAGTAGAAGTGCTGCCACCGCCTCTGAGCAAGAGCAGGGCCAAAGCCGGCACGTCGACCTCGTCCGCTCCTGCGCCTAAGCCGAGAAAGCGAAAGCCTGCCATCGCTCCAGTGGCAAACGTTGAAGCTTTATCTAGGTAAATTAGCTCCTGGCATATTCTTATTATATTTACCAATAAAACTCAATTCTGCTTTGAATAATTAATTAATTAATAATTACAATAAGTATTTACGAGTAGAGTATTTAGGAAAGTAAAGTAGTAAATGCACAAAAGTATTACAAAACAAGGAATAAATAATATTATGTTCTAAACTAGATATCCCGTAAAAAATATAGGTTGCTAAAATAAAAAAATAATTGTTCACAGACCAAAGAAAACAAAGAGTTTGTTTTCTATTCTCAACAAAGACGAGCGGGCAAGTACGAAGGAGACAACTCGTAGCATCGCGTCGAGCTTTACGTCGCGGGTGTCTTCGGGCCAGTGTCGTCGCACTGCCGTCACCAGCGGCGAGTTCTACGTGGATTTGAAAATCTACCACACCGACGATGTTAAGAACGTTCCAGCCGACGAACGCTATAAGAAAGCGCTTGCATCGGTAAAGCTCCAATGCGGCGAACAATCCCGGGAGTGGGAAATTTTACAAGAGTTTATAAGTAGGGCTTATATATTTGATTAATTACGTAAACCTCAATATTACTTGGTAGTTTAAAGTCGCTCCTCATAGATAATGCTTTTAACGTTAAGTCCACCTTTTATTAGTTCACATTATTGATTAACTAAAAAAACATGTGTAGTAAAGAGTTTTTATTTTAACAGACAATCTTTGTAAAATTTGAGATTTTAAGTAGTTACGTATTTTTCATGAATCCACCCATGAAGTTACTTACTTATCGTATTGATACACATTAGGTTGTTGCACTTCGTGCCGAACATAGAGCACCGCGTGTCAGGTCAGCAAATGTTTTGTGTTTCAAATTTCTTACTGCAGAACGACATTCCATTCTCATTTATGTTATCGGTTTTAGCTTCTGTTTTGATTTGTTTCTAGAATGATAATTAGGTTACATACCAAATAGGTACATTTGTATGAATACTTCAAACATGATTAGATTATTTTTGTAGAGCTGCTACTTATTATAGGATTTTTAAAAGTGAACGCTATGAATATCCAAACATGACCAATATAGTCAAAATGAAGATTTAACTTTTTGAGATAAAGCAAGATTGAGAATACTTTATAATCATTTAGATTGATTTGATACATTAAATGAAAAATTGTATTTTATTATATGTGAAATATTTCGTTTGTGTATAATTAACATTGACTAAAATATGTGTAATAGTATGTTTTACTAATAAGGAGGTATGGTAGTAAGATGGATAGATAAAATTAAATAGATGTAAGTGACTTGCTTTGTAGATGATAGATTGTTTGGTTTTAAACGATTTATATAAGTTGGGAACACTTCAGTAAAAATGATTTATTGATAACCGATTGGACTGATCACCCAAAAGGAAATAACATTATTTGTGCTGAAGGATTCAAATTGTTTGTGTAAGTTTAGGTTTGTTTAAATTGAATGAAATTGTATTATTGTTACGTAACATATTGTTAAAGTGATATATTGATGAAATCAAGGACGTAATCGAAATAAAGAGGTAATATTGTTGAGGTATTAAGCAGGTTTAAGTTCACATCCTTCGGCTTGATCATGGTGCAAACGAGATTTCTCTGTGGAGGCAGTTGGAGGTCATTAAGAATCTTAAAAGATGAACCATACGGAGGTTTGACACATTAAAATGGTACGGGGTACAGTATAGGGTACAGATCCTTCAATTTCATCATGATGTAGACGAGCTTCTCTCCGTGGAAATGGTTGGACATTAAATATAAATAAATAAGATGTTAAAACTTGTACACCTATTAAAATGCTGTGCACAGCTAATAAGGCAAAATGTCTTATTAAATATTAAAATTAATAATGTCGACATAAATATTAACTGTAGGTACCTTTAAAATAATAAAATGTATAAAATATAATATGGGGCCGGCCCAGTGTATAAAAATAAATACCCAAGGGGTAAAAGTACCATTTTTATGAGTCAAGGTTATTAAGTTTAGGTGAAAAATATGTGATATGGAAATAAAGATTGTGTTGTGTTGTGATAGAAATATGAAAGTGATGCCGATATTTAGTTTATTATGCATGATATGATAAACTATTTGTATGTTTTAGCTTTTTTTTTAACTTTTAATTTATTTAGTAACAGACATTATTTTACTTAAAAAATCGTTGCGAAATAGATAAATAATAAATGTTTACAGTAATACTTTTGGATAGGTCATGGATATTCATAGTAAGTAACAAACATAATATGTTAGTATAAAACAAATTTAAATGGTCAGTAACTAATCAACATAATATTTTTCTTTATAACAATTAGATATTTGTTAACAATCCTTATCTTGTGCTTATATTTTTGAAATATATAGTAATTCATATAGTTATTGAAAAACTTAAATGAGTAATCCGTCTAGATGTAGGCAAGCAAATGATAAGTTTAAAGTAAATGAGTATACTTACTAATATATTACTTTTATATTCATAAAAAAATGGAAAATGCTACACGCCATATGTTACTATTTCGCTTTCATTACGTAGGTTTTTTTAAAAAATGTTATTGATGAAATTTTTTCGAGGATAAAAAGAATGACCATAAATGTTACTTATTATTAGTTTTAATTGTAAATGCCATGAAGTAATCAAATCATTGTTAATACATACATTGTATTCAAAATTATAATTATAGGCACGAAATTTGTGTAATTAAATTTAATAAAATTTCCTATGTCAATCTGTAATGAATACTTAATTTTATTATTGTATACGTTATTATTAGATCGGTAATATGCCTTTTCACTTTTTCATTAATTGGTTGTTTGAAGCGTAAAATATCAGAATGTTTAAATTTAATTTAATTTGGATGTCTTTGTGAATCAGATGAATACCGTTTAAAAATAGTAAAAAAATGTACGTAGTTCTTTTTTTCTTTAAAAAAACGGGGGAGGTGTAGTGTGTGCGCTGCCTCACCCCATATTAGGTTAAGTAAGTTAGTATTTAAGCGACGGACACTGTAATACTCTTCTCAATGTACGAACCGTGAGCGACACACTTGTTTCATTGACATCTCCCGCGGTCAGCCTTACAATACCATTTTCGAAGAGTCCGAACCAACGTACTATAGTAATAAAATAAACATAAAATAATTTGTAATTTAATAATTTCAAATATATTATAGTTTCTTAAATATTTCTTCATTTGTCATTATTTCTGGTAGATAAGATACTTTTTTTATTACTTTATAATTCTTGGTTCTAAAATGCCGTTCTGTACTATTTGTAACGTGTCCATGGGTTCGACCTCTTGGGTAGGCCACTTGCGTAGTCGCTCGCACAGACAAAATAACTCCAGCGAGCCGCACAGTGATGGTGTAGAAATTGTAGGATCAGCATTTCGCTCTCGTATAATTGCGTACCGAATAGTTGCAAATGAACTTGATCAAAACTCTATAGATATTTTTTTGAATTCTATACATAATAAAATAAAAACACTTTTAGACGAAGCTTTAAGAGTACACACTTGTATCAAAGTGAATTTTGAATTATTTAGCGGGTTCGATCCCCGCACAATACAAACATTTGTGTGCATGAACATGTCTGTTTGTATTGGTCTGGGTGTTTTCTATGTATATCATGTATGTATTTACAAAAAAAAAAAGTATTTAAGTATTATATCCGTTGTCTGGCACCCATAACACAAGCTTTGAGTAGCTTACTTTGGGGCTAGATGTCGATGTGTGGGAATGTCTAAAGGATAAAGGATTTAAAGGATTTTCCTGTTATTCAAAAATAACAAGCAGGAAATGAAATCCTTTGTTACAAAAAATTTTATACTTTACCGTAACTATGATTTTAATAGTTTATTTTCTAAACTATTGAGTATGTTGAAAAAGAAAATGGAAGACTTTGAGGAAAGTGACAGTGGTTGGGCCTTCTTGAGTAATTCATATTTAGAAATGAACGTTAATAAGTACCAGCCATTAGGTGGTTCAACTTATTTAAAATTACCTAAGTTCATTCAAAGTAAGAAAGCGTGCATAAATATTCAAAATAAAGACCAGTGTTGCTTTTTATGGAGTGTAACAGCAGCTCTTTTTCCAGCTCGAAATCATCCAGAACGAGTCTCATCTTATCCTAATTTTTAAAGGTGTTCTAAATATTGACGGAATATCTTATCCTATCACTTTCTCAGATATTAATATTTTTGAAAAAAATAATCCCAAATTAAGTTTTATCATTTACGGACTAAAAAATAACAAAACCATTATCGGCCCCGTATATAAATCCAAAAATACCAAAAACAAAAAAACTATTCATTTGCTGCTCTTAGAAAACGGTGCGACATCACATTATTGTCTTATCAAGGACTTGTCGCGGCTTCTCAGAAATCAAATAACAGCACATCATGGTAAAATTTATTTCTGTGATACATGCTTAGTATTTTTTACTACTTGTGATGAACTAGAAAATCATATTTGTAGCGGGATCGTCACTGTATTACCCGAAAAGGGGTCTGTAATCAAATTTAATAATTACGATCGTAAACAAAATGTTCCATTCGTAATTTATGCAGATTTTGAGACTATTTTAGAAGAGCACAAAGACAAGTCTGTTTCTGATTCGGAAAATACAAAAACGCTGCAGCACCATATACCCGCTGCGTTTGCATATAATATAGTATGTTCTGTAAATACTAGCTTTAATCGTTATGTATCATATCTCGGCTCCGACTGTGTTGCTAAATTTATAGAATCTCTTTATCGCGATGTGCGTGAAATTCATACAATCTTATGCAAAAATTCGCCTATGATTTTTACTGAAAAAGATGCATTCGAATTTTCGCAAGCTACTCGCTGTCATATATGTGACCACTTTTTATTTTCTGACAAAGTGCGAGATCATTGCCACATAACAGGTCAATATCGCGGTGCGGCACACAGATATTGCAATTTACAATACAAAATACCTAAGTTTATTCCTGTCTTTTTCCACAATTTGGCAGGTTATGACTGTCATTTATTCATAAAACAATTAGGTGAAATGCCAGGAAATATTAAGATTATACCTAAAACTAAAGAAAATTATGTGTCATTTACGAAATTTGTTCCTATTTCTGATCAAGAATTTGTACAGTTGCGTTTCGTTGATTCATTTAAATTTCTTGGCACTAGCTTGGAAAAATTAGCGAAAACTATTAAAAAAGAAGAATTTGAACATTTACGTAGCCATTTTCCAATACAGTCCCAATTTGATTTACTTACTCGCAAAGGTATATATCCGTACGAATACATGGATAGCTGGGATCGCTTTAAAGAGCGCTGTCTTCCAGAAAAAAAAGAATTTTACAGCTGCCTTACGAATGAACATATTACCGACGCAGATTATGAACATGCTCAATTAGTTTGGTCTCATTTTAACATTAAAAATCTACGTCAATACACTAAGTTATATTTAAAAACAGACGTTCTCTTGTTGACTGATATTTTTGAAAAGTTCAGAAAAACTTGTAAATCTCATTATCAATTAGATCCTGCTTTTTACGTGACCGCTCCTAGTTTGTCATTCGATGCAATGCTTTATAAAACCGGAGTTGAGTTGGAGCTGATAGATGACCTTGCCATATTGCGTATGATTCAATCAGGCATTAGGGGAGGCGTATGCATGTGTTCGCACAGGCATGCTACGGGCAATAACAAATACATGAACAATTACGATCCCTTAAAACCGGATACCTTCGTTGTTTACATAGATTGCAATAACTTATACGGATTTAGTATGTGTCAATCTCTGCCGTTGTCGAATTTCAGATTTTTAAACCAGTCAGAAATAGAATGTCTTGATATTGTTAATGTTTCTTCTGATGCAGACTATGGATTTATACTTGAGGTCGACTTAAGCTATCCAAAAGATTTACATGACAGACATAATGATTTGCCATTTTGCCCTGAAAAATGCATTCCACCCGGGGGTAAAACCAATAAACTCGTGCCTAATCTTTACGACAAGTACTTCTACGTCATTCACTATGTCCACTTAAAAACATGTCTCAAACATGGACTGGTATTAAAAAAAATACATCGAGTCATTACATTTCAACAAAGTCCTTACTTAAAGCAATATATCGATCTAAACACAAGTTTAAGACAACAAGCTCAGTCTACGTTCGAACAAGATTTTTTTAAGTTGCTCAATAACAGCATTTTTGGGAAAACTTTAGAAAACAATGAAAAAAGAGTTAACGTACATTTAGTTAACGAATGGAGTGACCAGAATAATAAAACAAAAAAGAAAATAACTGCTAATAAATTAATTGCAAGCTCTAGTTTTCACAGTGCTTCAATTTTCACAGAAAATTTAGTTGCTATACAAACAAAACCTGATCGCGTGATTTAAGATAAGCCAATATACATAGGATTCACGGTGTTAGAGTTATCTAAAAGCCACATGTATGACTTTCATTACTTTTTTTCAGCACTTTGAAAAGTCCTGGTACCTTTTTATTTAAGAGCGGCAAACCATATACGTTGTTTTCAGAAAAAATTACTTGTATCAAAATAATGAAGGAATGATTGTTTCAAATCTCTGTAAAAAGTCTTCGGTTTCAATTTGATACACGAAACTATCTGTGTCAGTGTAACACATTTGTAATTTGTTTTTATACGATGGTTCAAAAACTGAATAATGAAAGTCATACATGTGGCTTTTAGATAACTCTAACACCGTGAATCCTATGTATATTGGCTTATCTAAAATCACGCGATCAGGTTTTGTTTGTATAGCAACTAAATTTTCTGTGAAAATTGAAGCACTGTGAAAAACTAGAGCTTGCAATTAATTTATTAGCAGTTATTTTCTTTTTTGTTTTATTATTCTGGTCACTCCATTCGTTAACTAAATGTACGTTAACTCTTTTTTCATTGTTTTCTAAAGTTTTCCCAAAAAATGCTGTTATTGAGCAACTAAAAAAAAAAATCTTGTTCGAACGTAGACTGAGCTTGTTGTCTTAAACTTGTGTTTAGATCGATATATTGCTTTAAGTAAGGACTTTGTTGAAATGTAATGACTCGATGTATTTTTTTTAATACCAGTCCATGTTTGAGACATGTTTTTAAGTGGACATAGTGAATGACGTAGAAGTACTTGTCGTAAAGATTAGGCACGAGTTTATTGGTTTTACCCCCGGGTGGAATGCATTTTTCAGGGCAAAATGGCAAATCATTATGTCTGTCATGTAAATCTTTTGGATAGCTTAAGTCGACCTCAAGTATAAATCCATAGTCTGCATCAGAAGAAACATTAACAATATCAAGACATTCTATTTCTGACTGGTTTAAAAATCTGAAATTCGACAACGGCAGAGATTGACACATACTAAATCCGTATAAGTTATTGCAATCTATGTAAACAACGAAGGTATCCGGTTTTAAGGGATCGTAATTGTTCATGTATTTGTTATTGCCCGTAGCATGCCTGTGCGAACACATGCATACGCCTCCCCTAATGCCTGATTGAATCATACGCAATATGGCAAGGTCATCTATCAGCTCCAACTCAACTCCGGTTTTATAAAGCATTGCATCGAATGACAAACTAGGAGCGGTCACGTAAAAAGCAGGATCTAATTGATAATGAGATTTACAAGTTTTTCTGAACTTTTCAAAAATATCAGTCAACAAGAGAACGTCTGTTTTTAAATATAACTTAGTGTATTGACGTAGATTTTTAATGTTAAAATGAGACCAAACTAATTGAGCATGTTCATAATCTGCGTCGGTAATATGTTCATTCGTAAGGCAGCTGTAAAATTCTTTTTTTTCTGGAAGACAGCGCTCTTTAAAGCGATCCCAGCTATCCATGTATTCGTACGGATATATACCTTTGCGAGTAAGTAAATCAAATTGGGACTGTATTGGAAAATGGCTACGTAAATGTTCAAATTCTTCTTTTTTAATAGTTTTCGCTAATTTTTCCAAGCTAGTGCCAAGAAATTTAAATGAATCAACGAAACGCAACTGTACAAATTCTTGATCAGAAATAGGAACAAATTTCGTAAATGACACATAATTTTCTTTAGTTTTAGGTATAATCCTAATATTTCCTGGCATTTCACCTAATTGTTTTATGAATAAATGACAGTCATAACCTGCCAAATTGTGGAAAAAGACAGGAATAAACTTAGGTATTTTGTATTGTAAATTGCAATATCTGTGTGCCGCACCGCGATATTGACCTGTTATGTGGCAATGATCTCGCACTTTGTCAGAAAATAAAAAGTGGTCACATATATGACAGCGAGTAGCTTGCGAAAATTCGAATGCATCTTTTTCAGTAAAAATCATAGGCAAATTTTTGCATAAGATTGTATGAATTTCACGCACATCGCGATAAAGAGATTCTATAAATTTAGCAACACAGTCGGAGCCGAGATATGATACATAACGATTAAAGCTAGTATTTACAGAACATACTATATTATATGCAAACGCAGCGGGTATATGGTGCTGCAGCGTTTTTGTATTTTCCGTATCAGAAACAGACTTGTCTTTGTGCTCTTCTAAAATAGTCTCAAAATCTGCATAAATTACGAATGGAACATTTTGTTTACGATCGTAATTATTAAATTTGATTACAGACCCCTTTTCGGGTAATACAGTGACGATCCCGCTACAAATATGATTTTCTAGTTCATCACAAGTAGTAAAAAATACTAAGCATGTATCACAGAAATAAATTTTACCATGATGTGCTGTTATTTGATTTCTGAGAAGCCGCGACAAGTCCTTGATAAGACAATAATGTGATGTCGCACCGTTTTCTAAGAGCAGCAAATGAATAGTTTTTTTGTTTTTGGTATTTTGGATTTATATACGGGGCCGATAATGGTTTTGTTATTTTTTAGTCCGTAAATGATAAAACTTAATTTGGGATTATTTTTTTCAAAAATATTAATATCTGAGAAAGTGATATCTGGCGAGGACGGAATCACAGCAGAGCTTCTGAAGGCGGGTGGAACACCGGTACTTAAAGTCCTTCAGAGACTCTTTAATTCCGTGCTGCTAGAGGGCATCACGCCTGAGGCATGGAACAGGAGTGTGGTGGTGTTGTTCTTCAAAAAAGGAGACAAAACCTTATTGAAGAACTACAGACCCATCTCACTCCTGAGCCATGTCTACAAGCTGTTTTCAAGGGTTATCTCGAATCGTCTCGCACGTAGGTTTGATGACTTCCAGCCTCCCGAACAAGCCGGTTTCCGAAAAGGCTATAGTACCATAGACCACATTCATACGCTTAGGCAAATTATACAGAAGTCTGAGGAGTATAATATGCCTCTATGCTTAGCGTTTGTGGACTATGAGAAGGCCTTTGATTCGATCGAAACTTGGGCGGTGCTTCAATCTCTGCAGCGGTGCCACATAGACTATAGGTATATAGAGGTGTTAAGGTGCCTTTACAATAACGCCACCATGTCGGTCCGAGTACAGGAGCAGAACACGAAGGCGATTCCATTGCGGAGAGGTGTGAGACAGGGAGATGTCATATCTCCGAAACTGTTCACAGCGGCATTGGAAGACGCCTTCAAACTTCTGGAATGGGAAGGAATCGGCATCAATGTTAATGGCGAATACATCACACACCTCCGATTTGCCGATGATATAGTTGTTGTGGCAAAGACGCTGGACGATCTTGGCACTATGCTCGAAGACCTTGACCGAGTATCCCAACAAGTGGGTCTTAAAATGAACATGGAAAAGACGAAAATTATGTCGAACTCCCTTGTCGTACCCACTCCAGTATCCGTTGGGAACTCAACTCTCGAAGTTGTCGACGAGTACGTCTACCTGGGACAAGTGATCCAATTGGGTAGGTCCAACTTCGAGAAAGAGGTCAATCGACGAATCCAACTCGGCTGGGCAGCGTTCGGGAAATTGCGCAAGAGTGTCTTCTCATCTCATCTACCTCAGTGTCTGAAGACGAAAGTCTTCAACCAGTGTGTGTTACCAGTGATGACATACGGATCCGAAACATGGTCTCTTACTATGGGCCTTATAATGAAGCTCAAAATCACACAACGAGCGATGGAAAGGGCTATGCTGGGTGTTTCTCTACGGGATCGAATCAGAAATGAGGAGATACGTAGAAGAACTAAGGTAACGGACATAGCCTTGAGAATCAGTAAGCTCAAGTGGCAATGGGCAGGGCACATAGCGCGAAGAACTGATGGCCGTTGGGGCAGGAAAGTTCTAGATTGGAGACCCTTCGACCAGAGACGCAGCGTGGGACGTCCACCAACAAGATGGACAGACGACCTTATAAAGATCGCAGGATCAAACTGGATGCAGACCGCTAGTGATCGGTCGCTGTGGAAATCCGTGGGGGAGGCCTATGTTCAGCAGTGGACGTCCTTTGGCTGATAATGATGATGATGATGATGATGATGAGAAAGTGATAGGATAAGATATTCCGTCAATATTTAGAACACCTTTAAAAATTAGGATAAGATGAGACTCGTTCTGGATGATTTCGAGCTGGAAAAAGAGCTGCTGTTACACTCCATAAAAAGCAACACTGGTCTTTATTTTGAATATTTATGCACGCTTTCTTACTTTGAATGAACTTAGGTAATTTTAAATAAGTTGAACCACCTAATGGCTGGTACTTATTAACGTTCATTTCTAAATATGAATTACTCAAGAAGGCCCAACCACTGTCACTTTCCTCAAAGTCTTCCATTTTCTTTTTCAACATACTCAATAGTTTAGAAAATAAACTATTAAAATCATAGTTACGGTAAAGTATAAAATTTTTTGTAACAAAGGATTTCATTTCCTGCTTGTTATTTTTGAATAACAGGAAAATGCTAAATAATTCAAAATTCACTTTGATACAAGTGTGTACTCTTAAAGCTTCGTCTTAAAGTGTTTTTATTTTATTATGTATAGAATTCAAAAAAATATCTATAGAGTTTTGATCAAGTTCATTTGCAACTATTCGGTACGCAATTATACGAGAGCGAAATGCTGATCCTACAATTTCTACACCATCACTGTGCGGCTCGCTGGAGTTATTTTGTCTGTGCGAGCGACTACGCAAGTGGCCTACCCAAGAGGTCGAACCCATGGACACGTTACAAATAGTACAGAACGGCATTTTAGAACCAAGAATTATAAAGTAATAAAAAAAGTATCTTATCTACCAGAAATAATGACAAATGAAGAAATATTTAAGAAACTATAATATATTTGAAATTATTAAATTACAAATTATTTTATGTTTATTTTATTACTATAGTACGTTGGTTCGGACTCTTCGAAAATGGTATAAGCCCTACTTATAAACTCTTGTAAAATTTCCCACTCCCGGGATTGTTCGCCGCATTGGAGCTTTACCGATGCAAGCGCTTTCTTATAGCGTTCGTCGGCTGGAACGTTCTTAACATCGTCGGTGTGGTAGATTTTCAAATCCACGTAGAACTCGCCGCTGGTGACGGCAGTGCGACGACACTGGCCCGAAGACACCCGCGACGTAAAGCTCGACGCGATGCTACGAGTTGTCTCCTTCGTACTTGCCCGCTCGTCTTTGTTGAGAATAGAAAACAAACTCTTTGTTTTCTTTGGTCTGTGAACAATTATTTTTTTATTTTAGCAACCTATATTTTTTACGGGATATCTAGTTTAGAACATAATATTATTTATTCCTTGTTTTGTAATACTTTTGTGCATTTACTACTTTACTTTCCTAAATACTCTACTCTTAAATACTTATTGTAATTATTAATTAATTAATTATTCAAAGCAGAATTGAGTTTTATTGGTAAATATAATAAGAATATGCCAGGAGCTAATTTACCTAGATAAAGCTTCAACGTTTGCCACTGGAGCGATGGCAGGCTTTCGCTTTCTCGGCTTAGGCGCAGGAGCGGACGAGGTCGACGTGCCGGCTTTGGCCCTGCTCTTGCTCAGAGGCGGTGGCAGCACTTCTACTTGCGCCTCCTCAACAGTTGATTCATACTCAGAGTCCGACCTGAAAAAATATATAATGAGAATCATTAATATCAGCAAACTATCCGACCATCTTCATAATATCTAAATACGGTAAAGGCATATTTCAATACACTAAGTTCCAAAATGGAAATATATAATATTCACATAATATGCTATTTACACCGATGGCTGCGGGATTCGAACCTGCGACCGATCAGCGGATTGCGACGCAACTACGCGGTAAAGAAAACTTCACCTTATTAAAATTTATTAAAAAAAATACTATGAAAAAATAATAATACTTACTAACATTTTGCACAACCAGGAGCTTGTTTCTTGCGTTTCACAAAGAATCTCACAAAATAATTGATTTTATCGTGACAAAAATCCGTATTTATGGGAATCAATAATAAATCGTCAGCAAAAAAATAAAGCTGATTTCTCGTGACAAAAGTAACAATAAAATAACATACGAATTTAAACCATATTAATAATATGTAACATATCATAGATAAAAAGTACAGTAGCAAGTTACTTATTACCTTTTGAATTAGATATTAACGATACTTTGATGTTACGTTCAAAGAAAATGTGGTAGTATTACACTATGTTACAGTACAAGTGAAATCAGAATCTTATGCTTGGTTGCCATCATTCCTTGTATAGAGTAAAATTGATATTACTACATTGATTTGAGTCTACCGCTAAGTAAAAAACTATTTTATTAAGTTAGCATCATTAAATATTTATTAATCATAATCTCATTAATAAACTTAACTTTTATTGATTTTATAAATTAATATTTCAATTTTATTACAACGTTTTTTTATTTTTTACAGTGCATACCATTTAGAATACTTTCTTTATTCATTTATATCTTTTTTGCACATACTTGTGAAGTGTACTAAACCTAAACTTAACGCTAGAAACATTCTCTTCCAGTCAGCCTTTATGTCATGCAGAAACTTTAAAAATAATTATCATTTCCAACTTCGACCGCAACACGAAGTAAACAATAAAAATCTAAAGTTACATGTCGTACACACACATTCAAAACTTTCAATGCTGAATCTGCAAGTTACTGTGTGAGACCAGGAGCCGTAATGTTTGAGGTGACATTATAATGAACATTACTGGTGAAAGTACTTATGATTTTTAATTTCTGTTGTAATAGTATTTATATGAGTTTACGGAACAATATGAAATATATAAAATATGATGTCTTAACAAATACTTTGATTTTGCAATATTGAAAAGAGGTATATTATTATTATTACAAAATATACAATAAGTACACAATGGCAAATTATAAAAAAAACACAGAACTAAACAAAATTAAAAACCTTTTAAAATAAACAGGTTTAACGATAAAATACAAAAAATCATAGTCCGAAACAAGTGAGCATCTTACTCCTGGACTATAAATTGCAGATTGCAAATTCCCACGGCAACCGCGATGCAAGGCACATTCAGACATTGGACGTCATCGAGTAGAAAGTTATTCATCATGATTATTATTTATCAAAAATATTTAAAAAAGTGTGGTAATAAGTTTCAAAAAATATGTGAATTAAGTGCATGATTTACAAAAAACATGTAAGTAAAATTGTATTTTATTTCATATACTTTTTGTATAGAAGAGAATTAGGATCATTAACCGTAGGATGTTACTTTTGAATTAATATTTTCGTTCAACTTCCGAGATATATTACCATTTTTAATTCTTCTTAGCATCTTAGTTTTTAGCATTTACGCATCATGCAAGTGGCTTGCCCTATTCGCAGTCCGATCTTTTTTCGTCTAGTAATTCGATTGCAAGTTTAACTGTTTTACCTTAAAAATCAAGTAAAATACCTACACGCAAAAAAAAAAAAAAAACTATCGCATAAACAAAATCTAAATACATTGAAATCGTGACCCTGAGAATCAAAAAACTATTTTATATTCGATCAGTGAACTTTTTTCGTTAACGATTTGCACGAGAATTGCGCCCCATATCACAAATAAAATTACTTAAGCTGCAAAAAATCGTTAGTGATTTATTTGTAAATTTCATCTACAAATAAGATTGATGATTAACACAAATGTTTATTTTTTTCAGGATTTGCGGCAGGATTTAATGAAGCCAGTCCAAATGTAGAACACATTGTTTCAAAACTTTTGTAAAAACAGGTAAACTTTTTATTTATTAATAACTTTGAAAGTATTTTGAGTTTTGTATTTGTATTTTCCTGCATTTTATTTAAAGCCTTAATGTTTTTTTTTTCAGATCTCCAACGATTCGATCTAATAAAATTATTACACCGTGAATATGAAACTTCGACGAGAGGAAGATTCGCTTCATTTCATAAATACTAATAAGAAAAAAGGTCTTCATTTTTTTTGTTTTTTAATAAATAATGGTTGTTGTGGTTGTTTTATTCTGATAAAAATTTAAAGGTATGGTTTAATGTTATAAAAAAGGTATGGTTATGCTAAAATTGGTAATGGTAAAAAGGGTAAGTAATGGTAAAAGGTAACTAAAGGTAATAGTAATCAAGATAGAAACTAGAAACTTGCCATAGGTCTTGAGCTGCATATGTTAGGCATAACAGACGGTGAGAGAATCTTACCTCGGGTCTCTCTGAAGATACTTGCCATGGGTCTTCAACCGAATGAGTTAGGCGATACATTCAGCAAAGGAATCTTGCCATGGGTCCCGAGTTGTCTGTGTCGAGTTAGGTAGGACGTTCGGTGAGAGAATCTTACCTCGGGTCTCTCTGAAGATACTTGCCATGGGTCTTCAACCGAATGAGTTAGGCGATACATTCAGCAAAGGAATCTTGCCATGGGTCCCGAGTTGTCTGTGTCGAGTTAGGTAGGACGTTCGGTGAGAGAATCTTACCTCGGGTCTCTCTGAAGATACTTGCCATGGGTCTTCAACCGAATGAGTTAGGCGATACATTTAGCAAAGGAATCTTGCCATGGGTCCCGAGTTGTCTGTGTCGAGTTAGGTAGGACGTTCGGTGAGAGAATCTTACCTCGGGTCTCTCTGAAGATACTTGCCATGGGTCTTCAACCGAATGAGTTAAGCGATACATTCAGCAAAGGAATCTTGCCATGGGTCCCGAGTTGTCTGTGTCGAGTTAGGTAGGACGTTCGGTGAGAGAATCTTACCTCGGGTCTCTCTGAAGATACTTGCCATGGGTCTTCAACCGAATGAGTTAGGCGATACATTCAGCAAAGGAATCTTGCCATGGGTCCCGAGTTGTCTGTGTCGAGTTAGGTAGGACTTTCGGTGAGAGAATCTTACCTCGGGTCTCTCTGAAGATACTTGTCATGGGTCTTCAACCGAATGAGTTAGGCGATACATTCAGCAAAGGAGTCTTGTCATGGGTCCCGAGTTGTCTGTGTCGAGTTAGGTAGGACGTTCGGTGAGAGAATCTTACTTCGGGTCTCTCTGAAGATACTTGCCACGGGTCTTCAACCGAATGAGTTAGGCGATACATTCAGCAAAGGAATCTTGCCATAGGTCCCGAGTTGTCTGTGTCGAGTTAGGTAGGACGTTTGATGAGAGAATCTTACCTCGGGTCTCTCTGAAGATACTTGCCACGGGTCTTCAACCGAATGAGTTAGGCGATACATTCAGCAAAGGAATCTTGCCATGGGTCCCGAGTTGTCTGTGTCGAGTTAGGTAGGATGTTTGATGAGAGAATCTTACCTCGGGTCTCTCTGAAGATACTTGCCACGGGTCTTCAACCGAATGAGTTAGGCGATACATTCAGCAAAGGAATCTTGCCATGGGTCCCGAGTTGTCTGTGTCGAGTTAGGTAGGACGTTCGGTGAGAGAATCTTACCTCGGATCTCTCTGAAGATACTTGCCACGGGTCTTCAACCGAATGAGTTAGGCGATACATTCAGCAAAGGAATCTTGCCATGGGTCCTGATTTGTCTCTTTAACTGAATGGTTTCAAAACGCTACTTAGTTTTAGTAAATACCATTCGTAGTGTATTATTGGGCATTCTGTCATACCAGAGTGAGCGCAGCGAACGGTCGGGAGCGAAGCGGACGACTGGGGGAGCGGAGGGGAGCGCTACTCGCTCGACTGTCCCCCAGTCGTCCGCTTCGCTCCCGACCGTTCGCTGCGCTCACTCTGGTATGACAGAATGCCCAATAATACACTACTTTTGTGCATAATTCCAGTGATTTCTTATTAATATACAGCAAGCAACTACTGCCTCAACCAGAAGTCGAGCCTTAAGATGAAAATCATCGTTTTCACGCCTGCAAAAAACCATCAGACAGAAGACGCAATCCTCAAACAATATCGGACAGGACGCCGCCATATTTTTTCACACGCCGAGAGCATATTCAAATTTCATAGCGCAGAAAAGACAATGACGTTTGTACCACACTGTCAAGCAATCATTTTCGTGACGTTGGACATCACTGTCAATCATTGAAGTTTTGACTGACGGAAACGGAAGCAAAAAGAAGAGAAGCCGGTCGGTCTTCGTGCAAACTTCGGGCCAGTGCTTCGGACATTGACGTCTCCGTTTGTGACAGCTTTTTTGTTATTTTGAAAATTTTATATTGGACACTAGATTTTTACAATATTTTTACATTTTGCCTAGTATTTAAAAAAAAAACCGGCCAAGTGCGAGTCGGACTCGCGCACCGAGGGTTCCGTACAAACCTGCAAGGTGTACAAAGTTCGTTCATTACGACAATCGAGTCATAACTATGGTATTTTTATTGCAAAATGAAATTCATAACATTACAATGGGGAAAGATGGAGGAGCATAAATTTAAGACAAAGATCTCTTTATCGTTTAAGTAATCCTTTATTTTATATTAACACATATCATTTATCTATAATATAACTGAAACACTTATACTAGCCTTGCAGCAGACTTGCGAAAGTTCTTTTATTAAAGTTATTTATTTACTAAATTTTTAAGTCACTATTTAGAAATCTGGTTCAAAAATATTAATTAAGTATTAAATTTGAACCAGACCTGTAAATGGTGACTGAAAAAGTTATGAATAGTACCACATTGAACATTGAAGTTCGAAAAAACGTTATCAATAGTTGTACAACTTCGTGTAGTGCTACTGTTTATTAACGGAAACATGTTTATGGATGAAAAATATATGGAAATTCCATTTTGGGGATTCATTCTAAAATCTATATTGAAGTCTCCCACAACAATCAGACGAGAAGATGAAGTGTACATATTGAGGTTGCTGCCGAATATTGTTGTATTTATACATTCTATTGCAACATTATTATTATTTTTCACGGGTTAAAGGCAATTAGATCTAAGTATTTGATATGAATTTCAACTTGATAGCTCTACGCGTTCATGAGGAAAAAAGTAATAAGTTTATATTTATTAAAAAATATATATTTTGTAATGTAACAAAAAATTTAAGGTTTTCGGAATTTTTCCTTTATGTGTGCTATAAAACGTTGCTTCATGCCAAATTTCAAGATTCTAGGTCGACTGGAAGTACCCTTTAGGTTTTGATTCCCTTGCGAGTACTTGCGAGTTTCAAAATATGCAGCTTAAATTGCTGTTTCTTTTGATTGCGTTGACATAGAAGTTTGATTTTGTTACAGCTTAAAGGTATTATAAACCTAAGTATTTGGTATGAATTTCAATTTAATACCTTTACGCGTTTATGAGGAAATGGGTAGTAAGTTTAAAATTATTAAAAAAAAAAAAAAGTGATGTAACTAAAAATTTATGGTTTTCGTAATTTTTCCTTTATCTATGCTATAAGACGTTGCTTCGTACCAAATTTCAAGATTCTGAGTTCACGGGAAGCACCCTGTAGGTTTTGATTCTCTTGCAAGTGTCGAAAATTTGCGGCATAAACGGCTGTATCTTTTGATTGCGTTGGCTTAGAAGTTTGATTTTTTCACAGCTTCAAGGGACAGTAGACCTGAGTAATTGATATAAATTTCAGCTTCATACCTCCACGCGTTCCTGAGAAAAAGGGTCTTGACAGACGGACGGACAGACGGACAACAAAGTGATCCTATAAGGGTTCCGTTTTTTCCTTTTGAGGTACGGAACCCTAAAAAGGTGTATTTTGTGTATTTTTGTTGTCATATGAGTGATTAACTTTGCAACATGGCAGATTTAAAAGTATTTGTAGCTAACAGGGGATATGCCAAAGCTTCCATAACACGCCTAAAAAACTGCTTTACAAAAGAATCATTTCTCCAATTACCAATAGAAACGGTTCAGACCAAAAGGAAGCGTCTCGTCGAAGTCTTCCAGGAGTACGAACGTTTTTGCATTCGAATTGCCAGCCTAGACACAGACGATGCAGAAAATGTTGGAGAAACGGAAGATACCTTCTTGGATCTTTTATGATTTATCTAGGTCCTCTATAACCCCAACCAACGTAGTAGAACGAGAAAACAAAATCTCCAATATAAAGCTACCAAATGTTACCATACCCACTTTCAATGGTAAGTACACTAGTTACTACGAATTCATTAACTTGTTTACTGCCATGATCCATAAGGATGTTTCATTATCACCAGTTCAAAAATTATATTACTTAAAAGGTTTTCTCAGTGGTGAACCTCACGCCCTGATAAATAATTTTCCGCTGCAAGATAATAGTTATATGGAAGCCTTAGAGTTACTAAAATCGAGATATGACAATAAAAACAAAATCATACAAGAACACATTTGCGCGATATTAGATATACCAGGAATTACTAGGTCGAATGAAATAAATTTAAGAAATTTCATTTCAGAAGTAAAGCAACAATTATCAGCACTGAAAAATCTTGGTGAGCCCATTGAAAAATGGGATTCTTTATTGCTAGGAATTCTATACAGGAAACTAGATATGCTTACGAATCGTGCTTTTCAAATGGAACGAGACAATAGGACTAGTCCCACTGTAAAGGAATTGTTGGATTACATGGAAAACACAGATATGAGCCATAAGCCACCTCACCGACTTGCCAGCAATGCTGTAGCTGCTACTCCTGCATCATGTTTGTACTGTAAGTCAAACCATAAAATATTTAAGTGTCCTGCTTTCAAATTAGCACCAGTCAAATCACGCTTGGAATTTGCAACTAATAATAAATTGTGCCACATTTGTTTGTCACAACATAAACAGAAATGTAAATTTCATTTCCGATGTGCAGAATGCAAAAAGGAGCACAACACTTTGCTACACAACAATGAAACGTATGTATCTCCATCTGTGTCATTGTCAACTGCTGCACAAACTCAAGTTTTGTTGCCCACTGCACGTATAAAGCTCATAGCTCAGTCGGGCAAAACAATCTTTGCTAGAGCATTACTTGACAGCGAGCGGTTCACAAGCATCGTTCGTAACACAGAAGGTTGTCGATTTATTGCAAATGTCTCCGCACAAAGAGCAGCACATCGCAAAAAGCATTAACCTTGATGTGCATTCCATGGTTTATCCATTTAAGATTAATATCAATTGTCACGTTGTCAAAACAATAACCACCAAATTGCCTCAAACTAAAATTGAAATGTCAAACATGACGCTGCCGCCTAACTGCAAGCTTGCCGATGAGCAATTTTACGTGCCTGGTCAAATACACCTTTTGCTTGGAGCTGATGTATTTTTTCAGTGCCTGCTGCACCCTGAACCAGGATGTTCGAGCAACCAGGTACCTGTAACATCAACTTCCACCAGCCCTGAGCATCCATCGGTACTACACACAGCCTTCGGTCATATCGTCGCAGGCCGCAGCAGCATTCCTGCAGGCAATCAAAAACAGGTCATATCTTTGTTTTGTAGTCAATGTGACACCTCTATTAGCGAACAATTGAGTGCTTTCTGGGACTCTGAAAAGGTGCCTGAAATCTTTCCAGAGCAATTACCGGAGCATGATTATTGCGAAAAGCTTTTTCGGGAAACTACCAAACTTGAGAACAATAAGTATCAAGTTGCAATTCCTATTAAAGTACCGCTGGAGCAAGTAAATTCTGAACTAGGCGAATCATTTCACCAAGCTCTTAATAGATTTCTTAATCTGGAAAAGAAATTGCAAAAAGATAAGACTCTACACACTGAGTATAAAAAGTTTATCGACCAGTATGTCAATTTGAATCATGGTGAATATCGAAATATTGACACATACGACTTATCAAAAGATCCAGTCTACTTTCTTCCACATCATGCGGTAATAAGACTGGACAGTTGTACTACCAAGCTCAGAGTAGTCTTTGACGGCTCTATGCCTACTAGCAAAAAAGTTTCACTTAACAACATGTTACTTAATGGCCCTGTGGTTCAAAAAGATGTGTTTGACGTTCTCATAGGTTTCAGATTGGAAAGTTATTTCTTTATTTGTGATATTCGCATGATGTTTAGATGCATTGAAATCGATCCTACACAACGATCTTTGCAAAACATGCTATGGCGTGAATCACCGGACGACCACATTAAGTGCATTCAATTAAACACTGTCACTTATGGTCTCAAGTCGTCGTCTTACTTACCCACACGCTGTCTCATTGATCTTGCTGAAAAATACCAAGATTCATTTCCGCTAGCATCATCGATTCTAAAGAATAATACCTATGTTGATGACGTGCTCGTAACCAGCTCTAGGGAAGAAACGCTTAAAGGAATGCAGTCAGAAGTAGTAGAACTTCTTTCCCTGGGAGGTTTTCAGCTCCACAAATGGGCTTCCAACTATCGAACATAACTTGGACAAGAATAGTGCACATATCAAGACGTTAGGTATTCACTTCAACATAAAGGAGGATGTATTTATAGCCTCGTGCCCTGAACCTTACAATGGCTCACATGATACAAAACGTGACATATTGAGTTATATTAGCAAATTCTATGACCCACTGGGACTAATAGGCCCAATATTTGTACACGCAAAGGTAATTATGCAAAAGTTGTGGGTTTTCAATTCGGACTGGGACTCTACTCCTCTACACAAAATACGAGAAATGTGGATTGAGTTTGTAAAAAACCTTTCTCAGATGAAACCAATTAGCATTCCACGTTGTGTCAAGCCAGCTAATGCAGTAAATGTTCAGCTAATCGGATTTGCGGATGCGTCAACAGTAGCTTACGGCTGTTGCTTGTACTTACGATCTATTGACGACCAAAGTAACGTTCATGTTCAATTACTTTGCACAAAGTCAAGAGTAAATCCCTGCAGAAAACAGCTTACTATTCCCAAACTCGAACTCATCCAAAAAGGTAAGCGGCACACTGGCTACAAAAATAAAAGTCAATGACACTTATTTGTTCTCCGATTCGCAAATCGTATTAGCCTGGTTAAAAACAGATGTAGCAAAACTGCAAACCTACGTCGCAAATAGAGTCAGGTCGATAGGACAACTTTCGCATAACTGTCATTGGCATTACGTAAACACGCAGAATAATCCTGCGGATTGTCTTAGTAGAGGTGTTCAGCCACACGAGCTCCAGAATCATCACTCTTGGTGGCATGGACCTTCTTTTTTATTTGACAAAAATTATGCTTTTCAATCAGGGCCTCAGGTTGATAATTTGCCTGAATTAAAGATTGATCAAAAGATTGTATATAGTACAACCGTGGCCACTGATTGCAATATATTTGAAAAGCTGAAAAAGTTCTCCAGCAATAATAAAATGGCTAGAATTTTGTCATACATCACAATATTTTGTCATAATATCAAATCTAATTCACAAAAACAAAAAGGTTTTATTACTGCCACTGAATTAGATAAAGCATTATTGTTAATTGTAAAACATGAACAACAACAATTATTTTCAAATGAAATAAAATCTCTGCAATCACACAACCAGGTCAATGGTAACTTGATCTCGCTCTCACCGTTCATTGACAGCAACGGAATACTAAGAGTCGGTGGTAGACTCCAAAATGCAGCGATTCCTTACGCGAATCAGCATCCTGCAATATTGCCCAAGGGTTCTGGTATTACTGATTTAATAGTAAGGAATGAGCATATAAAACTATTACATGCAGGGCAGAAGCTAGTTTTGTCCTCCATTAAGCAACGATTTTGGATCATTGACGGACTGCGTACTGTTAAGAAGGCAATATATGAATGTGTAATTTGTCACAGGCTTAAAAGCTGCTGCGGCATCTCAACTGATGGGCTCCTTGCCTTCGGCGCGAGTCAATGCCTGCCGGCCATTTGAAAAGGTTGGAATAGATTTCGCTGGACCGGTATCCGTGAAAAACAGCCGCATTAGAAAACCCATCATTGGCAAAGGATACATTGCATTATTTGTATGTTTCGTCACAAAAGCGATCCATCTCGAACTTTGCTCTGATTTGACAACCGAGTGCTTTCTCGCATGCTTTAAGCGCATGATTTCAAGAAGGAACCTGCCCAGCGATGTCTATTGCGATAACGGCTCGACGTTTAAGGGGGCAAGGAACAAATTAGATGAGTTTTATAGGTTAATTTCATCTCAAAGTCATCAAAATTATGTACAATCATTTGCTTCTCAAAAGGGTATCAATTCAATTTCCATTTTGTACCCGGCTACAGCCCTACTTTTGGCGGGATATGGAAGAGTAATGTCAAAAGCACTAAATATCATCTAAAACGTGTTGTTGGCTAAGCTCTGCTCACGTACGAGCAGCTGAATACTGTACTTGTTGAGATAGAGGCCGTGCTAAACTCACGTCCGCTCACAGGGATATCAGCTGATCCGAACGATTTTTCATACCTTACTCCAGGTCATTTTTTAACGGGTGCATCTCTTCTCAATTTCAAATTCTTACCCAGAACGTGACGTAAGTAACACACCTACCTCTTACCTGAGCGGCTGTGAAGCAAGTGAGCGATTCCTCTTTCCGTTGGCCCCCGGGCCCAGCAACGAGCATCACCGCAGAGGGACCCAGTGGAGACTTTACGCTGAAAAGTTCACGAAACATATTTGCTATTTCCACTGCGTCACTTTTTTGTCCTACGCTCGCCGGGATGCCAGGCTTAATATCATGTTTAGCGGTTTCTTTCCAGAACTTCGTAAAGTTTTTTGAGGACCTGTGCTTTGCCAGTATGTCCATCTTGATTTGTTCTTGGTTATTGTGGCACCATTATAAGCGACTTTTAAAAATTTTTCGAGACTCAAACATTTGTTCATACACGGGACCTGATGATGGACGATTACTTAAAATCCAAATTTGAAATCTAAGCCTGGCCTCCCGGTGTGCGCTATGGACATGATCGTTCCAGCCGCACAGATGTTTCAGCCTACGGCTATACTTACACGAAGTTTTGGTTGTCCTGGCTGAATCAGATAAAATACCAACAACTTTGTTGTACTTTTTTTATTTTATTTAAAACACTTCATGCACAAACAAAAGGTACATATGGCGGACCTAATGCTAAAAGCATTCTCCACCAGTCAACCATAGGTCTATACAGAGAAATTGCTGGCGGCGCGAAGAAAGTGATAGAAGGGCAAAAATGAGAGCTTGATTGAACCTACAATAGGTATTTAAACAAAAAATAAACATACATACTACTTATTACATAAATACCGTATACATTAATACATTATTATGGAATACAAAACATACACATAGTACATACACATAATAATAATACTAATGGTACACATGTGAGAAAAAAAAGAGGTTAGTGAGACAAGTTCGATATCTCTTCCTTGTAAACTGCTCGGAGGGCCATCTTGAAAGAGAATTTGGAGGAGGATGTTTGTACTGTCTTTGGGAGGTCATTCCAAAGTCGAATGGCTGTGAGGGTAAATGAATTGGACATGAAGCCAGAAGAGTGACGCGGAGTGAACAGTTGGAGAGAGCTACTGGAGCGAAGTGTACATCTCGTCCAGTACCTGTTTATGTTCCACTACCTGACACTGGCTGGCTATGGCTGCACTCAATGAACTCCTGAGGAAAATCAATTTCCCGCAGGCCATCCTTACATAGATTACGGTAGGTTTCAATTTGAGCTTGATTTCTTTCTCCCCAAATTACTGAACTACAATGTGTCTCATGTGACACCAACTTAGATCTAACTAAGTTGATGTCACACTTAACAAGCAAAGGTTGGTGGTCTGACATATACACATCTTCATCAACATTGACATGTAAAATAGTTTGATAGGCAGATATTGATGTAACACAATGAACTAGCCATCGCCGACAACCATGTGCCTCACTAGTGTAGGTATAGGTATCCGATTGTATTCCTAATTTTTCTACATCAGCACATACCCAGGACTGATCAAAGCAAAAACTAATAAGTTCTTTGAAAAACAATTCGTGTGGATGTGTCACTTGCTACAATTCTACCGTGTCACTTGCTACAATTGCACTAATTTCACTTAGTACCTCAGTAAAAAATGGTAAGTTATCTCGTGAGTCAGTTGGCATATAGACAGAAAACACTATCATAGACCTGTTTTCAGTGCATACTTTGATGGCAGCAAGGCGACTACTATTACATTTAATGACAGAAACCCTCTGAAAAACACCTTTTCTCCATACCTTTTCTCCATAGAATGGCCACTCCTCCATACGGTCTCCCTATTAAGAGGTTCGCCGAAGTATCTACTGCTGAATTACCAGTAAACTCAAAATCACTACAAATACTATCAAGAAACGGTACGTCATGGGGTAGTAGCCACGTCTCCCGGAGGGCAACAATATCTGAAAACCTACAGATATCCCGTACCTTGTCAATTGATCGTTTAACAGATTTGCAATTGAAAGAACTTAGTCTACAATTATTATTCGAGTATGTTTGTCTGTTCATTATATTAATTTTATTATACTATCAATATATAATAATATGTAAAGTAACATAGTGTATATATTTTTTTTTTACATTCAACTTACACGATACTGTTGAAATAATGTGCATGAAATACTTAAGTTAAAACTGTAAAGTATTATTTAATAATTAATGTTAAAAGTTGATTTTCGTTCTTATGCTTAAGCAATCTTATGTTTTTTCAATATTACTTGAGATAACTATGTTTTCATTTCTTAGGCCCCAACTTATGTTGGCAACATAAATATCTATGTAATTACTAATTTAATTGTGGCAACATTTTTTCTCTCTCTTGAAGTGTGCGTCATATAAGGACGGATCGTTCTTCCGCAATAAAATATTGTTTGTGCATAAATCCAGTGATTTCTTATTAATATACAGCAAGCAACTACTGCCTCAACCAAATACGATTGCTTTACACAATCGCACCCCTGGGCAATTATGTACATAAATACGAAAAAAGATCGTATCCCGAAAAAAAACTAAAACATGGAACGATAGCTCGAAAAAAATTTTACATTTCTGTAAAAGGAAAATACAAAGCCTAAATGGGTGAAAGACTTACGCCCAATTGCGTGGTCGTTTGATAACTCAACTAAAGATTAAATATCGTTACGAAGGGTTGAATATTTACGACTGTTTTTTATTTATTTATTAAAACTTTATTGCACTTTCAATGGTATAATTGGCGGGCTTAATGCCTTATGGCATTCTCTACCAGTCAACCGCCTGAAAAATGCAGAGAATTAAATTAGTGAATTGTTCGTGTTGTAAAGAAAAAATAACTTAACCAATGGTCAATAAAATAGCGATTCTGACATTAGCATCAAAGGGTTTCTCTCAATTATGTTGTTGTATTTCAATTTAAAAAAACTGTTACAACATTTTTTTTAAATATTGGACACCAATCACATATATTGCTCTGATCCCAAAGTAAGTAGCTATGGAAATATATAGCATGTGCTTGTGTTATGGAAATTAGACACAACGGTGACCCGAGACAATATAGAAAATTGAGATTTCTACATTGAGTCGACCGGGAACCGAACCCGGGACCTCGGAGTGGCAACGCCTTGAAACCTAACGTGCTTAGCTACTACACCACGGAGGTCGTTATTATAACGCTACCTATTGAAATTCATGACCCAAAATAGTTTCTGTTTAAGTTATTACATAACATCCGCCTCCTCTGATACAGTTCGGTACATATTTACCGAACTTGAGCAGTTGAAGTTAGTGGTAAAATTTGCCAGCTCATAGCACATTCATACATGATAAATGATGAGATCTGTATACTGATTACATAACTTGAAAGCGATTGGATAATTGGAGTAAGCTCGGCGGACGCGCTCTCTCGAGAGTGTTCGAACTGCCATTTTTACATGAAGCTGACAGTGCTCCATTTGTCAATTAACATCGGGCCGATAAGATAAACTTTCTTTTCAATATTGTTAGAGATGGTGTCAAAGAATTGATTTGGTGATTTAAATAATTATCTGAATACTTACAGCCTACTTTTAAAAAATTATGATGAACGAAGCACAAACAAGAATTTTAAAAAAATGGAACGCAGCGAAAACAAAAGACAGATGAAAAAAAGTAAGAGAAAAAATATTGTTTGGTGAGGACAGGGTTTTTTGGAAAAATAGAAAGTTTGATTACAAATAGTTTTTTATTTCAGCATACAAATACCAGATAAGTGTGTTTCTATTACATTTATATCGATTGACATCATTAGGCTGCACATTTTGTTTTATGTCTACTAATCTGAACTCTGTCAAAACATGGCTGTTGTACAATGCAAAAATTACACTATTGGGCACATTCATACACATCGTATACAAACCATGTAGGCTCAATGAACTTATTATTCAATTAATGATCTAGGTAACTAATCATAACTTTAATATTTTTCAGAAGTGGGATCCCAAAATGCACCGGCGGAAGCGTAGTCGTGCAGGCTGTGAATTCTCAATGGAAAACCTTTCTGGAGAACGGCGACCTTGGCGATCCGATGAGACTACTACACTTCCACTAAAGGAAATTCAGAACGCACTTGAGGAGACCAATCCACATATTCAACGTGAGTCTGTTCCATATCACATTGACAATGCCTCTATTGCAAAGGCTGAAATTATTCCCTTGTTCGACCCAGAAAAATCTAATGTTTTTGCACACCAATGGATTAATAAGATTGATCAACTAGGAATGATCCACCATTGGTCTGATGAGACCAAAAGTTATTATATGCAGTCTAGATTAAGTGGTATGGCACGAACTTGGCATGGGTCGCTACAAAATTATATGCTTACGTGGGCTGAATGGAAAAGTGAGCTGGTCAAGGCTTTTCCATACAATATGGATTATGCAGAGTCTTTAAAAGAGATGTTATCATTAAAAAAGAGTTTTAATGAAAGCATGGCGCAATATTTCTACCAGAAGAATGCCCTTCTCACTAGATTAGAAATATTTGGTGAAAAAGCAGTTGCATGTCTTACTGACGGCTTACCTATACATATGAAGGCTCCAGCACGAGCTGGAAACTTTACATCTCCTACAGAATTATATTCAAAATTCTTAGCAATGATGGAAAAAAAAAATAAGACCGGCTCTGTAAATCGGACAACAAGATTTGAACCGCTTAGAACTGAGACGAATACCTCTACTACATACATAAGTCAGAATAAAGAGAGAGGTCAAAAGCCCGTATCATGTTTTCTCTGTAACGAGCTGGGACATACTGTCAGACGTTGCCCAAAAAACCCTGGTCGTCCTCATTGCGACAGGTGCAATAAAATTGGCCACGCGACTGATAAATGCTGGTTCAAGCCAGGCCCCAACCTCCCAGCTCCAACTACAATCAACACAATTAATGCTGAGGTAAATAATACATATTTCACTAATGTTACTCTTGACAATATCAAAATCAGGGCGTATTTTGATTCAGGCGCAAAAATTAATGTGATAAGTTTTACTATGTCTAAGATGTTACAATCTCCATTGTTACCTTGTGACTACCTGATCAGTGGCTTTGGCGGTGGTGCTGTGACTGCTTTAGGACAGCACAATGTTACATTGGAAGTCTGTGGCATTCTATTTGATACAACCCTAGTAGTGGCTGACTATGGAGGACACCTGCCGCAAATGATTTTAGGTCAGCCTATAATTAATGATCCCCGAATAAAATTTATCATTTCTGGTAATAAATTAATAATCGAAGAAGCGAAAGTAGAGGGTTTGACGGATGTACTACTGATCAATGACATTATCGACGATGTTCGTATTGAAATACGATGCTCCAAAGACGTTACCATTCCGCCGTCTACTGTAAGAATCATAGATATACTATGCCAAGGAAATAGTGATGAGGGGTCCGTCTTTGTCGAGTCAAGAACACGGTTTTATGATGGCAAGGATTACTTTATTCCGGCGTCTATTGTCAATTCCGTATCAGCAGTGATCGAAATACGAAATGCATCATTAATACCGTTGACCCTCAAAGCTGGCGAATTACTAGCCAGAGGAAGTCGGTGCATTGAGGCCGAGTACCACTTGGAATCCGAGGATAGGGATGAGGGCGGACAAGTTTTATCTATAGATGTAGATACAATACAATGTGGTGCTACTGATCCCGAGACAAAAAGAAAGTTAGTAAATTTACTACAAGATTATTCGGATTGCTTTTCGTCTAAAACTGAGGAACTAGGATGTACTGATAAAATTAAAATGAAGATCGATCTCAACTGTGATAAACCGATATGCTATAGACCATACAGATTGTCAGAAGCCGAAAAAAGTATAGTTAGAGAAAAAATCGCTGATTTGACAAAAAACAAGATAATTCAGGAATCTACTTCCCCTTTTTCTAGTCCCATTGTGCTAGTGCGTAAGAAGGATGGAGACCACCGGCTGTGTGTGGACTATCGAAAATTAAACAGTATAACTGTCAAAGATCGTTACCCCTTACCGATAATTGAAGAACAAATTGAAAAGTTGGGAGGTAAGAAGGTGTTCACGAGCCTAGACATGTCTCAAGGCTTCTACCAAATTCCCTTGGATGAAGAGTCAATTCCCAAAACCGGATTTTCGACGCCAGAAGGTCATTACGAGTTTTTGCGGATGCCTTTTGGACTTGCAAACTCTCCGAGCGTATATCAGAGGTTGATGGACAAGATCCTAGGCTCCTTAAGACATGATAAGGTACTGCCGTATATGGATGATTTGTTGATACCCACGTTTAATGAAACTGAGGCTCTTGAGACACTACGCACTGTACTAGACATCATAAGAGATGCAAAGCTAACGTTGAATTTATCCAAGTGCAAATTTCTTCAGAGAAACATCCAATATCTTGGTTACGAAATTAATGAAGAAGGAGTACGCCCTGGCAGTAAGAAAATAGAAGCTGTAACTAAATACCAACAGCCTACAAACATACATGAATTGCGTATGTTTCTGGGTGTCACTAGTTACTTTCGAAAGTTCGTCAGGGGCTACGCTTTAATTGCCAGCGACTTATATAAACTTCTAAAAAAAGAGGCAGTATGGGAATGGAGTCTACCACAACAGAATGCCTTCGACAAATTGAAAGAAATACTGACCACTAGACCAGTACTTGCATTGTACAATTCTCAGGCAGAGACAGAAGTACATACGGACGCTTCTAGCAAAGGCATAACAGGGATTTCACTTCAAAAGACTGGTACATCTTTTCGCCCGGTCGCTTACTTTAGCAGAAAGACGTCTAGAGAGGAATCAATCTACCATTCATACGAATTAGAGTGTTTAGCAGTTGTAGAATCGCTTAAGAGATTCAGAATTTATTTAGGAGGTATTAACTTCAAAGTTGCTACAGATTGTGCTGCTGTGCGCCAGACATTCGAGAAACGTGACTTGTTACCTCGGATAGCTCGATGGTGGTTAAGCATACAAGAATATAATTTCACGATAGTCCATCGCCCAGGCACGACACACAAGCACGTTGATGCGCTTAGTAGAGCATCGGTAGAGGCAGCAGAAAATCAACAGGTGCTGGTTTTGGATCTCTTAGACTGGGTGGTGTGCATGCAAAATCAAGACTCAAAAATTTGTAGAGAGAGGAGATGGAGATCCAGACATAATGAATAATTACGTTCTTAAAGATAACAAAGTTTATAGACGTTGCATCAATGATCAGCTTCGCTTGGTTATACCAAAATATTGCCGATGGAACATTATGAGGAAGTATCATGATGACGTTGGACATCCGGGTCTTAAAAAGTGTGATGTGCTTGTAAAGGAACACTGTTGGTTTCCGGGTATGACGAGGTTTATTCGAAAATATGTTAATGGCTGCCTTGATTGTACTTATAAAAGAGGACAGTATGGAAGACTCGAAGGAGAACTTCATCCTATAGATAAAGTTGCGAAACCACTGGATACAATTCACATTGACCACGTAGGCCCATTTTGCAAAAGCCGTAAAGGGCATTCATTTCTACTCGTTGTAGTTGATTCCTTTACTAAATTTATATGGGCGAAACCTTGTAGATCTACAAAATCTGTGGAAGCGACTGAAAGGTTAATGGAGATATTTTCTGAATTCGGTTTTCCCAGAAGAATAGTATCAGATCGAGGAACAGCCTTTTCCAGCAAGACCTTCCGAGACTTCTGTCATACCAACCAGATTATTCACGTTATGAACTCAGTCGCTTCGCCTAGATCAAACGGTCAGGTGGAGCGATACAACAGAACAGTTGTGGAAAGCATCAACAAAAGCACTCAGGATGAACGTTATTGGGATTCTTGTTTACCCAGAGTCATGTGGGGGTTAAACAACACCATAAGCTCTACAACAGGCTTAACGCCCTACAAATTGATGTTTCAAGGAAGTCGAAGTCTTCTACAAGGTATAGGTGACAATGTCATACATTCGGCCGAAGAAGCTGCAAATAATATACAGAAAGCCAAAAAGAAAATTGATAAAACGGCAATACAAATGAAAAAGAGATTTGATGCAAAAAGAAAGAAACCAACTAAATATCAAATCAATGACCTTGTATTATGGCACAAGTCAGAATGCGGATCCAAAGATGCAATACGGAAATTAAAAGAAAAGTACAGTGGGCCTTACAAAATCGTGAAGTGCCTGGGAAATGACAGATATATAATAACATCACTAAAGGGTTTAAAGGGCTACAAGAAGTTTTCAGCTACAGTGGCATCTGACGCTTTAAGGAGATTTAGCAACCACGCAGCAGAAAGTGAAAGTCAAGAAAGCGAAAGTGATGTTGATAGTACTGAAGACTTGATGGATTTACTGGAAGGATAACTTGGTAATTGTTAACATAAATAGCCTGGGCCACTACACAATAGTAGTGAATGTAATGATTACTCTGGGCCACTATGTAATGGTAGTGATTGTCCTCTGTGACCTTTCTAGTAGTAGTTTTTATACTCTGGGCCACTATTTAATACTAGTGATTGAACTCTGGGCCACTATCTAATGGTAGTGATTGTACCTAGTAGTAGTTGCTATACTCTGGGCCGCTATTTAGTAATAGTGACTGTATTCTGGGCCACTATATAATGGTAGTGACTGTACTCTGCGACGTACATAATAATAGTTGTTATACTCTGGGTCACTATGTAATAATAGTGATAGTACTCTGGGCCACTACTAATGGTAGTGATTGTACCTAATAGAAGTTGTAATACTCTGGGCCACTATTTAATAATAGTGATTGTATTCTGGGCCACTATCTAATGGTATTGATTGTACTCTGCAACCTACCTAGTATTAGTTGTTATACACTGGGCCACTATATAATAATAGTGATTGTACTCTGGGTTCTGGTGGTGATCTGATGGTGGTGATTGCACTCTGGGCCACAATCAAATGGCAGTGATCACACTCTGAGTCACTATCTAATGATAGTCCGAATTTAATGATTTAACCCCTAGAACCTTACCCACTGGTAGTATTAGTATAAAACTGATCACCTTGGTCATCATGTAAATAGTATTACTACCAATTAGGAAATGCAATCTGTTATTTTTTTAATAACAATTTTGATCACTTAGTAAACATTTTACTAGATAGTACATATGCATCTAACACAATTGAACTAGCATGCAGAGAACTTCTGGGTCAATAATTGATAAAACTAACCTTTTTTTAAAAAAAAAGATATATTTCATACATGTTGTATTTATCAAATATGCAAGGCTAAAAGTTATTTTTTTTGTTATAACAGTACAAAATTGGAATAAATATACCTTATAAGATTTTCATAGTATATCAAAATCTTTTGGAAATTAAAACACAATTTCTAATAATTTTATTACTATAGGTATAAATAATGAGACGCTTATTTTATTTGCAGGGACGCAAATAGAGTCAGGATGGGCGAGTGTTAGAGATGGTGTCAAAGAATTGATTTGGTGATTTAAATAATTATCTGAATACTTACAGCCTACTTTTAAAAAATTATGATGAACGAAGCACAAACAAGAATTTTAAAAAAATGGAACGCAGCGAAAATAAAAGACAGATGAAAAAAAGTAAGAGAAAAATTATTGTTTGGTGAGGACAGGGTTTTTTGGAAAAATAGAAAGTTTGATTACAAATAGTTTTTTTATTTCAGCATCCAAATACCAGATAAGTGTGTTTCTATTACATTTATATCGCACATTTTGTTTTATGTCTACTAATCTGAACTTTGTCAAAACATGGCTGTTATACAATGCAAAAATTACACTATTGGGCACATTCATACACATCGTATACAAACCATGTAGGCTCAATGAACCTATTATTCAATTAATGATCTAGGTAACTAATCATAACTTTAATATTTTACCTTACATTAACGGCTAACTTCACAATCTCTTAATTAGTTCTGGTTAGTTTCATCTGATTAACACTTCATTCGAATAGACGTTCAATATTTGAATTTTTCTACACTACACTAAGAATAACTAAGAATAGCAACGTGCAACAACAGTTGCGTTTATTAATTAATCAGAAATCAAATTCTAGTAAACGCTTACTTCGGGGCGGATATAATACTGTTTAGGACTCCAACGTCACTGTACTTAATTACAATACGACAGAAATTTTACTTTATTTTATTTTATCTGTCACGGCGGCGAAGCCGTATAGGGTCCCATTTTAAAGCGACGGCTGCACCAGAAATCCTTAGCTGGCGGTTCCATCGGGTTAGTCAGTCGTTGTGACTGACCACCGTAGTAGACTAGAGGAACTATTAATATTATTAGTATTACGACAACAAGATACCATAGAGTTTCATAATCACCTTTCGGTTCGAACATCCCTAGGGAACCTTCTGCCTTTTGTTATGATATATCGTTACAAAATAATGTCCTTGTAAATCCACGTCGCATTGTTATGTTACAATCCATTTAAGTCGAGGAAAATGCTTCCAGTTGATAAATTTCTTCCTAAAGTTGGTTTGCCCTTCTCGGTTTGATATCATACCTTTGTATTTTCTTAAATACCTACTTAAAAATTCTAGAACTTCCATACATAGAACTAAAAACGAAAAAATACCCAAGCCTAAGTGTGTAAGATGTCTATGAATAGGTTTTATAAAATTACATAGAGGTTACTTTTTTTCTATAAGTCAAACATTAGATCGACGCTTTCAAAATGTTAAATGCTAACTAACAAACATAACCAAATTTTGTTTTTTAAATGTGTTATATTTACGCATTGTATATCTTTAAATATACTTACTACACAAATTGGTATAAAAAACTGATAGTTTTTGAGATATATAACTTCGACTTCCATACAAACACTATGAATACCAATGTTATTTTTGCTGTCAACTAAGGATACGGAATTCTCAGTGCGCGATTCGACACGCACTTGGCCGGTTTTTTATTGTAGTTACTTATTTTAACATAACGACGTTAGTTTTACTTGTGTGTATGTACCTAATAAACGCAATCACTTCCAAAAAATGTTTTTAGTAATGAGTGTGTGAGTAAAAACAGTGCTTAGTAAAAATAACCTTAAACTAAAATAAAAATATCCAATATGAAATTATTCCAGTAAAACCAACATATTATTGCTTTACTTGTTATGTTCTTCAGCAAAGAAAGTCTTATACAGGTATGCATGTAAGACGTCCCAACATTTTCATTACGTACTTGTAATAAATTCACAAAGAAGTTTCGCGTAGACCCAACCAAAAGGGAGATGTTGGTGAAATTTTGTACGAGTATTCACTTTACTTTCGGCGTATGTGAGCTAACGAATTGTAGCAGTTTAGAACCTTTTCTAACTACGTCAGCTCGACGTGCCCACGTAATCTGTGGAAATGTGGCACAAATTGAACCGTCGTACTTGTAACATACTAATTTGTATTTGGAAATGAGAGATATTAGCATAATTCGCTTAGATAATAAAATTCTGGTTTCGTGTTCTATTTGTTAAGTAGGTCAAATTAATAAGTGAAAAGAACTGTTAATAGAATGCAGACTAAGCATTTTTTTCTTCTTAAAGACAATAGGTAATATATATTATAGGTATGGTTACACAAAAATCATGCATGACGAGATTATTCTGCATTAACAGTTCTATAATAAAATCTGCGGCACCATACCATACCATACCTTTTATGGTTTACTCACTACAACCTTTTGTATGTTAATAAATTTGTTAAAACATAATGTACTATTTTCGCAGGTATTTTACACACATGGGTATTGATTCTAATCAAAATATATACATTCATTATCACGCGCATTTTATTTTGAACTAAGTTTCCCTTAACATTATTTGATTTCAATCGATACTATAATATAATAAAGTTGAAGAGTTTTTTTATTTGAATGTGCTAATCTCAGGAACTACTACTGGACCGATGTAAAAACATATTTTTGTGTTGGATAGCTTATTTATTTAGGAAGTCTTTCGGTAAAAATAAAACATCACGCTGCGACGGGAGGGGAGGGAACAAACTCATAACGCGCGGATGAAGTCGCGGGGGACCGCTAGTAGCTTAATAAATTTGAAGTAAGTAGAATATAACAAAATAACTTAACTATTTGAAAAAAATACAAACTCTCATTATGGAATGAACCCATGAGTAAAGACTTAAATTTACGTAGCGAATATCGACACTGGCAACGGACGAACGAGAAAGTTTAAATTGGGACTGAATCCTATCAATGGCGGAAAAATGACCCCTCTTAACGTGCTGTTGTACAGTCAGCAAAATAATACTGATCGGATCCAGTTGTTACATGACAAATTAAGTCGTTTAGTTCTGCAGTTGAAAAACGACGCGTCTGGATTGATATACAGCTGCTAGTTTCGATCTTATGGGAGCAAAAAGCTAATGTTTATGAATTTATCAACATATCTGGCTAGTGTTGTAACGCTTATAAAATTTCAAGTAGTATCGATAGATATACTTATATATTTCAAATCATTTATAATCACTTAGAGACGCGGGCACGATTATTGAATATTTGTTATCTTTAGTTGTCAGATATTTGAAACTAGAGAAAATTATTATTTAGAAAGCAAAGCTGTATTCTAATATTATGTTGTATATTCAAAAGTCATCAAATATAACTATAATCTATTAGACTGTTACAACACTAAATATTTAATTAATTATTCATGTAACTAAATATTTATTTTTAAAATTAACCATCAAACTCAACCATTTGCAAAAAAAACTTTAGCATCACAACTTCACTTTTACTTTTACCAAAGATTGACGGTAATTTACCGTAATTAGCGAACTTTAAGACAGTTTAAGATAAATGGTCTCCTTGTATTGCCTTCGCTGCATCCTTGCGGAACTACTCTTTGAACCTTATTTTCTAGGTCGTCAAGTTTGCAATAGTGTTGTGCGTAACCTCAACTTAAAAAAATGTAAATATTGGCGATAATAAAGTGAAACTTCAATATTTCAATTATTTTGTTACCTCTGAATTCCGTATTTCAAGACTAGCGGTTGCAGGCGACGTCACGCGTACCTACCGAAATTGAAACTTGCCATTTGCCTTAGCTCCTTTTACCTTCATTATAAATACAGAAAAGTTATTGATTATTTCATAATATACAAATAGGTTCTTCTTCTTAATATAGGGACTTAAACAATTACTTCTAAAATTCATGTATTTAAGGCAATTGCATCAACGGATTTTCGAATTTTTTGGAAATAGAGCGTTACTCTTAGTATTAGCAAGATGTTGATACTACTGTCTATCTTGCGATATAAATACTTCTTACTTAAGGTTACCAGCGGGCCTTAAATGCGTGCCTATTTATTATTTATCGCGGCAATCGATTTATTTCAAACGTCATATTAGTAATTCTTTAAAAGGTTTTTACAAATTTAAATGTATTCATTTGTTTTTAAAGTAAAACATATGTGGGTTAACGTGTTGTATAGGACATAAAATTATTTTATCGAATCGATAAACACTATGATACGTGCATGTAAGTTCTGCAGATAACAAAAAATACTATAATCCTACAGGATAACAGTATTTTTTATATGTACACATACTCTACTTAACTAAGTTGTTATATGATTTACTATTAAAAATACATTTGATTCACTACTGGAAATTTCTATTAAAAACACTAAACAATCAAATGTACATTCATCGATGCAATCACGTCACTAATCCTAAACTCCCTATCATAAGGCTTATAATGCGTTAACTTTAGGTAGTTTAGCTTAACTTCGGTAACCTTTCCCATTTCGGCGGAGTTTGAGTCAAGGCGTGTCTGAAACGAGGCTTCCTATTAAAATCTAGATTAGTTGGATGATCGTCGGATTGTATGTGGAGAGAAGATTTTAGGATATGGTGATTGAATTAAAATCTTATATTTCTACGTATTTACAAATAAAAAATAGGTATTATGGCCTTTACAACTCGGACGTTAAACCACTTTACGGTAAGATGTGTATTTTCAGTTAAAAATATGACTTTGTGCTACTTTGTTGGTTTGATAAGAAATTTGACAGTCTAGAGGATCTAATAAATAAAAATAAGATTTTATACCTTACTAAAAGAAAACTGTTAACACAATATCAGCTTTAGCGTTGTTACTTTGTTTTTGAGAGTTTTTATTTCAATTTCTGTGAATGTTAGAGGAAGTAAAAAGAAACGATGTTTTCATTTTAAGCGTAAATGAAAACATCGTTTCTCTGAAAACAAACTTACTTACGTCTTTTAGTGAAAAAGCTTTCCTGGTGGCACAGCGTGTTATATATCAGCATAAGTACATAAATAACACAATAACGCGTATTTAAATTTGATAAAAGTCTAAAGCTGAGTTTGTTACATGCTTTGGGCTTGGCTAGGATAGTTTATGACGCAGTCAGTTATTTTATAATGAACCATGTTACGAACACCCAATCATGTATTAGTGATAAGTTTAGTTATGTTTATTTATAAGGTTTTCGATGAAAATAAATTTCATTTTCTGTTAGGGCCATAGCGAGTAAGCATTGTATTTAACTTAGGGCTCGTATTATTTGAATTAAAAGAAACCGGTAAGTTAGGAATTCCCACTTGAAAATTAAGTAGGCAGGTAGAGTAAAAATTAACTATCTAGAAAATATAAAAAAATATTTAGGTATTTAGTACAGGGGCGAGGGAGACCCTGGTAGGCTGTCTCGCTCAGGTGGAGTGAGGCCGGTAAAGCCTTCAAATTTCCTCACCCCCATCTCGCACTTTATGTATGTTTGTATGTTTTTAAATAAATATACGGTCGTGAGAACTGGTATACGCGTTTAAGTGTTTTATTTGGATTCTACAATCTACACCTCGAAGGAAGAGATCGTTGGATCATTGACTCAGCCTGTAGTCAATAAACCAAGTTTGAAATAAATAAGACACACGAATTAAAACATCATAATTCCTTTTTTTATCACCTTGATCAAGCCATTGATATTTATATTTTTTTAAAAAAAACCTTAAGGTAACCCCTTACCCTGCCTACCCTTACCCTAGTGAGCCTATGGTGTAAAATCATGCTATCAGATGTTATCAAGCCGTCAATAAAGCCTCTGACTAGGCTCAACGACTAATATCAACCGATATTAGCCTGGACAAACGGCTTGACGTGCCTTCAGAAGGACGAATATGCTCGAGATATACCATACTTATGGTCGGAATGGTCACCCGTCCTAACATGCTCGCCGTAAGCTTAGCTCCAATACTACCAAAGCGCTGCATCCACTGCGCTACGAGCATCCTTTTTGCCAAATATCAGAGTTAACTGCAGTGTCTTTTAAATTTTAGCTTTGTCAGTACTGAGTCAGTGAAGTGTCTTTATTTACTAGATACTAAAGGTCACAGTCATTAGCCGCGACCAAACCTATTAAGGCAGTTTTTGTACCCCAATGGCCAGTTTAAAGGCAGTAATTAAAGCCTTAAAAGAAACCACTTGGTGGTAAATTACAGAATAACAATTTAAAGGTGCTTGGCAGAAACGAGTGGACTGTCTTCAGAATCCGGTTCTTCGGTAACTATTTAACGTGTAAGGAAACTGAATCTACTATACTTATATGGTATAGTAGATAATACTTCTATGGTATAAAGAGTTAGCATTTCTTTTTCTTTTATGAACCTTTTTAATAATATAACTGGCCACAATGGCTATAGCAGTAGACATGATGACACATGATTTTTTCTGAAGAAAAAAAATATATACATGACCAAACAATTGAGCGTCATTTAGAACCGTGAAAGCATTTTTTCGATTTCACCACCAAAACTTTGTGATTTCATTAAGTGCGTCATTTGCTTTCTTCGAGTATTCCCTTCTGCGTTGCTTTGATGGTTTCACTCAAGTGGAGTTTATCAAGTTAGATCGTCTGTAAGGAGGCTGTGTTTAAATTTTATAACACCTTCCCGAAAACTTTGCGATCTTTTGTGTGAATTTCAACTCCAGCAACTTCCTCTTTCCGAAAGATGGGTAAAAAGTTCAAAAGAGTTACACCTCAAATTTGGTTTATGAAAACGCAGGAACAAAACATACATGATTAGAAGCCCTATTTTGCTTCACTAGCTTGAATTTAGCGTGATTATTTCGTTCGCATTTTGTTCGCAAACGAATTAAAAATTACGTGAAAAATGATGTGTGTGCTCAAAACATTGAGTCACCTATCCTTTTTAAATCACTCTGGTGTAGAATATAAATTATTTGCCTTTGAAAATAGGACAATAAATAGTTAACATTACACTCCATCTCGACGCGAGTGTTTATTAAATAGAGTTCTCTGTATAGTTCTTATTCGAAAGTTGTTTTCTTTCAGCCATCTCAGTTTCAGTGCAGTACCTTAGGATGTTTGTTTTGAATAACTTTTAAACTAGAGGTAATATTTGAGTATGGACATAGCAAACTATAGTTAGTCTAGCTAAAGCCATTGTAAGTGTTCTATTAGTACCAAAATTTATGTCACTTTTTATTAAAAAAAGTGTTAGATTTGACCAGTGGCGGCTGGTGGGTTATCGAACTGGTAGTGCACTTTAAGAAAATCGAAGCAAAAACTAAAAACAATTACGGTAATATAAATAAACAATAATTAATGCGTCACACATACAGTGAAACATGTCATTATGTCAATCATGGCTGCCGTCGTCGCCTCGCGCCCGTGCCGGCCGGCCAATCCGTCAAACATCGGGTGCTCTCGGCAATCGTCGGTTCGCCCGTGCGGCGCTCGAGAACCCGCTCATTACTCGGTACATTTCTATGAACTATCTTTTGTTTCACGCGTCAGGCGTATTACCTCGTATCTCCTACAAGTTATATTAGCAGTCCTCGTGCACTCGCCGAAGCGCACGAGAATTTGTCTTTACCGAAAAATAAGTCTTAATAGTTTAGTAAAGCGCTCAAACTGTTTTACTATAATTGGAGATTATATCTTTTATACGTTTTTGTATGTTTAAAAATAACTATTAAAATGGTAATAAAAAAGAAAGATGAATTACTTAATATTTTGTAATTTTTAAATCTTTTGAATTGGTGGTTCAGCGCATGAGCGCACTTAAGGTACAGCCGCCACTGGATTTGACTCAAGTTAAGATCTCTTTGTTTCCATGAAAGTGCTGTATTAATCAAGTAACAACCGTAAATCGTACTATTCCGCTCAGACCTAAGTAAACCCGAGGAGATTTGCGAAATGAACTACCGAGCCTGAATCCATCAAACTCGGTAATCCTTTACGCTTCAGGCGTGATAATATGTAAATGGTCTTTTTTATTTATAATTGTAGGAAATCCTATTTTAGCTGTAGTCTCCCAAAAATTAAAAATTAAATGAAGTTATTCAAAAAATTAAATCACCTTAAAAATAACTGACTATAATGTTCAAATAATGCATTTGTCTTCCATTCAGGAGTACGTAAGCTTGACATCATGTACTTCACTTTTAAATCAGTTTTTTAAGGCGGTAAAATTTTATAAATTTATATTTTTTTGTTGTCATAATCCATATCTCAAAAATTACTCAACCGATATTAATAAAACTTTCACTGTGCCCTAATTTAGGATTTACCCAATTGAGCTAAAAAAGAATCATCTCGCTATCACGTCTCGTTTTAAAGAAATCCGTGGACAAACATACAAACATACATACACTTACAAAATCTTGCACACGTGTTTTGTAGCCTTACTAGATCAACATATTCAAATATCATAAAATTCCAATGATATCACAAACATACACATTGAATTGATTACCTTATTTTTTTACGTCGGTGAAAATACATAAACTAAGCAAAATGTTAGTAAATAAGTAATCAAATTAAGAAATACGTAAAGTCAAATCTTGAAAATTAAGCTACGTGTATCGGTTACACTTTATCCTTGAGTTTCCAACTGTAATTAATCTCGTTTGCTCGAGAAGTCTTAAAGGCATACGTTTTGTTAGACTAATTAATTGGCCACCAACGTAATCCTTTTTACGAGTTATGCGAAAAGTTTTGTTATTAAAGCCTGACACAGAATATACAATCAGGAAGCCGATTCTCGCGGCAATCGAACTTTTTTCTTGTGGTAATTCGATTGCGAGTTTAACCGTTTTACCTGAAAAACGGACTGACGAAACGGACGGACGAATTTTTACGAGAAAAAATTACAAAAAAAAAACTCGCACGAACAAAATCTAAATACATTGAAATCGTGACCCTAAGAAATCAAAAATATTTTTTCTTCGGAAAAGAAAATTCGATCGGTGAACCTTTTTCGTATACAAATTTCATAATAATTGCCCCCCTGCTTGTTCGTTTGCAATGCGTATTAAAGACCCTGATTACTTAACAATTATATATATGAAAAATATCAGCAGATGTTTTATATGCCCTAATGTAAATGCAACGAGTTTCTCACTAAGTATCTTAGAGACAAATAAAGAAGACACAGTAATATTAACATTACTGTAAAGAAGATTATGAAACAAATATCTGTCTTCCTAACTTCAGTATAATAATTCTATCAACAAACAAATTACGGTAAGGCTGTGAACTATTTCAAACATATTAGAGCAAATGGACAGTCAATAAAAAAGTGTAACTTTCTATGTATAAGACCTATGGTTGACTGGTACAAAATGATTTTAGCATTCAGTTCACCATATATTGTTCGCCGCTGTTTGTGTGTGCAAGAAATAATTTAAAAAAAGGTCAATGAAAATTATTTGCTTGTTTCTTGGATTCCGAATGTTGTATTTAAAAAAAAAACAGGGTTGCCACTAGTGGATTTGCAGCTTTAAAAATTAATGAACATCATCTATTGCAATTGCAAACCTATTACTATAGACAATTGTGTCAAAGGTTAGTAGTGACCATCAATGTAGTACCGATATTTTCCAATATATCATTTCATTATCCATTTATCAAAACGCCAAACGTTTCACATCTCTTTACTAACGTCGTAGAAGAAATATTTTACGACCTTCTGAAAGATGCCTCCCATGAAGATCGTCATTTAATGGGTTAAATGACGATGTTGCTAATATTATTGCGATGACATTTCCCCTTGGAAAGTAAAGTGTCGTTTTTATGACCACTTTATGGTTATGTCCGATGTTTAAACCTTATCTAATGTATGACCGTGAGGAAATTGACAAAATTTAATGTTTTGGGCTAGGAGATTCAGTGAAACTCGTAAAATTTCCCTTTCAATCGTGTTATACGGGTTTTATTTTGATCAAATTGTATGTATTACAGGCACGTAAAACGATGCGTAAGTTGAAGATGTTTCCATTACCAAAATTTTTCTGAAAATTAGAAAGTTCTAATTCAATTCGTAAGTATTTCATAATAGTTAATAAAAACAGAGTAGCTTTTGTGATATAATAAACCAGGTCAGTTTACGTCAAGTTACCGAAAGGAACAGTCGCGCGCACTTAGCTAAAATAATCGTCACGTACACGCATTCAAGATGGTGGTTAAAAAGTGTGTACGATGTAAGAAAAACATCACCAAGAAAGTGCCGGGAATAGAGTGTAGTAGGTGCGAAGTAATCGTTCATGCGGATCCGTCTTGTTCGAAGCTGTCTAACAAACAGCTTCAGACCCTCAAGAACTCGCCTGGTATGGAATGGAGCTGTGAAAAATGCCTTAAAAACATCTCCCGAAGATCATCCTTTGTGATACCAGAAGACGATGGTGAAGATGAGGACGGCGAGTCGGATAGTACTAGAGTCATTGATGCCGAAAAACTAATTCGTGACTTCAGCCGTGAAGTAAAAAAAAACTTCCGTGAGGAGATTGGAATCCTTGAAAAATCACTGGATTTCCTAAGTGAGCAGCTAACTTCTATGGAACAATCAATTAAAAAACAAGATGTTAAAATAAAAGAGCTGGAAAATAAGAACTATGATTTGGTGAACAAAAATAAAAATCTGGAACTCAGAGTTTCCGTTCTGGAGCAAGGAATTAAAGATATCGAACAAAAATCCCTCTCAAACTCAATTGAAATAGCTGGACTGCCAGAATTAACAACTAACGAGGTGGAGGTAGCGATCGAAACTATTGCTTCTAAACTGGACGCGAATAGGAAGGAAGCCCTAAGTACACAACGGCTGGCAGTTTCTAAAAAGAGATTATAGTCGAGATGAATTCCAAGAACTCACATCAACAGTGGATTGATGCTGGTAAAGAAAAATGTCTAACTGTGGGGATGATATTACCAAACATCCCGAAGGAGAAGGCAGACGGTCGTATCTACATAAGGGAAGCCCTCACAAAATACCAGAAAACCCTCCTGTTTAATGCTAAGTCTCAACTTCTCAATAAATCATGTAAATATGTATGGTGTAAATATGGCAAGGTCTGTGCTCGAAAAACTGATAATAGCAAAATATATTATATACGCACTCTAACTGATATAAGTAAAATTATTGAAGAAACAGATAAACAAAAAAAGTGTAAATATTTTAGTACCTTTATATATTTTTTTATATTCTCTTTTCAAGCTCACCTTAATAATATGGATAAAAACATAAAAGAATTATGTAACTGTAGTAATCCTAATCAGATTTTTAAGCATCTACCAACTAAAAGCTCACTAGAAATTTCGTGTATACATTTTAACATCAGATCACTCATAAAAAAATTTACAAACCTGCAGCAGGTAATCCATAATTGTACCTATTCTTTAGACATAATAGTTATAACAGAAGCTAGTATTCCGAGTCGTATCGCTCACTTGTATAAATTGTCAGGGTATACAATGTACTCTCAGCTGCGAGAAGCAAAAAAAGGCGGTGGCATTATAATATATGTTCGCAACCATTTGAAATTCACCCCTTTTCAGAATAAAACCCACACATTTGAAAATCTTTCAGGCATGATAAAGCTTAAGTCAGAACACAATATTGTTATTTGCGCTGTATACAGGCCACCCTCAACTAAAAAGAACCTGTTTGTTAACGAGCTAAGTAAATTAACTTCTAAGTTTGAATCAAAACACAGTCTGCTCCTAATTGGTGACACGAACATGGACCTAAAAAACTTAAATACATACAAAGATGCATATTTATCAGCACTTAGCGAGCACGGATTGGAGTGTGGAATAACGGAATATACTAGAATCGAAACAAGAGAAAACTTAATCACAAAATCTTGCATAGATCACATTTTTGCTCGATTTGCTCGCCCCACACTGCAACCGTACTCGGCGGTGCTTGACGTCGTACTGGCAGATCATCGAGCAGTTATTTTTGCATGCGTCGGCAATACACTAGCGGGTCCCAGACGAATACAGGGTGTGCATGGGCAAAGGCATTTGGTCGACTACGAAACTATCCGTAAGGAACTGAAAAAAATTGATTGGTCTATATCTAAAGATATGAATAGCCCAGAAGAAATCCTAAACTTTATGTGTAGCTCTATTCAGATAGCAAAAAACTCTGTAGCAAATACCAAAATAAGTAAATTACCGCGAACTTCCAGACGGCTTATTGTTCCTTGGATCGACGAGAATATTAGCCGGCTCTGTGACAAAAAAAAATAAATTATACCGAGAGTGGATAAAAAATCCCGATAATGCACTACTAAAATTAGAATATAATAAAATTCGGAACAAAGTGCACAAGATTTTAGAAACAAAAAAAAATGCGTACTATATAAAACAAATAAATGAAAATTTTTATAATATTAAAAAAGTATATGCCATTGTAAATCAGATGTAAGAGAGGATAAACCTATCTATTGATGCAGCTATTCTTAAGGCATTTGATGCGCAGGGTCTCACGACAAAGGCAATTGCTGATAATTTTGCACAGACAGATTTTAGATCAAGCAGTAAAAAATATCATACCCAATTGCAATGTCAAGTTAATGAGTACGTGTAAAACACCTAAAGTCGTTGACTCTAGTATTCTGTTTCGGAAAGCGACACCTCAAAATATTTACAAAATCATTCAAAACCTTAATCCTAGGAAAGCCAGACCCGGTGTCTGGATAACATTTTGATCTCCGATATTAAATTGATAGGAGAACACATTTCATCTACTATAGCTGACTTAATTAATCGTAGCGTTCTAGCAGGATCTTATCCAAACAAACTAAAAGAGGGATGCGTTAGACCAGTGTACAAAAAGGGGAAACGTAATGATTTTACCAATTATCGCCCTATTACACTTCTTTCATCAATAGACAAAATCGTTGAAAAATTTGTGTGCGAACAAATTCACAACTTCTATAAAAAACACAAAGTAATAAGTCCATACCAATACGGTTTCCAGACAGGTAAGAGTACAGCAGATCTTTTATCTAAATTTACAGATGAAGTCAATAGTCATCTGAATGAAAAAAGACATGTGCTGGCATTATTGATTGACTTCTTGCGTGCTTTTGATACCTTGGTACACGAACAAATAGTTGACAGGCTAGATAAATGTGGAGTACGCGGACCCATACTAAAATGGTGCCAAGATTACTTAAAAAATCGATCTTACTCTGTTAAGCTCTATAATACCTATAGCGAATCAGTATTGTCAACCGAAGGTACAGCTCAGGGATCAGTACTGGGCCCTCTGCACTTTCTGACGTACGTCAATGACATGGGAAGTTGTATTGAGAACAGCACATGTTATCAATTTGCGGATGATACTTGCCTGGTCATAAGTGATAAGGATCCACAAAATGCGTGTAATCGCCTACAGGCTGATTTAGATGCTCTCTCAAGATGGTGTCATGACGCTGGTCTCGTTCTCAACGCTTGCAAAACTAAATTATTAATAATTAAATCGCCACATGTCAAGCAGTTGCCGATTAGGAAACTGATTGCACACAATCACACCTGCCTACACACTAACAGCCATATTGCATGTTGCTGCTCAGATATAGAAGTTGTTGATAGACAAACAAGATTAATTATTGACAGTAAATTTAATTGGGGACACCATATTGAACATGTATGCACCAAATTAAGACAATTTTTGGCAAACATCACTATTCTTAGAAATCGCATTCCCTACAAAGTTAAATTATTGATTTACAATGCTCTAGCGGAGTCACATTTCCAGTATGGCCTCAGTAGCTACGGTAGAACCTATAAATCATATCTTGACCAAATTTATAATTTGCAACTTAAAATACTCAAATGCATAGTATCTAATAAAGTCAAATTAGAATTTCAGGACAATCCATCTGGGCTTTTCAAATATTGTAACTCATTACCAGTCTATTCTCAAGTTAGCTATTCCTTACTAAAGCAACATTTCTTTGATGAATCCATTCGAATCCCTATTGTACACCCGGTATTCACTCGAGGAATTGCAAGAAACCGGCTTTTTAACCCGAGCGCAAACAATGCGTACGGCAAGCGCACGACTAGCTACCTGATTCCACGTCATATAAATAACCTGCCGTTAGATCTGGTGACTGATATTAATTGTAAGAATATCAAAGTTAAATTGAAACAATATTTTTTAAGCTTATTGTAGTTGTTTATTGTGTTTAATAACTTTTTTTTAAAATTATTTTTATCCTTTTAATTTCTTATATGTAAACTCGATAGTTTAGTGTAAACCTCAGTGGTTTTTTAAGACTATCTTATTTAAAAATGTAATTTTCTGGAATTGATAAATAAATTTAAAAAAAAAATTAAATCACACAGTTATGCTCGCGTGAATATCAGAATTTATTAAAAATATACCCAAAAATAAAATAAAAACTAAAATGCACTTTTAGCACTCTTAAATAAACTCTTGATCCTTAAAGTCAAGTCAAGATAAAAGAGAAGAAATCCATTATTGGCTAACATATTTTTTTATGGAGTCGGTACTCTGCTACTTGATGCTTGAGAAGGTAGAAGTAAAGTCAGCTACTGCAAAAATACATTGTAGACTTTTTAGTGCATTTTTGTTTTGGAGTCGGTTTTCACTATTTTTTAAGTTTATATATTTTTAAACTTTCGCGTTGCATTATAACTTATAACTGCGGGTCTAAACGCGACGTATATAATGTATGTATACTAGGGTAATACGTGAAGCGATTGAAATCAAGAAGTATAATAATTTCAATCGGGAAGACGGGTTTAAGTTGTCATCGGCCTGGAATCCAGTGATTAATAAGTGCAAACCGTGTGTGTCGCCTTTATCAATAAACATTAACCCGGATACTGTGAGTGTTGTGTGTCGCACTGAACCTACTGACTCTAGTTCACGTGCACAACAAATATCGGATGGTTGGAGGGTAGCAGAAGAACCGGCCGCCCGATGCAGACGAAGACGCCGAGCGCCAGTCTCCTCGTGACCACGACGGTTGCAACACCGTCGAAACGTCGAGGGTGTAAGTAGTAACAATACTACTACATTATATACGTCGCGTTTAGACCCGCAGTTATAAGTTATTTTTTAAGTTTATTTTATTTCTTCATTTTTAGCGATTACAGAAGGGGTTGTACCTTAAGAGCTTAGGCTCTGTACTTCAAGAAACTACAAATTAAGTATCATAATGTTATTCTGTCATTATAACCATTGAACTGCTAAGCGTTTAACAGTTTAACAGTTCCACCATCAGCAAAATATAACATACAGACAAATTGATAACCTCCTCTTTTTTGAAGTCGGTTAAAAATCATTATGAATTATACGTTTTGAACTGTCAAATAAATACGATTGATTTACACAATTTTACCTCAGGCGTCAACCAGGCGTCCACCATACGGAAGCAAGTTACATTAGCAATTCCGAGTTGATCTCGATCAGGGGTGCGATTGTCTAAAGCAATCGTATTCATTTTGCTTGCTAATCGTATTGCTTTACACAATTCCACCTCTGAGGTGGTGACGGTACGAAATTGATGGATGTGAATTGAAGTATGGAATTTTATACAAAGAATACTGAATGTCTGATGGCGTAGTCCGACGCTTTTTTACATTTTGCGTATACAATGCTAAGACAAAATTAGTGTTTTCGTGTATTTATTTATTAGGAAAAAAATATTAAATAAAGTTTAAAAAATTGCAAATATTTTTAAGATTTATTAATTATATCTACGTATTGTAAAAATTTATTTGATGCAGAATAAAATTAAGAAAATTTATATTTTCCACTCGAAATGTCAAATATTTTGTTCTTTAGTCTACGCTCGCTGGCTTTGATACAGTTTTGTTCAAGTAACCCGTTACTGAGATTACGAATAGATATGCTATAAACCTTCTATGGCTGCTTTACGATGTTCTAATATTATTTTGACGTTATGTTTTCTAATTCATGCATAATGATGACGTACTATATTTGAATTATTCCTTGGTTAGTGCTTATTTTTCGATAGCGATAGCTTACCTTCAGAAACGTGGGACCCTTTTTGTCTTTAGTAATTAAACTTTATCAAAAAGATACAGCCTTAAAAGTTTAATCCTATTAAGTGGTAATTTTCTACTTCAAAGCCTTTGATAGACGGCGGTTTGGATATTTATAGAAAAAACGTAGCCATAAAACATGGACCACCGAGTTCCATAAAGCAAAAGGTAGCGGGATTTATGGTACAAGACGTGGATGAACGGCAGGACTTTTACGTAACTAACAAACTAGTGCAATGCGACCACTTCTCAATTGCAATGGAGAATTTGACGGACTGGCCGGGGCGTATTTGAAGGTATCGGTGTATACTCATCGGGGTAACTTGGGGTTTCTTGGACACGCGTCAGGAACTCATTTAAAGCACATGCAAGTAAAACGGTTGAAAACAGTTTACGTCAACTACTTTAGCGTCCTCATAATCATCATCATTAACAGCCAAAGGATGTTCGGTGAACATCGGGCTCCTCGATGGTTTTCCACAGCGACCGGTTGTAAGCAGTTTGCATCTTGTCTGATGTTGCAATCTTTCAAGGTCTTCTGTCAATCTTTTCGGTGGACGTCCTACGCTCCTTTAGACAAAGGATCTGCAATTCAGAAGTAGTTTGTCTCCACGGTCATCAGTTTGTCGCAAGCTAAACATGGCTAATCAAGATCTGCCTAAAAGGGTTCATGAAAGCAGCTATAATCGCTTAGTTGGTCGTAATCGTTCTAATGTAAAAACATTTGACGTTTTCTTTTTATTGATTAAAATAACAATGAAAGATCGTCGATCTATCTGTCGCTTCTTGAATCAATACTAGTTAAATTATTACTTTCATAGGTAGCGCTTACTTTCAAAATAATCACATGATGAATTACTAATTCACGATGTTTGCAAGTTAGCTAATAGCCCTGACAATCTCATTTCGTACGCACAGAGTCAAATGATTTCCTCCCTTACTTGGTGTGACTGCGTCAATGGTGTAGCGGTTAGTTCGCTGATCACTACCCAAGAGGTTCCGGATTCGAATTCCGGGTCGGGCCTAAATTCGATTCCGGGTTTTTCTATTTTGAAAAAACTTTTATACTGTGGGTTAATTTTACTAAAACTGAAATTAACCGTTTCACCAACGCATAAGTGTGATGTTGAAAAATTTCAGGGCGATCATAAATTCCGACACCCTAAACGCTTTTTTAGACCTTCTCCAATTTACGCTTAAGTGGAAATACAAGGCCCAATTTGATTCTTATGGCATGGTAATAAGAATGTGTTTAAGTGTTTATGTGAAATAAGGGTCAACGCAGACTTTCCGATATTTTTCCTATTCATTAATGTAATTAAATATGCTTCACTGCTTTATAACAAAAGATAATGGTGGATAAATTAAACATTAAGATCCAATGATCTACCAAATTAACCTTGGTTCGCATAAAAGCATGTCTAGGTAAACACTGCGGTATCTTATGCAGTTGCAATAAGGACTAGTTTGCAACAAAACCTGATGTGCTGGCGACTGTACCTTAATACGCTGAATACTTATTTTTCTGCTTGTCGGAGCATACAAGTTAATTACACGCGCGGATGTAAAATATTTTTTGTTAGAGAATCTTATTAAATATTAACGTAGAAAAAATGTTGACAGCAACAACTCGAGCTTGATTTGTTTTTAACTGACTTCAAAAAAGGAGGAGGATATCAATTCGACTGTTACTTTTTTTTTGTATGTTACCTCAGTCGTTTGTCGACCGAATCAAAAAATGTTTCACCTACTTAGAGGGTGTACCTTCTAGTTGGTCCCATTTTTTCCATTTTAGGATCTGATGATGGGATCTTGATGTAATCGAGGGAAACCCTCAAATTTTGAAGGCACGTATAGTATTTCCTTACTAGAATCTTAATGTTGACGTGTTGTTACGTCTGATAGTCAACATCTTGTGGGGCTGAGCTGATGGTGGAACTCCTTAACGCCTATGAGTTCAGTAATTATAATGACGGAACTTATGATAGGTCATTTGTAGCTTCTTAAAAAATAGAATCATAAGGTGCATTTTGGTTTTGAAGTCGGTTTTTACTATTTTTATCTAATTTTACTGTCAAATTTTTTGCCCCCTTGAGATTTCGCTCGTGTAAGGGTTGGCCTTTGCAAATAAATCTTTATATATCTTCCTTTGACGGACGAAAAAATAAAATAAAAAAACACTTAACTAACTTAATTGTCACTATTATAGACTAGTCCATCTATTATTTCTTATTTTAAAATTTAATGGAGGAACCATGTTGTTCGAGGCTTAAATTGGTAGTTATTTAATTATAGAAAACAAACATTATATTTCTTCTTCGAGAAACATTTAATTTCACAACTTATGGAATGCTTATTATGGCCTTAATATTTATAAAACTCTTTTTGTTCTTCTAAAGTTAAAATCATCTAAGCGCTGTTGGTTTTCATCAAAATAAAAATAAAATAAATAGGTAAGCGCCTAACAGTGCTTGTTTACACAACATGGTTTCAACACACAACAACTTTCACTACATGGTGCCGGCAAACACAACAATACTATAATCTTTGTCGTTCGTTCGTAAGAAGCCTACTTGCACCAGTTTTCAGAGCGCGATGCCTTAGCAATTTTTCTTCATCCTCCGCCAGTATGTTGTGTGGAGCCATTGGAACTCGCCATCCATCTTGTATGGCGCTATTATGTAAATGTACCTATTATGGCCAGCTGGGTAAATAAAATTAGTTTATCAGATTGATTAATTACCAAGGCAATAGAATTAAATCATTTTTTTAGATCGTAAAAATATTATCGTTTGATGGTTTGTTTATATATAGGTACAAAATCATTCTTAAAAGTTATTTTGTTTCTATTAACGTATTTTTTTTGTATCGGTTGAATTTTACTTATTTCTTTGAATTTTCGTGTCAGATTTGCTTTTCAATGATTTAAGACACGCGTGTCTTATATTATAACATCAAATCTGTAAGTTATTACTAAGCCAAGTTACATTCAATGTTACTGCACACGAATTTTTTTTTGAATTTTAATAAAATTATATTATTTGAGAGCAATTAGTTTTTATCGTTCGTTTTATGGTTCTTGGTTTATCATAGAGTTAAGATGCCCTTTTTTAAAATAAAGAAATATTTCAACACAACAAGTGTACCGGAAGTACAGTTTCGTATCGATGGTTAGCTTAACTAATAGTTAAAAGTTGTTATCATTAATTTAATACTAAAGTTTGTGCGAGCTTTGAACAAAACATTTTTATCGGTGGTACGGAAAATAGCTATTTTTGTGATCCGGCCCTAAAAGCGCTTGTTGCAAGTCTTTGACTTATTCAACAATAAGTGCGCCTTCATATTAGAGTGACAGCAGCGCGTCTCTCTAATGTGAAAGGCTTACTGCTGTCAATTTATGTAAAAATTGCCGCGCGGCCGTCGCGCTAATAAAAACGTCAAAGTGAGAAATAGCTCTAAAGCAAGTCTCCTATAAAGAGCTCATATCGAGAGAGACATATCACCTATTCACTGTTCAAACGTTGTCCACTTAACCGCGGTGGCATCACTAGAAATCGAGTCACTAGTGACTGCAAACAGAAACACTCGCTTTGGAATGAGTGTAAAGGTGCTACAAGTTTGCTGAACAAGGCACAAAGTGGAGCTTACGTCGGCTGCATTCAATGAAATGCTTGTGCCCTATTTTTATCGACTTAAAAAGGGAGGTAATCATTTAAATGTATATGTGATAATGTTCGAATTTGATAATATTTAAGTATGTTGATGTGTAGAGGCTTCTAGACACGTGTGCAAAATTTCTTAAGTGTAATGTATATGTGTGTTTGTCCACAGATTTTTCGAAAATTAGAAGTCATAGCAAGATTTTACTTCTTTAGTTTAAGTTTCATCAAAATCGGTCATTAGTTTTTAAGATATGGGTATTAACTAAAAAACTGGCCAAGTGCGAGTCGGACTCGCGTACTGAGGGTTCCGTGCCAACTTTAACTGATTAAAGGAATTCACTTAGCTAAAATACCACAATATTTTGTTGACAACTTATTTTTCATAGTGTTTGTATAAAGAACAAAGTTATGTTTGCGGTTGTTGAAAATGAGGTATATCTCAAAAACCACTAGTTCGATGTCGTTCAAAACATTTTACATTGAAAGTATTTGTTAAGATCTACATCATGTATTTTTTTTAAATTTACACTAGCTTAGTTTAGAAGTTAGATGCACGGGATGCCCGCTTTACCACTTTGAAAGTGTGTATCTCTCAAACGTTAGACATTAAAAGAAAATGGTTTTAGGAACCTCTATGTCATTTTAAAAGACCTATCTATAAAAAAAACGGTTTTAGTTTCATGTAATGCAGTCCCCGCTTAAATATCATGTTTTTTTATTTTTGTATAAAAATCTTAAAGCGGTTAACGGGATACACCTTCCAACAAATTTCAACAGTGTGATGCTTATAGTACAGAATAAAGTGACTGTGACATACGGACGGTCAGACAGACAGACAGATAGACTTGACGAAACTATAAGGGTTCAGTTTTTTGGCAATCGGCTACGGAACCCTAAAAATTATAAATAAAAAAGTAAAATCTTCAAATAACGTATTTATTTTGTGCATGATGTCAAGCTTACGTACCCCAACAGTCCACGCACATTATGCACAGACTCCAAAATGATTTGTTTTTCCCAAATAGAAGACAAATGCGTTATTTGAAGTTTTTAAGGCGGATTAACTTTAAATTATTGTAAGAAGATATTAGGAAATGTATTTATTTATTTAATTACTTTACATCAATCCACAGCTCTTAAGACTAAGAAAGTAAACAATATTGATATATACATACCTATAGCCATTAAAGGATTGTCATTTTACAAATTGCTCCTATAAATTTGCTTGTTTCGAATCTTATTTTATTGCACTTTTAACATTTGAATGTATTCATAATCAAATATTAAAGGTACTAGTTCCTCCCATATAACATTTTTAGATACTAATAGATTTAGCTAAGTATACCCATTAAGTGGTTGTTAGTAGCTTACACGTATTATCGATCACTTACACAGGGTTCTGTTTTGGTCAGTGACATCCAACTCAGGCATGATAATATGAGTTAAGCTTATTCTAAAATAAATGATTTCTTAAAATTCTGAGCAAGTTTTATTTTAAGGAAACCCCTTTACAACATTCAAAAAAAAAAAAGGAATGGGAAAACTCGCACCCTAGCCCGTAGCTAGCGCTTATCTACAAAATACTACGCCGTAGCTAGTAAGCTACGCAGAGGCTATCTGGTGTTGGTAGTTTTGACCCGATTGCTGTACCGCATAAGAATTTATTTTTGGGATTTTTCTATTTCAAAAAATATATTTTTTGACATCAGTATCGTTTGTACAGCCACCCCTGAGTCGCTCGTCGCTGACCAAAACAACACCCTGTATTTTCATTAAAGGAATAATCTTGTTATACAGAAGAAGAAATTCCAATACGCAGGCAGGATTAATACCGTCAATTAATTGATTGGCTTTAAAAATTAATGCAGCTTAATACCCAAAATAAACCAATTTAATATCAAAATCTCTGCTGCATATTTGTTAGGCGCAAACAATGAATGCCAGTTCCAACCACAAAGTCGACTATGGCTAAAATGTTGGCCAAAATCCATATTTTAGAATCTAGCTATCTTTGTCGCTCTTATTAAGTTGATAGCTTGTGTGAGCGGGTCGGAATAGGTTGTAAATGCGGTTATTGGGTTAGATAATAGGTTTCTTCTTTCGAGTTGTCTATAGAATATTCCGAACGGTGTGCTCAGTGCGAATGCGGTGCATCTGCGGTTAGGCGCCTGCAGTTTACGATCGTGCTCGGAATTGCACCTTTTGTTAGTATTTGTAATTGGAATTAATTTAAAATTTAGAATTGAAATCTTACTTTGAGTCTTTTTACCCGCGACGGAACTGAGAACGTGTATGCGTTTATGCGTTGATTGACATGTTTTCTGCAATAGATCAGTACTTTATTAGCGATGGTTCTTAGATAGGTATTAGAGTGTCAGTCCAACAGGGAGCGCTGCAGTTGCCATCTTTCTTTCGTAAAATTTTCGTAAAATGACTATCGAATTTTCCCATGTATCTCCAAAACGGCTTAATTGATTGACATGCAATTTGCTGCAGTGGATTTGTCATTTATTGGCGATGGATATAAAATAGGTCATCATCATCACCATCATTATCAGCCAAAGGACGTCCACTGCTAAACATAGGCCTTCCCCACGGCTTTCCACAGCGACCGATCACTAGCGGTCTGCATCCAGTTTGATCCTGCGATCTTTATAAGGTCGTCTGTCCATCTTGTTGGTGGACGTCCCACGCTGCGTCTCTGGTCGAAGGGTCTCCAATCCAGAACCTTCCTGCCCCAACGGCCATCAATTCTTCGCGCTATGTGCTAATAAAATAGGTATTATTGTGTTAATCCACCAGGGGGCGCTGCAATTGCCATTCCTTTATTTTATTAAATGACTATCGAATATTCCCATGTATCTCCAGAACGGCTTGACCGATTGACATGTAGTTTTCTGTATTGGATTTGTAATTATTTGGTGATGGTTGTTAAATTGGTATTTTAGTATTAATCAATCAGTGGGCACTGTGCAGTTGCTACTTCGTTCTCCCGTAAAATGACTCCCAAACGTTCGCATGTATGTCCAGAACGGGTAAACCGATTGACATGCAGTTTTCTGCAGTGGATTTATTATAAATATACCTTGGTTTTTTGATAGGTATTATAGTAGTAATCCACCAGGGGCGCTGAAGTCACCATTCCTTTCACTCATAAAATTACAATATAATGTAGCCATTTATCTCCAGAATGTCTTGACCGATTTACTTGCACTTTTTTGCTGTGGATTTCTAATTTATTGGCGATGTTTCTAAGATAGTTATAATAGTATTAATCTGCAATTAACTGCCATATAATAACCATTTTTTATTAAGTATTTTTTATTATCATTATATTTGAAATGGAAATGAGAGATGGCAATGGCAGCCCCGACGGAATAACTTGGTTTTGTAATGAATGTAATGATTAATAAGTAGGAAGATAAATGTTTTAGTACGCTTACGCATATTAGTCGGGGGATTTGAGAAGTTTTTTTGATCATGCTTATTCTATTAAATTTGAATGTCGTGGGTTTTTTAAATTTTGCTTTTTGTTTTTAATGTTTTATCCTCTTTCAATAATTTTGAAGGTCTAAAAAACACATAAGTAATTTCGTTGTTTTATATGGCTATGATGTAGAACTACTTATATCTTTGTCATTTTACATCTGAAGTTTTTTTATTATAATCAAATTTAAAACCACAGTTTTGTGAATTGCCTTTGTAAGTTTTATTAAAATTAGGAGTTTCGCACAAATGGGCTCGATTTAAGGGTTCCGTACCTCATCGTAAAGGTAATAGCTGTGAAAATAAATGCCCATTTTGTAAAAATCTAACTTCTAAGCCAACGCAATCGAAAAATATAGCCGTTTATGCCGCAATTTTTTTGCATGTTTCCGCAAATTTTCGACACTCGAAAAGGAATCAAAACCTACAGGTTATACATCTCGTCAACTAAGAATCTTCAAATTTGGTACAAAGCAATGCCATACAGTAGAGATACAGGAATAATTGCGAAAACTGTGTTTTTTCAACTTCCCGACCAATGCAATTACATAATACAGCCGTTTATATCACAAATTTCGGCAAACTTACCACTCTCGCAACTCTTAAGGGAATCAAACCTACAGAGTACTTTCCGTTAAATCAGAATCTTGAAATTTGGAACAAAGCTACGTCTAATCAAAAAAGTTCCGATAATCTTATTTTTTTATTAGAACAAATATATCCTATATCTTATACATTTATTAGTTTGACGACCCGTCTGGTGTAGTGGTCGAGAAATCGCCTACTAAGCAACGGGTGCGGGTTCAATCCCCGCACAATACAAACATTTGTGTGCATGAACATGTCTGTTTGTATTGGTCTGGGTGTTTTCTATGTATATCATGTATGTATTTACAAAAAAAAAAGTATTTAAGTATTATATCCGTTGTCTGGCTCCCATAACACAAGCTTTGAGTAGCTTACTTTGGGGCTAGATGGCGATGTGTGGGAATGTCCAAAGGATTTTTATTTATTAAATGAGAAATTCTTATTGATCTCGGAAATGAGACCAATGATTTTCATGATTTTGTGTATAAAACGGGTTGCGAAAGCAATATATGTATGTATATATGTATTTTTACGTACGTACATGATATTATCAAATATGTATTGAGAAGCGACAGTGAGGATGTTAATTTCCTTAAAGAATTCTCTCAGGGATTCGCGGGGACTAAGTTTGTAAATGGCACGAATGGCTCTTTTCTGTAAAATAAAGATGAACCCCACAAGAGAAGACCATAAGATATTATACTATGAAAGTAACTAAAATACACAAGCCTGGCTGTTTCAACATCAGTCAAATGTCTAATTTTTCTAACCGCAAAGGCAGCTGAAGCGAGTCTCCCAGCCAGAGCGTCAACATGTGGTCCCCACTGCAATTTCGAATCCAATGTAATGCCCAGAAAAACAGTGGAGTTTGATAGATCTAATTTTTCACCGTTAAGTACAATTTCTGTGGTAGCTTGCTGCACGTTAGGCATGGTGAATTTAATACTTTTTGTATTAAGAAGCAAGTTATTGCTAGTGAACCAATTTAATACCTTAGAGAGAGAGCTCTGCTTAAATTGTCAAATGATTTGTCGCCTCTTCTTGATTTGAAGATTAAAGATGTATCATCAGCAAACAGAACTATCTCACAGGAGTCCTTTGAATAAAAAGGAAGGTCATTAATATAGATCAAAAACAGCAAAGGTCCCAATATTGAGCCCTGGGGCACTCCCATTTGAAGCGGGGCACCTGAGGAGTTAATGCCATTAACGTTTACTGTTTGTAGTCTGCCTGAGAGGTAAGAATTCAACAGTTTTGACGCATTATTAGATACACCGTAATGTTCCAGCTTGATAATGAGTGTTTGATGATCGACACAATCAAATCCCTTCGACAAGTCACAGAATACACCTATCGTATCATGTTTATCTTCATAGGCATCCAAAATGTGTTTGACGAGTGCCACCCCAGCATCTGTTGTATTTCTACCTTTGGAGAAACCAAACTGTTTCTCATGCAGTAATTTGTGAAGTTTAAAATGAGAGAGCAATTGATTAAATATAACTTTTTCAAAAATTTTGCTAAATGCAGGTAGAATGGAAATTGGCCTGAAGTTGCTTGGGTCACTTTTTTCTCCTGACTTAAATAAAGGTATAATTTTACTATATTTCAGTAAAGTAGGAAATTGACCTTGATCAATACATTCGTTGAATATATGTGCTAAGTAAGATGCTACGATAGGTATAATGGGTTTTATTGTGTCAGTTGATATTCCCCATATATCCTCAGTTTTTTTTTTGTTTTAATTCCTTGAAAGTTTTAACGATCATCAAAGGGTTAATATAAGTGAAATCAAATGAGGAGTTACACCTGTCAACACACGATACCAGCAGTGATTTAGCATGCAGAGCGCATGAATTAAGTTGTTTTGTGGTTTCGATGGGTATATTACAGAAGTACTTCTCGAAGGCACCGGCAACTTCATTGTCAGATTTAATATTTTTATTATCAATTTTTAATGTAAACGTATGATCACGTGGTTTATTTGTACAAGTTTCTTTGTGTATAATATTCCAAGTCTCTTTAATTTTATTACTGGATTTATTAATTTTCTCACGTATATAATTAGATTTAGCTACCATGCAAACATTCTTGAATAACTTTGAGTATTTTTTAACATATTCTAAAAATATTGGGTCATTATTTCTATATACTTTTTGATTATATAATTCAATCATTTTTTTCCTACTGATGTGTATACCTACTGTAGCCCAGTCACTGAATTTGGGTTTCAGGTTGCTTATAACTAATTTCTTTTTAGGATTTTTTTTGTCAAATTCACTTTTAATTAATTCAATAAAATACTTATATTGGTTATTAACATTGTCATTAATAAAAGGCAAAAGCGGAATTTTATCACTGAAGTTAGATTTAAATTTTTCTTTACGGAAATCAGTGACTGGTCTAAATTTAATTTCATTTTTAGTCGGCACAAAACGGTATTCAAACGTGACTGACTGTCCACAGTGATCGGATTTTACAAAATTTACTATAGATTTTTTAATCATACTAGACTTACAAAATATATTGTCTAAGCAAGTTGCTGTTGTAGCAGTAATTCTAGTTGGTTCAGCAAAAACAGGAATTAAATTAAAGGATTTGAAAAGGCTTAAAAACCTCACTCGATAGGTTTTTTCTTCATCTATAATTGAAATCGCCACATACAACTACTTTCTTTTTACTTGTAAATAATTTCCTGAGTGAGTCCTCCATAATAGACTCAAATAATTTAAAATTACCAGTAGGGGGCCTATAAACACAAACAATTATGTAACCGTCCAGCTCTGCACATGATATCTCAATAGTTCGTTCAACAGAAAGAGATACAATATCTTTGCGCTCTTTACATTTTAAATTATTATTGATTAATATAAGTGACCCGCCATGGATGGCTGTTATTCTTAAGAACGAACTAATAAGGCTACAATTTTCTATAGACAACATAAGTTCATACTTTTTGAGCCAGTGCTCAGTGACACAAAACATGAATATTCCTTGTATGAATAATTCTACTTCTAATTTCTTCCCGGATAAGCCTTGGATATTTTGATGCACTATGTGATGTATATGAATGATTTGAAATTTTTAAGCTCGCTAAGTTATGTTTCAAGCAAGAGTTTTCCTCTATTGTCTGAATATTTAATTTAAATAATTGTTAATTGGAACGTATTCTAATGGTAGAATATTCATGTCAATGGTCTGCTCAATAGAAGCAGACTTGGTAGCCAAGTTCTTGGTTAAACAATCTATACAATATGATAGCGAAATAGCTATTTGTCTTTTGAGATAATTATTCACATAATATTTATCTCTCGTCAGGTAAATCTTATTTTTAAAATAATTATTAATGTCAATTACATGGAATTTGTGAACATTATAGAATGTCAATTTATGCATGTCCAGGTTTATTTTATACCTGTGACTATTTTCTTCGTCTGGCAAGCCGCTGCTATATGGTAAGGTAAACAAAACAATTTTACCTATATTTAGCAATTTTAAACTTTCAAAAATATTTATGAATTTCTTTTTGTTTACGTTACCTCTATTTCCTATAAAAATAATTAGGGTAGAATTTGTTATAAATGTTAATTATAATAATCTATCGATTTATTTATCGAATTATATAGTGAAATCTTTTTGTGGTAATTTTTGGAACGTGACCAGGTACATGTACTGGCAACATTTTATTCTTACTTCTATCTTGTCTGTGTTGACGTCCAGGTTAATTTTACTTTTTCGCATTTTAAAATTTAATGTGTTGTTATAAAATATTAATTAGTAGACGTATCAGAGTATTAGGGTGTGTATTTTGGACAATACATTTTTCTAATATCAACCGCTGAAACCGAAATCTTTTATTTACTGATCTCCATACATCCACTGCCTAACCTGCCACCTACTTTAATAGGTTATGTGGACCAGCTTTATCTAATTGGATTTACTAGTGGAAAATTATTAAAATATAAAGGAGATCAGTTAGTACGGCCACGAGATGCCAGACACTTTATCGCAAGAAGTGAATCCAGCGAGTGTGCCGAATATGAATGCCGACATGGCAGGCGTGGCAGGCATGGCAAATGGCGGCGGCATGGGTTTCGGCGGTGTGGGCATTGTGAACTGTCCGAAGTTGGAAGGGGCAGCGAATTACACGAATTGGAAATTTATAATTAAAATGCTTTTAACCTTGGACGGTACGTGGGGCTGTGTAACCGGAGACGACAACGATTTTACACGTAATCAGCGTGCGTTGGCTCGTATTTGCTTGTCAATAGACTGCAATTTGCATCAGTATGTACGGACTGCTACTACAGCTAAGGAAGCTTGGGATAAGCTTGCGACGATATTTGAGGACAAAGGGCTTTATCGGCGTGTGTTATTGCTGCGTCAGTTACACCGAATTTCTTTGTGTGACTACCAAAACATGTCACAGTATATTTCTACAGTAATGACGCTAGTACAGCAGCTTGCCGACATTGGGCGTACAATAGAGGACGACGAGGTTGCAGAGATCCTGCTCAGTGGCCTATCGAGCGAGTACGACGTTCTTGTGTCCAGTCTGGAGACGGCCTGTATAAGCCGTGAGCTGTCAAGCGAGTTGGTGCGGTCGCGTCTGTTGCAGGAGGAGCACAGGAAGAATGGGTCGAATCTTACAGAAAGTGTTAACTCTAATAGTGCGGCTTATGTTGCTGGTAAAAAAGTGCTAATAGTGTGTCACTACTGCAAAAAACCAGGACATATTAAGTCTAAGCGTTTTAAGTTAAAAAAGGACAAAAAACGTCAAAATTCGTCCGATGAAAAGACACTGATTGTTACTGAGTCTGCTTTGGTCGCACGACATGAGTGGATAGTTGACTCTGGATGTACAGCACATATGTGCAATGATAAAACCCTGTTTAAAGACTTTAAAAACAATAAAAGCAAGGTAACTATTGCTAATAATGATCTATTAAGCAGTGAAGGTACAGGTAAAGTTAATATTATTTGTAATAAATATAAGGTTGCTGCTGATGATGCTATGTATGTGCCAGAGTTGTCGACAAATCTCCTCTCTGTAAATAAACTGGTGAAGTCTGGTTACACTGTAGTCTTTGATAATCAAGGTTGTCATTTTTATAATAATCCTAAGATTGTAGGTACTTCTTTAGGTCATGCAACCAATAATAATGGTGTTTATAAGTTAGACTGTGTCATTCCGTTGTGTAATAGTTCTGGTATGGAGCATTCTTCAGTCACTCTGAAGAATTTAGTTCATAGTGAACAGAGTGCAATGGTTGCTACTGAGACGGAATCTTTATGGCATAGGAGACTCGGTCATTTGAGTCATGGGGGATTATGTACTCTGCGGAGAAATAACCAGTTAATATTTCAGGAGTCTTCTGAAAGTAATTTGGAGGAGTGCATTGCGTGCCTGCAGGGTAAACAGGTTGCAAAACCGTTTCCTACCGGCGAGGCCAAGCGTGCTACTCAACCGCTGGAGTTAATCCATACAGATGTGTGTGGCCCCATGTCTGTCTGTAGCTTTGGTGGTGCCAGATATTTACTAACACTAACGGACGACTTCAGTAGGATGACCTGGGGTTACCTTCTTAAGAATAAATCAGAGGTAATGACACATTTCATCAATTTTCAAACCCTTGTAGAAAAACAAACAGGATTACGCATTAAAATTCTCAGGTCAGATGGTGGTGGCGAGTACTGTGGCGATAAGTTCGAAGCCTATTTGCGTAGTGAGGGTATTGTGCACCAGGTTACGGTGCCATACACTCCGCAGCAAAATGGCGTTTCGGAGCGCCTTAACAGGACCATAATGGACAAGGCACGTTGCATGCTTATGGAGGCAGGTCTTCGCCGGGAATACTGGGGTGAGGCGGTAATTACCGCGATATATTTAAAGAATCATTCCCCAACGTCAGCCCTAGGTGGATCTATTCCGCAGCAGGTTTGGACTGGTTCACCGTCACTGGACCTCAGTCACCTGCGTGTGTTTGGCTGTGTAGCTTTTGCCTTGAAACCTGAGCCTAAGCGTAATAAGTTAGATTCAAAATCGATCATGTGTTTGTTCGTGGGATACAGTGATCTTACTAAGGGGTATAGACTAGTTGAGCCCTCGAGACCCAGACAGATATTTTTTTCTAGAAATGTGACTTTCTTAGAAAACAAGTTTTTGAAAGATATGAACAATGTTTCATGTAATGAGTCGATACAGAATAATATTTCTTGTAATTTTGACATGAACATTCAATGTAATGATAATAATAATTCAAATTTTAACAATGTTAATGGAGAATTGAATATGAATAATGACAGGATTAATATTATTAATAATTTTATGATAAATGACAGTAATCTAAAGTTAAATGACAGTAATTTAAATCAAAATTCGAATGACGGTGAAATTTCGAATAGTTTTGATAATGTTGATGTTATGTCAGCTCCTGACTCAGACTCTGAGTACTGTACGGGCAGTGATGAGAATGCGAGCTGTTCAAGTCCGGCGGCCGAGGACGGCAGCGCGTGTACTCCCGACGTGGCACCTACTGGCGGGGATGTCGCCGTGGCCAGCTCTGATCCTGAGGTATCAGTGGCTCCCACTAGCCGCCCCGTGCGTGGTACGCGCGGTATCAAGCCTTTGAGGTATGCAGATTATTCGTTATTTACACAAGCTGAGTTGGAGCCTGTGACTTATGAGGAGGCTATCTCTTCGCCTAACAGGGAGGAATGGCAACGTTCTATGAAAACAGAGTTCGATGCTCTTACTAATAATAAAGTATGGGAGCTTGTTGATCGCCCGTCAGATCAAAATGTTGTGAAGTGTAAGTGGGTGTACAAAATTAAAAATGACACTTCAGGTAATTGTAGGTATAAATCTCGTCTTGTTGCCCGCGGTTTTTCACAAACTTATGGGGTAGATTATGACGATACCTTTTCGCCGGTAGTACGCCATAGCACTCTGCGCACGTTGTTCGCGCTAGCTACAGAAATGAAAATGTACATAGAGCATTTGGATGTAGATACGGCATTTTTAAACAGTAAATTAAATGAGCGTATATACATGGAGCAACCGGAAGGTTTTGTGAGCGATAAGAACAAAGTATGCCTACTATTAAAAAGTATCTATGGGCTCAAACAAGCCAGTCGCATGTGGAACATTACTGTACATAACTTGTTGACAAGCCACAATTTTTCACAAAGTAAATGCGAGCCTTGTGTTTATGTTAAAAGAGTTAAAAGTACATTAACAATAATTGCGTTGTATGTAGATGATTTTTATGTTTTTTCGACAGATAAAGAATGTATAAATGACTTGTATGATTTATTAAAAAATGAGTTTAATGTTAAAAATCTAGGGTCGTTAAAAACATGTTTAGGTATGCAAGTATCATATGATATGTCAAAAGGTTTGTTAATGTTGAATTAATCTAAATATATTAAAAAATTGTTGGTTCGCTATGGTATGGAGAATTGTAAGGCTGTGTCTACACCAATGGCACTTAACACTAAGCTAGAAAAAGTTGAAAAAGAAGTGCTTGATGATAATGTGTATAAGTATCGTGAATTATCCGTGCCACATCTAGTAGCGCTTATCCGTGTTCCAGACGAAACCAGTTTCTTTCTATCGCGAGCCCGGCCGCTTCACGCGCACAATAACTGACTGCAGTGTTCGTCTTGTTATGAATGATACAAACAAACAACCTACCTTAGGATTTTAATTTTACGTATTTATGTTTTTCGCTCGCGCGTTGAAATTTGTCATGTTAATATTGTTTAATTTATGTTCTCATGTAAGTGAAATGTATTATTGTTTCTTATGAGAATAAATCATCTTTAAACCTAATTATTAGGTTCCCTAATGTACCTGTCTGTATGTACTAGGCCTGACATTACCTTTGCATGCAGTCAGCTTAGCCAGTTTAACAATAATTTCGGTAGAGAGCATTGGCTCGCGGCGAAACGAGTTTTGAGGTATCTTGCGGGGACATTAAATTATTCCCTATGTTTCTATAGGTTAGGTAATTTAAAAATAACTGCTTATGCCGATGCCGATTGGGCCAATAACTTAATATCGGAAGTCGTATACTGGGTTCGTTATTCTGATGGGTGGGAATACTATTAATTGGGAGTCACGCAAACAAAAATGCGTTGCGTTATCAAGCACCGAGGCTGAATATTTGGCTCTAAGTGAAGTGTGTAAAGACTTATGTTTCTTGAAAAATTTTTTAGCTGAAATAGTCAATGTTCAAGAAGAAATTATTTTATTCAATGACAATCAAAGTGCTCTTAAATTGCTTCAGGCCAAAGAATATTGTCATAAGAAAACTAAACACATTGACTTAAGATATCACTATATTAAAGATTTAATACAAAATAAGTTTGCTGATGTACAGTATATGTCAACCCATGATATGGTTGCCGATGTTTTGACGAAGGCTTTAAGTTCCATTAAGCATAAGAATTTTATCTTTAAGATGAATGTAAAGTAGTGACTGACTAGTTATAAGAACGCTGCATGTAGAATCTCATAAGTTACATTTTTTGTATTTGACAACATATGATGTTTGTATTGAATTGTTTTGTTTCAATATGTGTGTAATGTATAGTCATGTTGAAACAAAAGGAGAGCATGTTATAAATGTTAATTATAATAATCTATCGATTTATTTATCGAATTATATAGTGAAATCTTTTTGTGGTAATTTTTGGAACGTGACCAGGTACATGTACTGGCAACATTTTATTCTTACTTCTATCTTGTCTGTGTTGACGTCCAGGTTAATTTTACTTTTTCGCATTTTAAAATTTTATGTGTTGTAATAAAATATTAATAAGTAGACGTATCAGAGTATTAGGGTGTGTATTTTGGACAATACATTTTTCTAATATCAACCGCTGAAACCGAAATCTTTTATTTACTGATCTCCATACATCCACTGCCTAACCTGCCACCTACTTTAATAGAATTAACACTGAATTTATTGATATTGATAATAACATCATAAGATGCTCCAGGCATGCAGTGATTTATCACACTTTGTCCCATATATTGTGCAAGTATGGGCCCCATGTTTTTACCCATCTCATCACTTAACATAACTATATTATTTGTTGATTGGTATGGAGTTTCGTTAGGCAGGAAACTGTTGGATTGTACACAGGACAGTTTGAGAGGGCTTGTGGTTGATTTGGGAAGTGATGATGACTCACACCCGGACCCAACAAACATCAATAGGTTGGAATTTAATTTAGAAGGGTAATTACAATCACAAGAAGTTATGATGTCTGTTAACATCTGGATGTGTTCACCACACTCTTTTTTGGTACTTTTATATGCCTCAGTCATTATTTTTAATGAGAGTTTGAGATTTTCTAATTCATTTTCTAATTTCAATATGTCTTTTTCATATTTTGTCACACTATTTTGTAATATTAAAGAACATGCCTCTAACTCATCGCCAAGTTGCCTTCTCTCATTTATATATTTTACTTTTGTAAACAAACAATTTTGTTTTTTAACTAATTTTTTTTTTTTTTTTTTTTATAAACCTGTTAATTCTAACATATTTCTAGATTGTGGTAGGGGAATCCGTTGTTAAATCTAACAATAGGTGGACTTCCAGGTGCAGTTTGGATCTGGCTGGGCGCACTACCAACTAACTTGTCAAATAAAAGGCTGGTTTGGCTGTCAATTTAGTTTTGCTTCTCCATCTCCAAGTGGTGAATATGATCTCGGGCCTCCTCAAGATCTTGTTGAAGGGCAGTTATGCGATTGAGGTTCTGCTCGTGCTTCGAAAATAAAATCAATTTTGAAGGTTGAGATTTGAAATACCTACAGCTTCATTTAAGAAACTTACTTCTTACTTAAATATACCTGCCTACATTGATATGAATAAAGGCTTACTGAAACGCTAAAGATATCTTGGTCTCGAATTCATTTGGTCGTTAAAAAAAATATTGTATTGTTATAGATTTCATTTTGCAATAAAAATACTATAACTATGACTGAATTGTCGGGAAGGGTAAACTTTTACCTACAAGTTTTTACGGAACCCTCAGTGCGTGAATCCGACTCGCACTTGAACGATTTTTTCACAGTGTTGCCTAACTTATCTATTGCTTATACATAATATGGAGTATTGTTTGCGAAAAGCTACAAAGACCACTGTCATTAAAATGAATCCAGAAAAATAGTTAGTGTTTGTCATTACATATTATTAAACTTGCTACAGCTATTTCACAACACAGAAACTACTCATCCCATCCAAACAACAGTTCTTCTCAATTAGCTCACAAAGTAAAATCAGCTTTCCGCCACCCTCTCGACTAATTTGGCACAAAATCCTAGTCATATGTCCAGTTAGTGCCCACGCTTATTTAGTTTCACAGTATCCTTTGTACTTTGTTTCTAAGTATTTTAAAGCGTACTCCGTTACAAGGGGCGCTAACTAATCCTGCTCTAGGATCTAAACGAGACGACCACAGACAGATAAAATCTGCTCTCCAAAATGTTACCTTAAACAAGAAATTACTGGGACCTTTTAGATTAGCGAAAATTAAGTCTAATTTACCAAAACGCGATGCTTGATTAGAGATTGAAAATGTTGTATTTTATTGCGAGGTGCTTTAAACTTATTTAGAAATTAATAATTAGTAACAGATAAGCCCGTTTATTAAAATAAATTTATGATTTATATAAATTTGTTTAATGCACATAATTTAATTATTTTTCAATAAAGAAATTATAGCAAGAGTTACATCTCTTGATTATATAAAAGAAGTCAGTTCTTTCCAAAACAAAAATATATCCTTATTACGAGATAAACATAGAACTAAACAAATATACCTAGTAACTATATTTCTAACAATTTGTAACAGTTTGTATTTGTTTGTTGTTTTTACATCCGCTGTTACAAAATTACCTTTAATACAGGTTGACTTTCTTATCAGTACCAAAATTTTGTGTAAAGACTCCACTGATGAATATGAACAACTTTTACTATGGGGCAATAGTAAAACAGCTGTTCCATACATTCTGACCGCACGCCAATTGAACTTTTGTATGGAACACCTAATTTTTTTTCTCGATTACACTATTGCCCTTTATAGTAAACGTTGTTCATATTCATCAGTGGAGTCTTTACACAAAATTTCGGTACTGATAAGTCAGCCTGTAGATGCATAAAATGAATATTTGATTTGATTTGTAATAGTAAGCATACATTTTGCTTAACATCATAAGGATTGTATTGCAAATAGCGTTTTATGATAAAAGTAAAAATACTTTAATCTCACAGTCATGGTAAACAGTGGAAAAACATGCAATTTCTCATTTTCAGTAAAAAACCTGACACTAAAACACTTAATCCTTAGGCGAGGTAAAAAGTGAAACCAGTACAGATTCCCTGGCACCGAAATTATTTTGCTTTATTTTCACAATAACTTTAAGCTGCAGTAAAGCTTATGAAAAATGCTTAGTTTAATTCTATGAATTGGAACAGACCTGAAATTAGGATTTAGTATTCACAGATTGGCTGGATTCCATGACCATACTTTTTTAAATAGTGCGTCTCTGAATCTGACAAACTTAAAGGTAAATAGTGTAAATTAAATAAATGTATATAGTCACAAATGCCTTTCCAATTAAAGAATCTAAGCCACTTTAAAATTTGTTTAATGTAATTTTTCTACAAAATAACAATGGCGAGTATACGTCAGGGATCTTACACACAGGCACCAATTTACCGTCGACCATATCATCGACTTGCCGGACGAATGTTTTTGGACGTGCAGTGTGACAACAAGGCTCTTTTGGATGTAAGATGACATCGTCAAAGAAGCGCTAGCATTCAATGAGGATAGCCACTGCAATAATCTCCCGTGATTCAAGGAGCATAGGAAGCTGTTTAACGATAATTTCTTAACCATGGCGAAGTCAAAAATAAGGGCACAAATTTTATAGCAGTATAAGCATGAATTTTGTATCATGACGTATGTTCCACCGATTTTAAACCCATAACAATTGTAGAAACAATAAAAACCATTGAATTTAAAACTTTGTTTAAGGAAATTAGCTTTATGGTACTTATTAAAAAAGAATAACTTTATTTCAAAGAGATAGTTCAGAGAAGATGAAACATAAAACAACAATAGGGAGACTGAAAGAAAAATGGAAAAATCGCCTGTTAGATTGGGGAGATTTGGCTACACTAGATCTCCAAATCGCATTTTGAAGGCATTTGTTCTGATTTTTGCCGCCGGACAAAAGGTACATGTCGCACTGTAATGGTGGTTTGTCGACGTCAGATGTCGAATTATTAACGACTTTCGTTGTTGACAATCGCCTAGCCGTCAATGTGCATCTTCAAGCCGTGGCTGAATGGCCATGTCCTAAGTCGTCTTAAATAAATGACATTTTTTTCTTTAAGTGTGTACCACTTGTATGTGAGCACTAATTATGACATCAACTACATCCTCAACACTATGCTACAACTCAACCTTACATTATCCAGAATAAGCTGAACTCCCTCTACAATACCAGAGGCAGCCAACTCGGCTCAAATTATAATGGTTATTTATACCTTGATCTGCTTCTCTCTGTATACGCCCTAAGTCTGTAAGTCTGTGTAATTGCCATATTTATCATTATAACAATCAGAGCTTATGACGGTAAGCGAAATTAATTTCAGTTTGCTCTGAAGATAAAATTAACCGTGAAATATGTTTGGTAGATAGGTACCTTTATTTCATTAATGGCTATTAATTTCTGGCGTTTAATAAACTTATCTTTGAAGTGAGAGATATGAAACAATAACGGTATTTATATTATATTCGAATAAAATAAAAATAATTAAATACTTTTGAGTTAAGATTTAATGTAAATTAACTGTCGAGTGTTGAAGATTAAAACTAATTTAAATATTCGAATCATAATTTATTTATTCAATATTTAGAAACTGTCCATTTACAAAATAGTCATAAATAAATTATGATTCGAGGCGCTACAGCTGTTATTAAGCATAATTGATATATCATAAAAAAAGTAAATATACATTTATTATTAAATTTCACATCTTTGCTAAAAATATACCAAATCCAAGCCTTCAGGGACACAAATTCATGTTTAATTTTACACACTCTCTTCTCGTGAAATCAGTAAAAAAATACAAATTTCATAATACTTACAGTAATTAAAGTACCTAGATTATTTATCTGCTTAATGTAATTTATCATCAATTGCTGATACGATAATTATTTGAATAGACTGAATAATAATACTAAATTATTTACAGGTACTGTGTCCTACCGATAAGTGAATGTGACCTATCGGCAGTATATAAGTAGGTCGGCAGACATAATACCTAACTCAATCGCTTTCATAATGCGAATTGATCGCGTCATCATGACAGTACCTATTATTAGAACTCTAAAGCGCTTACTAGTTTCGGGCAGCGCTGACAAAATCCGCTGACATAGTAATTACAAACACTATAAGCGCTTCTTTCTAGCTACAAACGGTATGGATTGATTGAAAATAGCATCTTATCGCTTTGCCTATGACGTGTCAGTTACGTAAATAACACTGCGAAGATAACACTGAAGCGCAATATCATTTATGATGACTAATTTTGCCAATTGATAATAAGCATCGGTGGTTCAGTGGTAGAATGCTCGCCTGCCACGCGGGCGGCCCGGGTTCGATTCCCGGCCGATGCATAATATTTTTTGGTCTATCGTTTTTTTTTTTAAATTATACGTTATGCAACCATTGAAATTTAAAATTATCTTTGAATATTAAATTTGGGTATTGAAAGAGATTTCAAATTTTAAAAAACATAGCCCATTTATTTTTTAAACTGATTGCGGGACAGATTTCTGTCTTCATGCATGGCTTTAGCATGCATGCCACAGTGGATTTAAGAAAGATAATTGCTGATATTGCTACTTTTTCATCGATGAGTACGATGAGCCCTTAAGAGTTAAGCGTTAAGTGATATTCCGGCCTATTTACTTTTTTATTTTTGTAAAAAAAAAAACATTTCTGTCTAGGTACCACCAAAACAAACTTTGTATCTAATCTAAATTCGCTGCGGTAACCATTCGTCATGCGTACAAAGTGAAATAAATCCTTTTGCGGGAATACTTTCCTTGGGCACAAATATGGCCAACCTTTTCGTGGTTTGCTGTTAGGTCGAAAAAGGGACATCGTAAAGCGTCCTTTGACCGACATAAATACATGGGGTCGAAATTTTACGAATTTTCGAGGACCCCATTCGGTGCACACCGCGGGAGGCTCAAAACTTGCATATAATTATTAGTGGAAAGTGACTTAGGAATATTAAGTGTCATATCATCTCATATTTTTTTATTATTTGAGCTATAAAAAATAACTTTAAAAAAGTGTTATCCGACTTCAAAAACAAAATGCACAACAAACTTTTAAATAAACTTTTGAGTCCTAAAAAGAAAGGAATCCATTAAGGCGTAGAATTTCTTTTGGAGTCAGTGCCCTGATAGATGATGGTTAAGATAGCCATTGCGAGTTTTTTGTTTCAACCTGAGCCCTTTCTTAGAGTAAAGTGTTTATTTAAGACTGACCCGCTTAAGTTTAGTAGTTTTCAAACGGGGGAGGGGGGCTTTGCATCTTTTGACTCTATTCTTACATAAAAGCAACAAATTAGGTACCTAAGTTCTGTCGTCATAATCACTGAACTCCTAAGTGGTAAAGATTTTCTGCGTAACTATCAGACAACATGGATTCAAAAAAACATACAGTCGACATTGATGATCCTTTTTAAACTCGGTTAATAATGGCATGCTTACTTACATGACTTTCATGACGAATAAAATACATTAGGTACTATCAGAACATTAGCATAACATCAATCGCATTCCCATCAACTATTTAACTTAAGCTACCTGTCAACCAAATCCAGCTGCGTAGAAAAAATAACATTTTGGTGAACAATTATGGGAACAAAGGGATTATTGTCTTAAGAATTCCTTACTTATAGGTGAGATCCTTTTGGGCAGCCGTTGTGAGTGGTCGTGTCCTGCACGTGTGCCGCAAGCGGCCGGCCGACCCTAAAAACATCTATTGTCTTAGAACCCGATGCGCGCGCAAGGGCATCTTAACAAAAAAAAGTCCCTCAAAATATTGAAACCGTTTCTCCGTGATTAGTATTTTATAAACAGTGTTAACACTTAAGGACTCGCTACAGGGTCCAATAAACCCAGACCTTCTTATTTCTTCCATAACTTTATTTCTTTTACGTTTGCGACGTTGCCGCTCTTATTACCTTTCGACGACAGTGTAGTACGGCCGAGCGGCGTGTGAGTACAACAGACGTGAAAGGTGTGAGTGGGTCGGCTGGACCCGGTAGCGAGTAAATACGTAAGTATTATTTAAATTAGTTTATTACTTTTTATTCATACTTTTTTTATCTTATTTTTTTAGAAAAATGGCTACTAATAGAGCGTTGAGACCTAATGAGATAGAAGAATATCTAAATGAAGAGATAGTAAACGAAGACTGTTCTGAAACTGAAGACTGCTTCGAAACACATGATCATGATACAGATTCCGAACAAGAACCGGACAACGACATTATTAGTGTACAATCTGAGCCTGATACAGCCTCAGGGCAGTCACAGCTTACACAAGGTATCCGTCAACCAGCTCCTGATCTTCGGCGTTCAGACTTAGAGTGCGTTCCTTTGTCAATTAATTCGTATCGGAACATAGTACCAGAATTGGAGTCAACCGTTTCTTACCAGCCGCCACCCAGTGGTCGAAAATCGCGTTTCGCTTTATGCAGTTGAAAAATGGACAGAAAAACTATAAAGTTTATTGCGTAAAATGTAATCAGCCAGTCTGTGGAGAGCACATGAGACAACTTTGTGTACATTGTTTGGACTATATTATATAGTGTTGAGATGTGATTTTGACCTAAAGAAATCATTTTAATTTTGTTTATTTTAGAAGCTCTTGTTTTGTTTGTTCTAAGATGATTGATCTCAAATTGATATTTTTTCTTAGTAAATTAGCTATAGAAGTTTATAAAAATATAAAAAGTTTTAATTTAAATGAATAATTACAGATTTAAGAGCTGTTGGACTGAAACTTGTGATGAAAATACATTAAAATTCGTCCTTTTTTTGTTGAAATAATAACAGTAAGAAAAATAATAAATATAAGTATTTCATTGAGTATGGCTGTCTTTTATTTACATATAATTCTAGAAAGAGAGTAAATTTTCACTTTTATTGAGTAGTTCCGAAAAAAAACATGCATATTAAACTGGGTCCAGTGAACCCTGTAGCGAGTATTAATGTAACAAAATAGGGCGAGAGTCCCTAAGTGTTAAATACATCGCAACGATTAAGATAAATCTAAAACAAATACCGCGTAAATTTAGCTCCTAAAATATCTCATTTCTAATGTGTAATTCAAATACCAATAGTGCGTAACATGAGGTCGTAATTAGATCACCGGTAAAATTTAAATTTAATCCCAATTCGCGAAGTGATTCCTTGTATATGTAATGAGTATGTGTTGCAGTGATTTTGCTCAAGTATTATTTCTTTGGGCAAAAAGTTGCCAGAGAGCTTAGTGAAAGATGTGTATAATGAACTGCGTTCAACTCTGATTACATAAGTTAACTATTAAAATTTAGGTACGGGTGTCGTGGACAAGTGACCTATACTGTGTTTTTTTTCCGAGGCATAGCGACGGCTGACTAAGATGATTCTACTATGCTAGACCTCTTCAGTATGTATGGGAGTAACTCGCGGTGATAAATCGTACATACATAGTAGCCCCGCGACGACGAAGCCCAGCACACAACTAAGCTACAATATACTGATACGGACTTGGTGAGATCTTTCCATTTGAAACTTTATTATGTACACACAATTTATTTTGCAACTTAAATAATTGAACAGACAGAATAATAGTCGAACAGGTCAGCTTGCGTCACCTAAAAAAAGATTGCTACCCAAAAACTTTTGTGACACGTGTGGTGAAACTCCATTTCGGCCAATCATACAATAATGGACCTTAGCGTATTGCATTACATCCTTATGGCTATAAGAAACTTTCGAAACGGCACTGGGATACCACTAAAACAAAAGTAGCAAAAAATGCACTTACACAGCATCGCCTTTAAAAGTATAAGAAAATACACACGTGCGTCCTATAATACAAATGAGACGCAGCCCCTAACTGGACCCTCATAGCGGGGTACCATAACTATATTGCAAACTCCTTACCATCTGACATCTTAATAATGAACCCGACTTCAAACTATAGTACCATTGACATTTAATGAACAAACTCTCGATCATTGAAATTCAGGACTATGAAAGATATTATTAAACGTTACTTAATTTTATTGCCTATTGCAGTCTTGAATTCATACCTAAATGAGGTTACTATTACTGCACTCATCTAACACCTCTATCAATCTTTGAACGAACTAGCCAGGTCGTAAACTCATGCCACAGGTAAACAATCAAAATAGGTAGCAGGCAAAACCGACTATTCTACGAATGGTTCTACGTGATAGCCCCTGATAGCCCACAAATCAACAAGCTGTCATTCTTGACCTTTGACCGTTAGGCAGTTTGACGTGATCCTGCTGAACATAAATCCTGCAAAAAGTTGACGAAAACCATCATTCATCAGGAATCCAAAAAGAAATCCAAATCGCAACGACAGAATACAATCAATTACAGATAGTTTAAATCAGTTGTGCGCGCGGCCCTATGTGTGCGTGGGCTTGTAAATATACAACTTTCATTCGTGTGGCAGTGACGCGGCAGTCGTCGTCCGAGCAAGACGTGTCCCTATCGCTTTTTCTTACGGGTACAGTCGTTTACGAAAATGTCTAGTTCTTCACGGAGAAAATGTTTAAGGAGTCAGGTAAATATTAAAGGATTTTTATTTTATTTATTTATTTTTTTAATTTAGATGTAATTAATATTTATTATTCAGAGATCGGAATTGGGTGTGTGAAAATACCTAAAGTTTGCAGCGGGACATAATATGGAGCACGTGTTATATTCTCGATATTTTGTATTTTCACACACCTAATTCCGATCTCTGATTATGATTCTATATAAGAAAAAAAATTTCCTTGTTGACGTTTACGTATTATTGTTTTAGACTCGAGAAACCATTGCTAAGGTATACGAATTTCTGAAAATAGATGCGAGAGATATATTGGAACTAGTAAGTGATCCAGTTTGCAGCGTATGGCATAAAAGTTCTTCGATTGCCACCATATCATCCTGAACTAAACCCCATAGAAAATGTGTGGGGAATTTTAAAAAATTATATTGCATCACATAATGTCGATCAAAATGTGACGGAAATAATGAAACTCATAAATGAACGTTTAAGTCAAATTGATGAAGGGATGTGGGGTAATACTTGTCGACATGTACAAAAGAAAGAAGAAGAATACTATAGACATTTTGACATGGAGTCAGATATCATAATTAACCTTGGTGAGAGCAGCGAATCCGAAAATTCATCATTAGATTTTTCAAGTAGCGATGCAGAATAGTGTTCAATAAATAAACATTAAATTACGAAATAACTGTTTTTTTAAACCCGTATATTATAACCCGTAAATAACAGTATTTGTATTTGTACCCGACTGTACCTCTTGTCACGCACACAAAGTCACTGTATATGTACAAGGTTTACCCACACATAAGGCCGCGCGCACAACTGAGTTGAACTATCTGTAGTATCATATACTCGTATCAGAAATCCAAAATATAAAATGTGTCAGTGTAAAATCATAATTGTTTAAATCCATGCGAATGCTATCTTGATTTACATATTTAAGTCGTTTGTTGTAATAATTAGCTTTAAATCCACATATAGTACTACTTCAAGTAACGAAGAAATCTGCAAATATTTATACTAGGGGGCTAGTTGCCCTGAAAGAATGTATAGGTACCTTGGCACTAAAACATCTAACTCCCGCAAATAATATATTCGGACGCTCACGCATCAATAGGACGCCGGCGGTCGCGTGAACGAAGTAATAACAATTTGTAAACACCTCCTTAACACAAAGCTGTGTTAACATTGCTGTTACTGTGAACTATAAAACGAAATAATCTACATTTTAAAACAATTTCCTCGTAGTTAGGTTAAAAATTTACTTGCACAAATAATATTGTACATTGCCCAACGCGTGCATAGGAAAGAATATCCGACCATTGTCAAAAAAGCCAACAACATGCGCAACAATAACAACAGGACCAGAAGAGTAAATTGTTAAAGCCCTGAAAAACTTTCTAAGTGGCGGAATATCAAAATCGATTTTGAAGTTAATATGTGCATTGTTGAAGCATATGTATTTGTTCATCATTTCTATAATATACCTTATATTGTTTTAAAAGTAAACAAAGCACAAACGGCCAATATATTTGCCTGTCCATCTGTCATAAAAGCTTTCAGACGTGCACCTTTTTAGCGCCTGCTCTTACTCAACGCAAGCCGCCATCAAGATTGGCATGTACTGCACTAATTCTGATATTTCTTTCAGGTTAAAGATATCTTAACATAGCAAGCAAAGCCATAAAAAACTGCAGAATCGCGAAAAAAGTGTAAAATGCATGTGTGTGCAGTGTAAAAACGAAATTGTGTACTCATGATGTGTTTCTCTGTGCGTGAGTTCGTGTGTCTATGTGTGTCGCTACTCGTGCTAGTGATTTTCTCCTTTGTGCTGTGTGTTGACTTGTTGTGCGGATCAGTGATGGTCAGGCAAATTTTCCGGCAACTAAAATAGAAAACGCATTCTTTTTGTATTAAACAAAAATCTGAAGCAGACTCTTATGACAGGAAAGCACAAGACTAGAAGCTGCAATGATCAACGTTGAAGCGCAGAGAGCCAAAAGCCGAAGACAGCTACAATCATCAGCGTCAGAGCGCAGCGATCTATAAGCGAAACAGCGACAATGATCAACGTCTGAGCGCAGCGAGCCATAAACCGAAGACAGCTACAATCATTAACGTCGGAGCGCATCGAGCCATAAGCCGAAGACAGCTACAATCATTAACGTCGGATCGCATCGAGTCATAAGCCGAAGACAGGTACAATCATCAACGTCGGAGCGCATCGAGTTATAAGCCGAAGACAGCTACAATCTTTAACGTCGGAGCGCAGCGAGCCATAGGCCGAAAACAACTACAATCATTAACGTCGGAGCGCATCGAGTCATAAGCCGAAGACAGCTACAATTATCAACGTCGGAGCGCATCGAGCCTTAAGCCGAAGACAGCTACAATCATCAACGTCGGAGCGCATCGAGCCATAAGCCGAAGACAGCTACAATCATTAACGTCGGAGCGCATCGAGTTTATAAGCCGAAGACAGCTACAATGATCAAAGTCGGAGCGCAGCAAATAACAGATACAGAAGACCACCATGGCATAAAAGCCCAACCCCTCGCAGCATCAACGCTCACTCCCCATGGATGATACCCGTCTTCCCTACTCCTAGACCAATTTTAGGCTGGAATAGCTACTTTGGTTTTGGTCGGAGGGCTGCGGCTTGCCGACCTTCCTCTCCCATCCCAGAGCGTGTCCCTCCTACCTCCAACTCGTGCACCTCGGTTTGCCGGTTTTACCGGATCTGAGCCCTTGTGGCCTGGCTGAGTAATGCACTATCGAATCGAATCGAATCGAAGAATTCCTTACTTATAGGTGATTACTATCTAAATAACCCCTTACTTAATATACCTATAAATCCTCTCACTTAATATACCTACTTTTTTAATATTATTTCTTTGAAGTACTGGCAAGTGTATCGAAATGAAAACGTGTTGAAGTTACATTTTACACAAATACAAAACAAAAATACAATAAATAAAGGCAATTTCAAAGAAGACAGTAGGATCTTTTCATAAATTAAAATTATCTTTCACCCATGTAATTATTATTTAAGAAAGGAACATAAATACTAATTTCTTGAACCAATTAACCTTCTAGAGTAGCCCCGTAACGAAGGGTCAAGTCTATCTACCATGAAACTCTCTAATATCCACATCTGAGTGCTTAAAGTAGAACACTTTTTCAGAACCAGTCTTAATCCTTCAGGAAACTTTGCTACTTGAAGACAGTTTTGGGAGTCCAGGTGTCGGATGTGCTTGGTCTGAAAAGGTTAAAATATAAATTAAGAAAGTTGTATCATAAAAACTTCTTAAAGATATAGTTTTGTATGAAATTTCGCAAATGTTGATTTAAAAAAACCGGTCAAGTGTGAGTCTGACTCGCGCACTGAGGGTTCCGTGCCAACTTCTGAATTTGGGAATCCACTTACTTCCACTTAGTAAAATCCACAATATTTTGTTGACAGCAAATATAACTTTGTTTTTCATAGTGTTTGTATGAAGTACAAAGTTATGTTTGCGGTTGTTGAAAATATGCTATATCTCAAAAACTTCTCGTTCGATCCCGTCCGAACCAATTTTCGTTGGAAGTATTTGTTAAGATCTACATTACATTTTTTTTTCATAATTTACACTCGCTTAGTTTAGAAGTTAGATGGGAGGGACGCCCATTTTACCACTTTGGAAGCATCTAGCTATGAAACGTTTGACTTGAAAAGGAAGTGGTTTTAGGAACCTCAGTGTCATTTTAAAAGACCTATCTATAGACACCCCACACGTATAGGTTTAACATTTTTTTTTGTTTTAGTTTCATATATGGGAGCCCCCCCTTAAATGTCATATTTATTATTTTTTGTATGAGAATCGTAAAGCGGTTAACAGGATACATATTCCTACCAAATTTCAACAGTGTGATGATTATAGTTACAGAATAAAATGGCTGTGACATACGGACGGACAGACAGACAGACAGACAGATAGACAGACAGACTTGACGAAACTATAAGGGTTCCGTTTTTTGCCATTCGACTACGGAACCCTAAAAATGGACACAAAACACATACATTGCTCTGATCCCAAAGTAAGTTGCCACTTGGGTTTACCAAAACACCCAGACCCGAGAGAATTTAGAAAACTTTTGATTTCAATATTGACTCGACCGGGAATCGAAACCAGTACTTCGGAGCAGCGACGGTTTGAAACCCAGCGTTGATAATTAAGTGCTAATAAAGGAACGACTTTTACAATATATTCGAGTACATTGTTTACTTCTTTGTAATTACATAGATAATATTATTATGATCTTAAGTTGTGACATCAGGTATTTGCTCGTATTTTGATAGTATTTATTGGTTTATAATTATTTATTACAAAAAACAGACAAGAAAAAATTAAAACTAAAACTTGCATCTTAAAAAAACTTTTTTTTTTCAAAAACCAAACCATTTCAATGTGTCAAGGAGGCTTTGAAGCTGACTGCGTTGCCGTGTTGAATAGCTATGCTAATATTTTAGCTGAACCAGCCACCTTTTTTTACCATAATAGAATTTAATTTGTAGGAGGATTTTCTTTTCATCTGCTATGATTTGATCTCTTTGGTTATACCATATGGGGCGTATTGCGATCTTGCTTTAATTCGTTCAAGTTCCGAGTAGTTCAATTCCCAATGAACTACTAGGAGTTGAGTCACCAAATTGGAATTTTAATGCAACTGAGGCAAAATTTAAATTATTGCTGTTCAACTCACTCGTATAGTGCTGTCTCACGTTAACCTGCTGAGGGATTATACGAAATCTGTCCAAAAGCTGAGCTGCGTAACTGTCAAAAAACCTTGCCGTACGCACTTTGATGGATCTACTTTGCTCTCCGAAAGTTATTCAGTCGAAACTTTTCCGGCCTTACCACAAATAAATAAACAAGGTTTGAACAACTGTTTAAATATTGTGCGGCTAAGTGAAATGTATGTCACCCTTATATCATTCGATTTGATTGACGTTGAATTTAAACTTGCCGTATATTTAAATAGATGTACAAACCGCACTATACCAATCTATGATTTGATCAAGGAATCAAGGATAGAACCCACCTTTGTATCGTAAAGCCAAACTTGAGAACGACTGCCACAAATATACAGGGTCACTATAGAAAAAACATAGTCCAGGCATTTGTCCTCTCGTTTTATTTCACCATCTTTTGTGTATGTCCAGTACTGAAATCACGCACGTAAAAAGTATGTTAATACTAAGTATGAATTAATAAAATCACTGAGAATTAAACCATGAATCTCTATAAACAAATTTTCACTTTGGTGAGTCTAACACGGCCAAGTCTCAATATATTTATATAAAACATTAAAGAATTTTAATATTGATATGCGACACTATAAGATGCTGTTAATTATTACGTAACAACTTAATGCTTCGAGTACGGAGATTCCAGACACAATTGATTTTCAATTGTTATGGACCACGATCGTGGTCCTAGAGCCTGGACGTATTAAGACAGAAAGTCGCTTAAGTAGAGACTGAATAAATTAATAACCGACTTGGTATTACATGGATCTAACAACTTTTTACCGCAGAACAACTGAGTTGCGAGACTTGGTTTTTTTGACAAGTATTGTTTTTGATGGGATCTCATTTCTTTTTGTATTTTGTAGAAGTTCTACTTTTTTCCTTTTCGGTACCTTCTACTTATTATATATATATGTATATCTACCAGCAACGAATTTTCTTAAAACCCTCTCTCTGACTTATGAACTTTTCGCCTCGCGCTAGCACCGCGACAGCTCGCTCGGCGACATTCACCTTTCCGCGCGCCCCGTTACTGTCCCCGCCCCGCGCCCTCGCGCTAGCACCGGGCAGCGCGTAGTAAGTAACGGCCCGCGCTCACTCGTTAGCATCGCAGCGCGTGGTATAATAATTAATTTACAACCTCACGCACTCTTAATAAGTACGAATACGCACGTAGGTACGTTTTTTGCACTAAATAATTTAATTTACACGTGTTTTCATGACGGGAACACCCATTTTTTGCTCGATTTGGCAGGGGCACTACCATGCGCCTATATTTATATGGGACAAGCTTAAACTCGCGGCTTCGCACGCAATAATAATAACTGCCGTAAAACATCGTTACGAATAAAGCCAATATTGAAAAATTTAACTGAAGAATTGGCTGTATGGGCTTAATTTTCTTTGCGGTCTTTTCTAGATTTTTTAGTTTTTCCTTCATTCATACACCAAACACTACTTATATTCCAAATTTGAAGCTTCTAGGTCTGCTAGAAGTGCCTTAGCATTTTGAGGATCGGTGAGTCAGTGAGTGACAAAATTAAGAAATTTGACCCGTTATAATTCTTAAAATACTGGTTCAAATTGAATGAAATTTGAAATATACCGTGTCTTTACAATGCTGCATGGTTACTGAAAATATCAGTCTTCTAGTTTTATCCACAACGAAGTTATAGGGGGTCGAAAATGGTCTGAATTGCTTCGAGAAAAGGATGGTACGGCCGTGACGCTTTTTTGCTCGACTTGGTGGGGGCACTGCCGTGCCCCCAGATTTTAATGATTTCTCTTTGACGAGCGGTAAAAAGTGCTTACAGTTATAAAATGGCGGTTGAATCTAATCTTAGTGTTGCCATGTTGCCCTTAAATTATTTTACCAATAAATAACCAATCGAATAACGAAATAACGTTACAATGTAAGAAAAAGTATTACTAAAATATAATAATCTAAACGTGTAAATAATGATTAACTAAAATGAACTCTTGTAACGTTATAACGGTAACGACAACGATATCTTTTATACGATACGATACGATATATTTTTTTATGCGTGAAATTTATCGTTTTTTTTCTTTTAATAGTAACCCATTTTCTTTTTTTCTGTCGCACCGCCTACAATCATTTCTGCTTAGCCCAAAGGTATGACTGGTAGAGAATGCCATATGGCGTTAAGTCCACCTTTTGTACAAATTTTTGGTTGTGCAATAAAGTATAAATAAATAAAATAAAAAAATAAATCTTAATAATAAACTAGTATCAATATTGAAATCAAATAATTCTAACAATATGTAGGTTATTAATTGAAACTTACATAAGATATCAATGACAGATTAACATAGTAAGTCTAGTAAGACGTTTGTTTATTTAGCACTTACTATTTTACCTAACTTTAGAAAGGCAAAAATTTAAATTCCAACCTGGTTACCGCCTTGCTCATGACAGGGCTTAAAGTTGATACCCCAGTGATTATTTTCAGTGAGATCTATTGAAGCATCCAGACACCCTGCATAATTACTCAGACTGTAAATCTGCAATAAAAAATAAAAAAGTTATTATTATCAAAATAACCTTAACAAATATGGGCATTGTCAGAAAAAAATGTTCTTGCTTTATTTCATTATCGAGCTAAACCATAGTTAAAGACTCCAAGTAAAATAAAACTTTGATTAAATATTACCATCTCGGATCAGGAATGTAGCTGTAAATAGGCTATTACTGAATATTGATGCCTTAATAAATAACATTCCTGGACGGTGAATGCTTAACGTTGGTATCCGATGCTATTAGGGTCTGTACTTAACCTTATCGTAGATAATTTCTATCAAGGGTTAATAAAATGGTTACAGAAACATATAACGTAGGTATGTAAAAAAATATGATGTATACATATACCAAAAGAATCGCTTGTATGTATCACGAACTTAGTTGGTCTATTTAAGGTCGGTAAATGTAGCTAAAACTAGACGTTGAATCAAAGGGCTGGTTTCACAATGTCCAATTAAAAATTATTTATTTTTTCAAATAAAGGACGCGATTTCTTATGAACTGTGTGAAATAGCACTAACTGGAACACATTTTACATTGAGAAATAGGCCCTAAGTCTAATTTTTTTTTTTTGTCTTAACTCACCTGTCCACTAGCAACTAAATTGTCAGGTATATCCAACTGTGGGTAAACATTCTCCAAATACCACTGGAAAGATTTGCATTTGAGACCCTTGCGCAGTTCTATGCGAGCAGTAACGTTGCCGAAGTCAACTTTTTGCTTTCCGATGGTTTCGTAAAAGTATTGAGCGTAATCATCCATCCACACCTAGAATCCAAAAAAAGAGTCAAGAATTAGACACAGTGTGTATATATGCAAGCAATTTGTGTTTAACAAAATAAAAGGCAAAATTACATACATAAAGATAATCTATTATATATTCGCTGTGTGCGAAGAGTAGGTGAGGGGACCCGAATCGAAACCAGCGTGTGCAGTGACCAAAAAAAGAATAACTTCACCATTTCTAATATAATTTAAGTACAAAATTTACCTATCTATGCATTATATTGTATAAGTAAAATCAAAGGTGTGTAAAAAAAAATTGTAGTTAACAATTTGTGTTAAACAAAATAAAAGGCAAAATTACATACATAAAGATATTCTATTATATATTCGCTGTTGTGCGAAGGTAGTAGGTGGCGGGAGACCCGAATCGAAAACAGCGTTTGCAGTGACCAAAAAAAAAAACTTCGCCATTTCTATTATAATTTAAGTACTTTTACCTATCTGTGCATTATATTGTAAATTATAAGTAAAATCGACACTAGATTAACGTAGCTGATTAAAATAAGTGGATACTACAATGTTTCATTGAAATAATTATGGTTTAATTAGTTTTTGTAATTACAGTCAGCCAATTGTTTTCAATTCAACGTCCTCCTATAGTTTGTGACACTTTTGTCGCTAATGGTCCCAATACAACGTGTAATTTAAAATTTTTGATACGTGGGATATGATAGCTCTTATATGAATGCAGATATATCTACCAACGTCTCACGCGACAGAACGTCGCCGGCAGACGCAAAAATCAGAAGTGCCAGTTAAACTAAAAACACCACTTATTACCTTAAACAATTTGTTTTCTTGAAGTGAAAACTTCTTTAGCGGCATTGAGCACTTTTGTGGGATGGGGGAAAAATGTGAAACTCGCGTCAGGAAACGTGGGCTGATCGAAAAACCGTAAGACGGTTGGCGAAAGTATGGATGAAAGTTGATTTTTCTGAGAGATAAACTTTTTAATGTAATTTAATATAATATAAATTGTAATGTTTGTGTACGATAGCGCAATAAATAAATAATGTATTCTATAAAAATATTATTATTGTATTCTATCACAAAAATGATAGTACTTTTATATTGATAATAAGAGCAATTCATTCAAAATTATTCCCTAACTATTCCAAAAAATCAAAAATGCACAACGTTGATATTCAAGTTTTCACTTCTGCCGGCACTCCCGGAGTGCAATTTTTATTTATTTATTGTTTGTTCAATTGAATTAAAATCATTGAAAGTATTTAGGTTTTGCGAATTTAACATTACACGTTGTGTGGTAATGTTTTATTTAAAATGTTTATTTGTATTCTTACAATTCTTAGTTAATGTTTGACTAATTTATAAATAATAGCTTTCTAGTGTGGTTCAAACCTCAGCTAGCCTTGCGCAGTTTTTGGTTGTCGACCTTTTATCTCTTTTATACGGAAACTTCTTCCTAAAAACATGACCCACGTGCGAGCACGGCACTATTTCCATCGACCCTCCACACATCCAGGTTTTGAACGACAGCTCCAAATTCTCGGCTCCCCAAATCTCGAAGCCGTCATCGTACTGACCGATTTTGGTAAAAAAGTCTTTGTTGATTGCAAAAAGACCTCCTGATATCACTGGGGTCTGAATCGGGGCAGATGGATTCTTTCTCTTCAGCATCACATCTCCAGGTATGGAGTTCCATTTAAACTTGAGAAACCAGTTGAAGCCGCCGATTTGGAGGTCGTGGACGTCTTGAGCAATGTATTCGAAAGTAGTATCATGAATGTAATCGACTGATGGGCTGACGACTTTGGTGGGGTCTTGAGCTATGCGATCCAGAAGTGGTTCCAGCCACCCTGAAAAAAGGTAGTTAACTGTAACCATCTTTTGTAAGTGTTTTGTTTTGCTATTTGGTGAAGCAATATGTTTTTGGTCCTACATATCACTGCTGTTCAATCATTTTAACCAATTTAGTATTTTTTTCAACTAATTGAATGCTAGGTACCTTCTGCACATTCACAGTGACTATCTAGAAACAGTATCACAGAGGTGGTAACATTCTTTATTGCTGACATTCTGGCCCTGATTAGCCCTTCACGACGCCTGGCCCGGATCAGCTTCACCTTTGGAAGTGTTCGGATGTAAGTATTCAATCGTTTCTTCAGATGTACTGTAATAAAAATTCAAAAAACATAACGTTTTAAGTAACTGCTATGTTCAAAAATTACACAAAGGTTAAATGATAATAAAAATGCACCATAAAATACAGCAATCAAAATGTTGCCCTGTTGCCCTGTTTCCCCTGGCTAATTTATTAATAAAGCAAACCGTCACGTAAGAAACCAAATACTAAATATGCGTAATAAAAATAAATTTGCGCCATGCGACACACCAATAATCTAATATAATTTATCATGGTTCCAAAGTAAGGATTTTCTTTCCCTGTGTTTATAAGTTCATATTCAATAAAATTATTTACTCCGCACCCAAGATAGCATATAAAGTATAATCTTTTATTCAACGTTTCTTTAATCGCACCAAATCGAGATATTTTAATCAACATTACAAAAGATGCTCTGAAAATAAAGTGTTGAGGGCAAAATTAACTTGGAGTAATGTATCTCATTTAAGACACTGATCACAAAATTGCTAGAATACTAGGTACATGGCACTCACCCATCGAAGAATAATCATCGAACAATATGATTTCTTTCAAAAGTTTCTCTGGCGATCTATTCAGAACAGAATGGACTGTCCGAAACAGTGTAGACCATGCTTCATCGTGGAAACAAATCACTACCGTCACCTCTGGCAAATCTTTACTGTAGTTCTGGATTTGGCACCTAGAATAATATATAAGCACTTTATTATTTTTTACCTATGACGAGTATGCTCTGGGCCGCGGTCTTATACAAATAGACACGATCGTTGACTGTGTAAATAGAGTAAAAACGTTCGTGCTACTAGCACGAAGATTTTATTGTAAAATTTATGAAATCATAATTTTACTTGGGCAGCAGCCTTTGTTTTCATCAGATTACCATAACTATTAGTACTTAGGCGTTTATTTTTAAGCTTATTTGCTACTTTGAAAATTTATTACAGTCATATTTATAGACAAGCAAAAACAATAAAAGACAATAAATTCATTTCTCAACTCCAAAAAACAATGGACTCACCATTCGTCTCGAACGTCCAGCAAACTTCTGTTCAGGGGTATTAGATCGCTTACAAATTGGTTAAAAGCGTGACTCCTCCACCCCTTTTGAACTTGTTCCCTTAGGTAGTTCTTGAGATTTGTATTTAAAATCACAGGCTTGCCATCTACACCTTAAAAATTAATTATTTCGTAAAAATTTGTTGCACCACCCTTTGAAGTTAGAGGTCAAACAAAAGATTAAAGAATTAGGCAGTCAACCTTTTCTTAGGAATGTATTACTTACCTGGCGGTAGGTCGTAACTTGAAATAGCTGAAAGCTTGTCATCAACTGACAAAACAGTTTTTACTGGCTCAAGTAATTGCCACACTGTAAACCAAAAGAGGTGTTGAAAGCATATGAAACTGTGTTATTTAGATTTTTTTTTCATTATTTTAATCACTTATATCTTAACTAATATTATAAAGCTACAGATTTTGTTTGTTTGAACGTGCTTATCTCAAGAAATACTGGAACAATTTAAAAAAAATGTTTGTGTTATATAGCTTATTTATCCAGTAGGCCTAACATGCATCTCTCGATACCGTTTATCGCGTTATTAATAGTACATTATGATACAAGTATGCTAAGTTGACCATTATATACAATGCGATATTGTGTGCGCACGAGCGAAAGCGAGTGCGCCATAAGACAGCCGCGTATATAATGGTCACAGGCACACGCGTATCATACGACGTTTTTCAACACACTTGCGAGGAAAAAACAAGACTCTTCATTTACTAAGTTTTTAATTATTAAAACATTTACTCGTAGTAAAAATACATTTCACTCGACTTTGATGGCAAAAGACTATCGCACGCGTTTTCGCCTCGTTACGTATGTCCGCCAGAGTTAATAATAGGTTTCCTTCATTTTCTTTACTTGAAGTAGACATTTTCGTTAATATTAAACTTCACAATTAATCCAAACTTCGTCACAGCTGACAATTACCTTTTTACGAAAAATGGCGCATTTTTTTTCTTGCCGCGACACCGATGCGCGCGCAAGGCTAAGGGCGAACTAGATCGGCCAACAGCCAAGATTAAAAATCTAATAATTCGTGTTATAAACACAAATTACAGAAAAATTAAATGAAAAATCTGGCCATTTATTGAAATAAATACCTATGTAGAATAATGTTATTTTTCGCATAAATAATGTTTGTAGCTAAAATAAAGGTTATAACCCGACTAAATTACATCGCTTCGTCTTCTTACTTACGACTTGGTACTAGGGTACAAACCTAAATTGGTCGGGTTAATAAACTAAAGGCACTAGTGCAATAATATAACGAAAAAGCACGCGTGTATAATATCTAATCTATTATGTGCCAAAAATCAGTGGAATAAAAACGTCGTTTTGAGCAAGTGTGTTGAAAAATAATTTTATATCCTAAACAAAATATTTACGCACGTTGTTTTCACTTGTAAGGCAATCCTAATTGCTTTTAAAAACAAATAAATACATTAAATTTAGTAAGAACCTGTTTAAATATGGTTAAAATGACGTTTGAAATTGATCGATTGCCGCGATAAATGATAAATAGGTGAGCATCTTCGGTCCACAGGAAGGCTTTAGGCTATAAAACATGACGCTGCGACGTTAGGCAAACTCAAAACCGGTACCGCTTGTTTTTAGTATAGTTGCAAAATCTCTTATTTTCATTAAATATTTATAGTACCTTCAAAATTGGTCTCGTTGAATGGAACGCCTTCAGTCCAGTACTTATTTTTGAAATTATTTAACGCTTGATCGTAAATTTGTTTTTCCGCCATTATCATCACTTTGCCTGGTCGAAACTCTGTTATTATTGTGAGTAACGACACGACCCACATAATCACTATTATTGATAACAATTTCACAGTTTTTTTGAACATTTTTCAAAAGACCAATCGCGTCAAAGAAAAACTAAAGCCTGACTGGGCTATGGAATCAAATCAATGAAATAGTCTTGAAAGAAAAGAAAACAGACGTATTCTGATGTTATTTTTGCGATACAATGATGTTGTGGTAAAAAGATGCCGTATACGAGATCATCTTTATCGCACACATTTTTTACCTTAGGTTTTACTAGGTGATATAAATAGTAAATTTCAACAAATACGTAACTATTTATATTGTTGAAAAAAAAACTGTTCAAAAAATAGTACGTTTTATTCTAAACACATAATACACTGATGAATTAAGAACAATTAATATTCAACAATTCTATTAGAAAACTAGATTGATACTACTAAATAAAATCTAATTCATACATTTTCACGATTCGTAATTAACTTATGATGATTTGTTTTGCTCGGAGCTAATGAAATAATTTCATCGTCAAATTGTAGCGTTAATTGAAAATAACTATCAGAATATTCATGAATAAGCGTGTATATTGACAATGTGTTCAAATACGGCGAAATATCGGCGTTCTCACGACAAGAGAAATAAACAGGGCAAACATTTACTCTCTCACACAACACAATGAGTAGTCATTTATTCGTTGACTTTCGGTTCGTGATGTAATGCAAGTAACATAGTTTGTTATATTTGTTTTCTATATGCTTTACTTTTGTGTTATTGTGCCTTAAAATTTGTGCAATTTTAACCTCAGTATAGTCGTCAGGGAAGATTGGCATGTTATTAAAACGCAGTGGTTAAGAAATTTATGGTTTAATTTGCAAAATAAATGGTCATTTGGCTAAGACTTCTTAAACACTTCGAATTTTAGTATCGATGCAGTCGCGCGTTTTGAAAACGCGCTTTAGCATCGCGACTAACACAATTAACAGATTTAATTTAGCATCGATGCAGTCGCGACAACTCAGTACATAATTTGACAATTTCCAGCTTCTGCATCGCGACTGTACCGATACTAACGCGCCATAGCATCGATGCAGTCACGCTTCTGTATCGATGCTAACGCGCGACTGCATCGATGCTAAATAAAATCTGTTCATTCGTGAGTCGCGATGCTAAAGCTCGTTTTCGGAACGCGCGACTACATGGCTAAACTTCGCAGTGCGCAAGGAGTCTTACACACTCATTCAAAATTAAGAATTCGATTAATTTCTTTGCACAAGTGATAACAGCTTGCAAGTGAAAAAAAACAGATCCAAAAACTCTTCCAATCCGTTTCATCACATTCGATTGAAAAAAATATTGAAAAAATAAGCAAGATGAAATTTAATTTTTACGTTTGTTGGGTGAAAATAATCTTTTTGATATCAGAAATAGAATTTGTGTATTTTTAGTGAGAAATTTTAGCTGCGGAAAATATTTTATGTCCAAACTATGTTTCGGTCAAAAGGATTATTACTTTTACACATATTGGTAATGGAAAATCCATCTAGTGATATTGGATACTCATAAAAATATCTGTTCGTCGTAGTGGAGAAATACTCATATTTGAGGTAGACGAAAATAAGAAGATATAGTAGAAGAATAAGAGTCGAAAATATATTTTTATTGAATATATGCTTTAATGAATACTATTATACCTAAGTCGCAGCAATCTGGTTTAAGCAGCCAGTTAATACCTCAACACCCGAGCGGTCGCATGAGACCGCATAACAATAGAATATCTCAATAGATAGAGATCCCTCAAGCGTATGTGAACGAGACACAATTGTCTCGTTCACATACGCTTGAGGGATTCATTATTTCATTTCATTAACTGCCTAGGCATTCTCCCTCAAGCGAGAATGCCGAGGCATTTAATGAAATGCCAGCATCCAATCAAGTGGCTAGGCCGATGATTAAGGACTTGGCTTATTGAAGCCTTTTGAAGATGACTGACCTTGAATCAGCCACGAAATTAAAATTTAGTTCAGTTTTTATTCCACCGAACAAAATGGCGTCAATGCCGCTCATTGCGAATGGTACATGTATTTTTAGGGTTCCGTAGCCGAATTGCAAAAAATGGAACCCTTATAGTTTCGTCAAGTCTGTCTCTCTGCCTGTCTGTCCGTCCGTATGTCACAGACACTTTATTGTAAAACTATTAGCAGTACGCAGTGGAAACTTGGTAAGTAGATGTATCATGTTAACCGCATTACATTTTTTTTTACAAAAAATACAAATAATGATACATATAGCCAAAACTTAAATAACTTTTTTTGTCAAACTTATGCGTATGGATAGGTCTTTTATAATGACATCAAAGTTCCTGAAACCATTTTCTCTAAAAGTCTAACGGTTGAGAGATAGACGCTTCCAAAGTGGTAAAATAGAATGTCACCCTCTCTAACTTTTGAACGAAGCAAGTGTTAATTTTGAAAAAAAATACGTAATGTACATTTTCACAAATACTTAATAGTTTGAACAAGATCGAACTAATAGTTTTTGAGATATAGCACATTTTCAACAACCGCGAACATAAATTTGTCCTTCATACAATTACTATAAAAACCAAAGTTATATTTGCTGTCAACAAAATATTATCGCTAAGTGGAAGGAAGTGGATCCCTAATTCAGTTAAATTTGGCACCCTCGGTGCGCGAGCCCGATTGTCACTTGGTCGGTTTTTTTGTTTTTTTTTGCTGTTTTAAGTTGATTGAAGAGTTGACAACATTATTTTAAAATATGGAGGTTACAAATAAATTTTCCATAAAATAACTAATTACGATCAACGATAATTAGGTTAGTTTACTGATATTTCATTAAGAAATATTTGTGCTAGATGCTTGTTGCAAAGTTGTGTAAATGTAATCGTACTTCCTTAATTATGAATTCAAAGTAATTCTAACCCACATGACTAATTCGTCAATATCTACTTAAACTTAATGACGTTTAGCCATTTAGCTAAACGTTGCATTCAATGGCTTAGCTAGATGATGTTCACACATTATCCGTCATGAAGTCCGTTTCTCTTTGCAAATCGAATATTGTAAACAATCATGACAATTACTGACAATTGAATAAATGATTTATTTATTATTTATTTATTATTCCTTTTTAACAAAATGATTAAATTTAACATGAGATAAACTCAAAACTTACAACTTACATGGGTAATTCATCATTTCATACTGAGATCTTTTTCAATTAAATAGTATATAAATTTTATTCACTGATATTACTTTAAAAGTAATGAAAAGATTGTTTACATTATTGGTTAGTCACCAAGAAAAACTGAATTTAATAGGATGCCAGATTTATTTTAAATCGAATTTAATCTGTGGCGTAAACAATAACAGAACACTACTGTTTTAGCGGCCATGCAAAAATAAAAGTACCTTTTCTTTTACGAACACTGCTAGAAAACTTGTAGTGGTATCTTTCTTTCTCACCGATCAAAAGGCCGCTGGAGGACGCATAAACAAAAGCATAACAAAAGACTGTTGATAAACACATCCGTCAGGAAATAACCGTATGCAAATTGAGAACCATAACTTTTGTAAAATAAAAGTGCACCTTAAATTTTTCAAATATAAATTGTAGGAATTTATCTTGAATTGTTTCCAACATAATTTGCATACAAAAGTTATCCCTTTACGCTTAAATAAAAAATGGACAAGAGCCCCCGACTTTAGTGATTTATAAAGGCAATCAATTTACCTAATTTCCTTCTGTAGGAAACTTTTTTCGTTGTACCTCGTTAACTTTAGTATTTGCCCACCTTAACCTCAATTTACTTTAACGATGCTCTTGTAAAGTAAATCTGAAGAGACCATTCTTTTATGTCGTCGGCTCTTGTACATTTTGGTCCAAATAAATTTGACGTTGGGAACATGACTTTTCATACGTCATGATCCTTACCGCCTAGAGTTAGAATCGAAAGTCGAATACAGTTTGGTTTTTCGGATGCATTGTCGTATTATGTCTGTAATGACTCTAATGAAGGTTTTCCAAAGGGTAAGGTTTATGTACCAGCATTTAATTAAGACGGGACACGTTTTCTTTTGCTTCCCTTAAATTTCCTTGGATACAATACAACGGTAGATTTCTTCAAGGGTTTAAGAAGCAGTTACGTTAAAAAGGAAACAAGCTGAGTGGGGCTGGGACTAGATGGCAAACACGACCAAATGGTCGTGTTTGAAATAATATTGAATTTATAAAAATTAAATTAGTCAAAGTTAACGTCCTTAATGAAACTAAGGCCTTATTTCCTTATCGATAGTAATGGTAAAATTTAATAACCAGCGCTTAAATATTTATGATTGCGTGTTTTAAAAAAAAAATATACCAATGGTCATAAATATTCAACCGCTGGTAACGAAACATTACCATTACTACCGATGAAGAAATTAAGCCTAAGTAGTTTTTTATTTTATTAGTGTTTTAAATACTTAAATGTATGTAGGTATACCTCACTGTTAGCTAAATGGGTATCAATTATACAGAAAAACAAATAAAAATGGCAATGTTAGATGAGCAGTTCGTGGGTTCTATATTTCGCAAGAAAGAGTTTACGGGCCGTTTATCCAAACCGTAGGTACTATCCTTTTGCATCGGAATGCCGGGCTGGACATGAGAGACGTAATGTTATAGGTAGCAGATGCCTACGCGCATCGTAACGGTTCTGTCGTTCAATTTTAACGGCTTTTGTTTATGCGCGTAGTAATCTTAACTATGTTTTTACATAATATTATTAGTAAACTGTAAATATATTTCTTATTATAGGTTAAGGTTTTAAAAAAAAACAATTATAATTAATTCAAGTGTATAAGCGCTGGGCTTCTCGACTGTCATGCTACCCTTAATGACGCCATCAGAAGAGCTCTTGCCACCATTAATGTTCCTTCCACGTTGGAACCACGTGGTTTGGTCCGTGACGATGGCCAGAGACCCAATGCCCTCACGCTTATTCCCTGGGAACGGGTTCGGGCCTTAGTTAGGGATGCAACTTGTGTCGATACTTTGGCCCCCTTCCATCTCAGACAACACACACACTAAGCGTCGCAAGTACGTCTCACTTGCAAGTGATTATGTGTTTGCGCCGTTTGGTGTTGAAAAATTTGGGCCGTGGGGAATTTAGCAAAATTGCTGTTTAGTAAAATTGCGCCAAAATTAAATTATGTAACAGCCAATAATAAAGCTGGCTGGTTCCTAGCTCAAAGGATTAGCAAAGCTATTCAACGCCGCAACGCAGCCAGCATCATAGCCTCTTTGCCTCAAGGAAATGGTTTCGTTTTTTAATAGGTAGACTAAGTTATTTTTTTATGTTGCATGTCTTAGTTTTATTTTTTCTTGTTTGTTATTAATAAAGTAAGTAGATATTCTTTACAATGTACAAGAAGATATAGAAAGACGTTACTTTCCGTTACAGGTACTCAAAAAAATCAATTTGTTTCGTGCAAAAGTAGAAATGAATCGCAGAAAATCTAAATGCATTTACATTCAAAGAACTTGTTAAAGCAAAAGACATTCCAGGATTCCAACTAATTGTAGTCAGATAAAATAATTAATAATCTCACCGAGGTATTCCTAATGATCCCTATTGTGGGTTCCGTGGTTCTTTCATTTGTTCTTTTAATTGAGAGTGAAACTTTGAGGGAAGTTATTGTGACTATTGATATAAGTTTTTTTTTGCGCTACGTTATAGTCATAATCGATCTTAAATCACTGAAATAAAACTTACTTTAATATAGTATTTGGTTATTTAAAGCCAGAGTTGATGATTGTTGGGTTTACTATAAAGATGGGGAACCCATCATTTAATCGCATTCGTTTGAATCGGTTTTCATTCCTCACTAAACAATTCGCAGATGTTTCTAAACGATATTCAACATATTCTTGAATCATGTTACATCACATTTCATTTGGTCGAATGCTTATGTCTACAAACTTACTTCATCGTTACTTCTTTTCATAAATCATGTATTTTATCGAAGTAACGTTATAAACTAACGTTACTTCGATAAAATACATGAAAAAACTACATATTTTGTTACCCATAATTTTATTTCCACGTAAGTTTCAATATGCGGAATTCTTGAAACATCGAATTTTACTTTACTAAAGTCCGTATTGCCAAACGATTTTTGGTACTAATAATATATTGGATACTTTATTAATAGACAATTTAAAGCATAACTGTTATAAATATATAATAAATATTAATATAAATAAATAAACTGCGTTATTCCCGACTCGCCGTAATTTTGGAGGCGCGGAATTTCTAATGCATGCTGCTAGTTTGCATGCCTGCAAGCTTGCTGCATGCATGCCTGAATGCTTGCATGCATGCCTCAATGTATGCCTGCTTGCTTGTTTGCATGCATTAATGTATGCATGCATGCCTAATTACTCGAGGAAAAAAATGAGGAAAAAATTCTATGGGAACCGTTACACATTAAAACATGTTTTTATGAATGATGTGCTGTACACACATGTTACACTCGGCAGATAATTAAGATTAAATCTAGGGTAAAATAAACAACACATCAAGCTCTATTGCAATGCGCCTGCGACACGACCGCTTGCCTAGGGTCCGCGCCACGATGGGAAGTGCGGTGGCGATCGGCCGATTCACAGTCATATAGTCAGTATAATAACAAGTTATTTCAGTTTCAAGTGACAACTACTTTGTTATCTACTAAATATAAACATATACATCTTGTTCTACAAAGGTTAATATAAAATGTTAAGTCTTTTAATAACAATAAACTAATATTCTAATCAAAAATACAAAAGTTACAGGAAAAATAAAATAAATCCCTAAATCCTCATCTGCTTCCATCTCAGAGCTACTGTCATTTCCATTATCTAAATCACCTTGAATTTCCTTCCCCATCTCATTTATGAATCTTTCACTGCCACCAACCTTTTTCATATGTATAATATTCCTTGTATAATTCTTGTTCAGTTTCATCATTACTTACATTTATGTCTCCACCTTTTGCGGCAATCACAGTGTGCTCAAGTTTGGCGTCAATTTGTTTTCTTTCACCATATTTTTCGCTGCCTTTATTCTAGTATGGCACAAATGGTTTTATCGATAACTTAATAATACTTTGGAACATTAGGTCAATATATTGTTATTCTGATTACAAAACACACTCTTGTACACAAAACATTTTATTTGTGAAGTGTTATGCGATGTTATGAAACGGCGATTATTAACTGATTGATTAATCAAGAAAAAAATATTAACGTCAATTAAATAGTTTTCTGCGAAATGATATTCGGTATCAAAAAATATGTCTTGAGAGGTACCCTTAAAGCTCACGTATGTTCAGTACCTACGTAGCACAGCACTACAGAAGATATTATTACTTACAGAAAGATCGCTCCTTTTATCTGACGAGCATCCGTGTCTCTTTCTAACGTGTAACGCTATCCCTGTTTGTGGCCTTGACTGTCAGATAGTTGTAAATCGTCTTGTGTACTCGTTATTTATTTAACCTACAAAAACAGCGTGATACTAAAATTGTATAATATTTAAGTTTAATACGACGAAACATTGCACGAAAAAGTATGAAGTAGGTAATTCGGTAAATTTAGCTTTTTCCCATTAAAACTTGAAGTCATGTACGTGCAGCGGAGTCCACGAGCGGCAGTTTTGCAGTTGCTTCCGCACAGAGCACCACATTCGATCTAAACATCGTAGTGATACCCCCCTGACAGCAATTAATCTGAAAAAAGCTATCTCGAATTTCATAGTTAAACGCGTACCAAGGATAAGCAGGATCGTATATTTTGTCAAAATTGGGGAGAATGTGGCAAACTAATGTAGCGACTCTACGCAATAACTAACCTTTTTAAGTCAAGGCAACCGTCATTCAAAATAAGGAAAGTACTGTTTCGTAAAAAAATTATACGGTAGTTAAACATTCCTATGTCAAGTATATTTTTAGTTGAATTACTTTGGTTAAATTTCAATTACCTACACGCGGTCGTTAATCTACTGCAAACACCAGTCTCTATGAGTAATTAGGCATCTTTTTTAGAAACAACAGGGACTCCACAGATAATATACACGTCACAGAAAGGCAAGCGCAGTTAGCGCAAAGACGCCTCTAACGATCGTCAAGTGGAAAGTCAAAGTAAACACTGTGGTATCTAATTCAGTTGAAATAAGGGCTAGATTGCAACAAAAGTGGGTAACCAGATATGCTGGCCACTGCACCATTAATCATATAAACAACGAGTGCTACCACTTGCCACCTTCAGGTTTCACGCGTTTAGCTACAATATAAATATATTAACTGTCTTAAGATGAAAACCTTCATCATTTTAACACTTAGGGCTGATTTTTGAATAGTCAGATAAGAAATATTCGTAAGCCGTATTCGAACAAAATACAATATAATTTTAGGCTAATTTGAAAACGTCACCTTATTGTCAGCAATCATAGGTACCTGCCATTTATTTAAATCTATCTCTTTATAATTTATCAGTCTGATAAGTTTTATCTGACCATTGAAAAATCGGCCATTAGTGTCACATTTTTCATTCATAAACATGAAAAAAAAACTTAAAAATAATTAAGTACGTCACGCGTTAAGACAAATATTCATAAGAGACTACAGATTTCGCACGGTTGGACCGAAAGCTCGGTAGCTTAATTGGAAGAGCACTTGGTTCGGTTAGCCAGAAAGTTGGTAGTTCGAAACCCGCCAGTGCGCAATTTTTGGTTTTTTATATTATCTTTACTGACTTAAGATTTTAACAAAATCCGAATACACTATAAAGAAGTGTTTTTTTTTTGTCTTGTATTTTAGAACCAAGCTCCAATGGTCTTGCTTTCTCTATATGTACCTATTTAATTAGGTGAGGTTTGAATAGTTTATAAATTGTTATTCAAGTCCCCAAGTGCAACGCCATTTTGGACTGGGAACAGAATCAGCGTATCGTGATCATTAGCATCATTATCAGCAAAAGGACGTCCACTAATAAACATAGGCCTCCCCCACAGTTTTTCACAGCGACCGATTACAATATGCGGTTTGCATTCAGTTTGGTCCTGCGATCTTTACAAGTACGTTTGTCCATCTTGTCAGTGGACGTCCTACGCCGGTCAAAGGGTCTTCAATGAATGAATTTTTCTGCCCTAAAAACCATGAGGCTGCCCATGGTCACTTGAGCAGTCTCCTGCGACTGTGTCTGCGCGTTTTAAATTTGTTCCCTCCCCTCCAGTCGCGTGATGCTTTATAGCCTAAAGCCTTCCCTAATAAATAAGCTATCAAGCTATCCAACAAAAAGGTTTTTTACATCGGTCTAGTAGGAACTACTACAAGATTAGCGCGTTCAAACTATAAAACTTTTCACATTTGTATTATTAGATTAAACTATTTTATTTGCTCAATTTCCACCCTTAGTCTTAAAAAAACCGGTCAAGTGTTACGTATTAATAATATGCTATATCTTAAAAACTACTGATTCGGTTGGGTTTCAACCAATTTTTGCAAGTGTTTATTAAGTTCTACATCATATTTATATATTTTTAAATTTATTCGCTACGTTTATAATTTAGACGGACGGACGGAAGCCCATTTTACCACTTTGGAAGCGTCTATCTCTCAAACGTTAGACTTTTAGAGAAAAAAAGGTGTTAGAAACCTCGATGTCAATTTGAAAGTCTTATCTAAAGACACCCAACAGCATAGGTATATAGGAGCCTCCCTTAAATATCTTTTTTTTTCTATGAGAATCATAAAGCAGTTCATAGGATTCATCTATTTAATAAGTTTCAATTGTGTAATGATAATAGTTTCAGAATAAAGTGGTTTTTACATACGGACGGACGTACAGACAGACAGACAAACTGAATTGATGAAATTATACAGAGTTTAATAAAATCTACTGCGTTCCTTCACGGTGGTGATTTAGTTGCTAATTTATATACAACAACTTCTTGTGTGGGATCAACATTGAAATCCAAAAAAATTGACTTCTCAATACAAACTAGCATCAGCTAATCGGCATTCTAGTTAGGAAAAGTGATATATTTGTTTGGGATTTTGATGTTGGTTCCATACAAAAGTTTTTTTTTCTTCTCTTTATTTAGGGACTTTTATACATATTGTATACATGACAGTCCTATATTAACTTATCGTAACCATTCAAAATTAGAAGGTTCTAAACTAAATTATTACTGGATCTTAACTTAATACAACTAAGTACAAAATCTAGTACAGATTGGGTGTGTTTAGATGTCGGCTCAGCCAAGATCTAGTGGGATTCCCGGACCTCTAGTAGGTTAAGGCTTAACTTGATCACCAGATCCCCTTTGCCTTCTGTATCATGCACATTCCATCAAAATATGCTGTATGTCTTCTACTCTGTCACAGATTTCACAGTTTGGTGAGTCTACCTTTTTCATTAAGTAAGCAAATGTTCCTTAGGTTTAGGTTTAAAGATTATTTATTTCTCAAACAAAGACACTGTCACTTACATGAGAACAAATATATCATAAAAATAAGTAAGTATTTCATTATTTACACATCGTTCGCGCCGATCTATGCTACTCATACGTACTACATTTTAAAAGTAATAAATGTCAATCACAACGCAACCAGATAAACAAACAAAAAAACATGAAACTTATTTTCTACAACACCTCCAAAACGTATTCGGCAAGTTTCGCTTTGAAAGCACTCGTCGAGTCAACATTTTTTAATTCTGTAGGTAGTTTATTAAACAGCTGTGCTCCTTCAAAAGTTAACATGCGCTTGCTGTAATTTGTACGCGTTTTAGGTAAAACCAAATAACTCGCTCGACGACGTGTCGCGCGCGTAGTAACCTGATGTGTCTGTGTGAGCGTGATTGAGGTGTGGATGGTTTTATTCAATATTTTGCGGATAAGCAAGCAAGTGCTGTATGCGAATAGCTGTCTTATATTCATTAAGTTAGTTTCAGCATAAATTTTTGACGTTTGTGGACGTAAGGTATGGGTAATGAAAAAGAAGTTTAATTATTTTATTTTGTGATGTTTGGAGTTCCGAAATTTTTGTTTTTGATGCATTGCCCCAAATTACAATGAGATAAATTAAGCGAGACTTTACAAGTGAGTTATATATATCATATCTTGCTTTACGTGGTATGCAGCGAACTATTGGACGCAAAGACGCCATTAGTGAGGAAAGTCAGCATATTATCTAAATATAGACCTAGGTATTTCTCATTAGTTTTTTCGTGTATAGGTGTATTTACGATTTTCAGTGGACTGTACGGCGGTATAGGCTTGTTTTTGGCTCTAAAAATAATATAAGAGGTTTTGGATGTATTGACGGTTAAAAGATTTTGTTGCAACCAGGTTGTGAGTTTATCAAGGTCCTGTTGGGCAAGCGAAACTAGACTGCTTATTGATGATCCAAAGTAAAACAGGCAGGTGTCATCGGCGTATAACGTGATATGGCCATTAAGTCCTATGTCATCGATATTGTTTATGTAAGTTAAAAATAGTAAGGGGCCAAGTATAGAACCTTGAGGGACTCCACACTGAATCGGAAGAGCTTTGCTTTGGCACCCATCGATTTTCACAATTTGTTGGCGGTTTTTCAGATAAGATGTAAACATTTTGTGAGCAACACCACCGACACCTATCATGGCTAGTTTATTTAGTAGGATTTCATGACTGACGGTATCAAAAACTTTTTGTAGATCTATGAATACCCCCAAAGCTATATTTTTCTGGTCAATATTTTGACGTATTTTAGTAATTAAGTCAAGTGTAGCAGCTAGAGTGTTACTCTTTGGTCGGAATCCAAACTGTCTATCGCTAATAAAATTAATTGAATGTAGATATGTCTCAAGGCGTTCATGAAGTATTTTTCCTACTATCTTTGATAGCAAAGGCAACACAGATATTGGACGATAATTGCCGGGCTCCGTCTTTACCCCATATTTGTATATTGGAGTCACTTTAGCTAGTTTTAGCGAGTCTGGGAAGTGGCCTTTGGCTAATAAAGCGTTGATACATTCAATCAGTCTTTCCTTCCACGTTGGAACCACGTGGTTTGGTCCGTAATGATGGCAAGAGACCCGATGGCCTAACGCTTATTCCCTGGGAACGGGGTCGGGCCTTAGTTTGGGATGCAACTTGTGTCGATACTTTGGCCCCTTCCCATCTCAGAGAATCAGCCCTTAAAGCTGGAGCAGCAGCGGAGTTGGCTGAAAACGCCAAGCGTCGCAAGTACGTTTCACTTGCAAGTGATTATGTGTTTGCGCCGTTTGGCGTTGAAACATTTGGGCCGGGGGCCTTCTGCTAAATTGCTGTTTAGAAAAATTGCGCCAAAATTAAATTCTTTAACAGCCCATAATAAAGCTAGCTGGTTCCTAGCTCAAAGGATCAGCATAGCTATCCAACGCGGCAACGCAGCCAGCATCATAGCCTCCTTGCCGCAAGGAAATGGTTTCGTTTTTGAATAGGTAGATATTAAGTTATTTTTTTATGTTGCATGTCTTAGTTTAATTTTTTCTTGTTAGAAAGCAAATGTATTTAATGGAATGTTTTCGGACCTCAGTTTTAGTGCCATTAAAATTAGTGACCCAAAAGTTGTTGTATTTGAGAATTAAAATAAGTCCAAAAAGGAATGCAGTTATTTTTGATATACGGTTCCGTTTTTGCCATTCGGCTACGGAACCCTGAAATGGAGGTAATCAATATAATGTGTACATGTATGTGATATCTTTGCAATTTGATAAAATTTGAGTATGTTGATCTATTAAGGCTTCCAAACGCGTGTGCGAAAAATTTTGTAAGTGTTTGTATATTTGTTTTCGGAGATATGAGTAAATAACTAAAAATCAAGAAATAAAATAAAATATAAAATAAGCCACCCGCAAAAAAATTGACTTAAAAGCATAAAATAACGCATTTGCCGGCTACGTAGGAGAAACAAATTCATTTGAATTCGGTCCATGATCTTAAGCTTGCGAATACCAACAGAAAACGCACAACATGCAATGACTCCAAATGTTTTTTTTTCTTACGTAGCCGGCAAATGCGTTTTTTATTCTTCAGTAAAGCTAACATTATAAACGCTGCAACTGAGGTAACACCACAGAAATGTCATTTTACACAGTCCTCTGCGTCACGATTCTACGGTTTACCTTCCCTCGCGTCATTAAACGCTTTTAATTGAAAAACATTATTTCATCTTTCCACGTCAAAGGCATTTTCAAAAGGCGGCTTACGAAGCTACGTCGTTAACTGGTCGCTTTTTACGAATGATTGCGGCTCTGTAGCATTTATTTGGCTATAAAAGCAAAACACTGAAAGCGGACGAAGTTTTTTTCTGACGGAAATAATCCTACAATTTCGCTTATTAACCCATGAGTTAGATATGTAAGGACTAATGACAAAAACGTAGGCAGTAACATAATTCTCATAGAAATTAAACATAATTTCAAATTAGAAACGACAGTGTACTTCCATACACTTATTTATGAAAGTGTTTGCTCTACCAGTATTCACACGAATAGTACGTGACGAAAATTCGAATTTATACCTCTGAATTGTTGTAATTCAAAGTGTCTTTTTTTTAAATCGTCATAGATAAATAATCAATGTAGAAATATGTGTACCCAGCGAAAATTGTTTCGCCTCGGCCCTGTCCCGGCCTAGCCCCGGCCCCGTCGAACGGAATAAAAGTATCCTATGTCCTTTTTCTGGTTCTAAGCTACCCACCAATTTATAAGTCAAACCGGTTTAGCCGTTCTTGAGTTATAAATAATGTAACTAACACGACTTTCTTTTATATGTATAGATGTGCCATTTTACATGAAACCTGTAAACATCGTGTACCCTAATTATTTGTACAAAACACTCATTATTTAAATTTTATTTATTTATTTTAAGACTTTATTGCACAAATCATAGTGTACAAAGGTGGACTTTATGCTATAAGCATTCTCTGCCAGTCAAACCTTTAGGTCATGCAGAGAGATGGCAATTGGTGCAACGAAAAGAAATTTAGAGAAAATCAACAAAAAAGTAACAATTAACAAATATTTATAGTAACAAATAAACCTACTTAAATTACTACAACAACATATTTTATGTTCAATAAATATACTTAAACTTACACAAAATAAATACAATATATAAAAATATACATAAATAATATCTACATAAATGCAAATTGGAAAAAAATACAAGCACATACTTCATGTTGCCGCCTCATACAATTTTCATTTGAAATCCAATAACCGTTCGCGGTAGTTACGTCACCAAACTGCTTGACGAGAATCAACCGACTATTGTCCGCAACAATAGCAGTGAAATAAGTTTCAGGAAGCGAGTTTTCCTTCAGGAAATTATTTCCAACAAACTAATGTAAGGCACAGTTTGTGAGTATGGAGGAAGTTTGAAGAGTTCCGTATTTGACGAGGACTTTCCTTAATACCGTTCTGCAGGTGGATTTGGGAGTTTTTAAATCATATTTGGAGCACTAGGAAGCAAAAGGTAGGTGTAAATCTAATTTTAAAAAAATCTGTTGATTGGTAAGGTAATACTTAAGAAGCTTATTTTTTTATTAAAAATCATACTTAAACAACGTGTAATGTTAAATGAGCAAAATCTAAGGTACCCCAAATGATTTTTGATTGTCCAAATTCTAAATGAAAAAAAAAAATAGTTAAAGTTTTTATGCGGTGTTTTAGTTTTACTGGCACTTCTGATCATTTCTAGCTCTGTGGACGACGCACTGTCTAGAGAGGCGCCGGTGGTTATATCGACGGGCCACTGCGCTGCAGTGTTTTAAGTAACCTTGAAGGCGGACATGTTTCAATCTTCTACATCTACTTCCGCTTGCTGAAGAACGCGCCGCGCTCCAAGCTGTTGGCTGCCGCGCTCAATGGGCTCGCCAAGTAAGTGCTATCACGTGAATGCATTCAACTGATTCTTTAAATCAATAGGGAATTAGACGATAATGGTAGCAGCAGCGGTCCCGCTTGCCCAATTTTTTTTTAGTGTCAAAGTTGAGCATATTTTTATATTAAAAACAGAAAAAAACCTACTTTCTTTTTTTTCTTTTTTTGATTGGCCTATTAAACGCTTAGTAATGGCCTTGCAGGAAAAACTGATAAGGCAGAGTTTAGGACTGCGGAGACTACAGTTCCTCTGTTTAAATCGATCGTCAAAAAAAAGTGTCTGAATAAGATATTGTCAAGTACGTAACTGAAAAAACTCAACCAAAAATTATTATACAGGAAATTAATTATGAAAACAGAAAAGCCATATAATAATTCCTTGTACCAAAGAAAAGAGTAGATATCTTCCTAGGAGATAACGTCAGGCCATCAGGTATAACTTTTAGACGCCACGTTTAGTTTAGTTATAGAGAGTCTGCCGAGGCGAAGAGCGATAAGCGCCCTTTAATTGAAGAAAGAAAATAGTAATTAAATATAAAATTAAATCTAATGAGCCTAAATTGTAGAACTATCAAGTGATCTATAAATAATGTGAAAGCTTTATGTCAAAAGGTCGATTGTGTTATTTTACAAGAAACTTAGTTATCCCAATTCTATGCATAGTGATTTTGGATATATTTTTTGTTAAGCGAATTATTAAATTCATCAAATATGAAAGGTTTTGTGTGGCATAGGAATATAATATAAAATATGCTACTAACGAGTAAGAATAGCTGCTGTTGTTTAGATAAAAAAAATCAATAACTTTGTGTGCATTATTTTTTTACTTATTGATGTTTTTCTTCATGTCATACATAACATAGAAGTTATAGAGTGAAGTGTTAATAGGATTTGTTTTGTAAGTACCTATTTAAAATCTATTTTAAAGATAATCAACAACACCTTTCTTTAGCATAAAAATTCTATTTTAGACGACAGCACTTCAAGCTTAACGCTACGATATCTTATGCGATTGTTAATAATGGATTATTTTTCAACTTAAATGAATGGCCTGATGTGTTGGTGAGTGGTGACTGTACATTGAATGCCGATATACCTACATACCTACGGGTATAAAAATATATGGGAGGAGCATCTTGCTTCTCCTAAAACACTGGGTATTTTTCCCTAACTTAGGAAGCAAAGCTCGATGATAAATTAGCATATACCTATTTGTAAAGTAATTATGATCCTCTGTTAAATCTACATTGTACTTACCTTATACTGAAAAAAAAAGTTATATTATAAGCCAAACTGACTCTAAAGAAGAGTAGTGTAGTCTGATAAAATTTTCATAGCAAAGTATTTCCCATTAGGCTAACAAGAAAGTTTTGGCAGGCTATGGTATTTATTTTCAATATTTTTTTCTGACGAACAAGATGAGTTCCGCAATCATATTATAAGTAGTAAAATAACTTGTTCAGGTATATTCTACCACTATAATCAATTGCGGAAACCGTAAATTTCGGGGAAAAAAATTTAAAACAAAACTTTATTTATTGTTTTAATAACTACTTGAACTAAGTATTTGCACGCTGTAAAGACTGGGCGCGCCTTCAATAGTACAATCAAACTAGCCATAAAAAACGTCTTCAGTTGGTGGAAGGTAGGATTTTTTCGTGTTTGTAAAACAAAAAAATGCTCAACTTTAACTTTTTTAAATCAAGATTTTTGGACATGCAAGACCGCTACTGTTAACATTGTTTTCGAATTCCTTATTGATTTATAGAATTAGTTGAGACATGTCTGCCTTAAAGGGTTCTTATAACACTGTGCGCCGCGCTGACATAATTATTATACTATCTAAGCTCATAAAGAACTTACCATTGCTTGTTAATGTTTTTTGGAGCGCTTGCGCACGTGAAGGATTGATTCATTAATAAGTAGACAGGACAAAATTATAATATAGTAAAGTTAGTCGTTGTATAAGGTACAATGGCCAGCACATCAGGCTATCCAATTTTGTTGCAAACTAGCCTTTATCACAACTGCATAAGATACCGTAGTGTTTACCTTGACGTGCTGTTGTCCGTACTTTCAATACCAAAATGTATGGTTACGCAATACCAACTACTATAATAGGTATTGTTTGCTTAGTATATGTTTTCTTTTCTTTTATAAGCGGTTCTTTCTTGTTTATATGGTAGGTATAAGAGTTGTATTATGTACGGAAGGTGTGTAGCCTTAAATATAGCTTCTACAGTCCAGCTCGTTTATCCCAGAACATCATAATATCCTGCTGAAACTAATTCAACCCACTTAATCCCAAAAATATATGCGCAATCATGATTTAACCGCAATTAAAGTTGGTCCGTTCTTGCCAAACTTCGGATTAGTTAATCCACGGTGACCTAAGCCCCGCTTAATATTCACTGTCACACTTCAAGTTATCCTAGATTAGTGGTAAGCGCCGCCTTGAAGGCGCCCGAATATATCATTGGTGGGTGGTACACTGCCTTGTGTGTTACTTAGGCTTCGAAGAGATGTATGTGACTAAAGTCAGTGTTTAAAACATCTGCTTTCCTAAATACCCTCTTGTTCGTAGAGTATAAAATTATACATATATTTATTTTATTATGATTATATATATGGATATATACGTTATCTCAATATATATGTATATTTGTTTATTGTATTTAGTTAATTATTATTATTTGAAAAATATAAAAACATTATAACTTTTATTTTCTGTAATTTAATTTAGCACTGCCGATAACCGCAAATATTACAATTCCAACACCTATGGGTTGGCTGGAAGAGATGTCTTTTAGGGATAAGCCCACCTTTGTTCACATTGTGACTTCATGTGTTTCCTATACAACTTTTAAGTGCAATAAAGAATAAATAATAAAATATTTTCCAAGCAAAGAAAGACAGATTTTAGTTGGGTATTTTCAGCGAAGGTACATGGAAGGCGAAAGAAAATCTGTCATATAGGTGATCACGATGAGATCGTGATCGCCTACGTGACAGATTTTCTGACATATACTAATATTATAATCTCAGGAAACACTGGCACGACTTTAAAAAAATATTTTTGTCTTGGATAGCTTATTTATCGAGGAAGGCTTTAGGCTATATGCTGCAAAGGGAGGGGAGGGAGTGAGTGAACTCAAAATGTGCGGACGCAGTCACGGGGGACCGCTAGTACATTATGTAGAGAAAAACTGACACTGTCATTTTGGCATTAAATAAAGTTATTATGGTCTTAAAATAATGTTGCAGCGTGTATTTTGTTATTTGAAGCAAAATTACAAACTCAGAACTTCATGTTCTTTAGCTTTGAACCACATGCATTTAGATCTACTTTCACCTCCTCTCGGGATTGAGCTTTATCCTGGGACACATTCTTTTACATGTAAAAAAATATTTACGTAAGCAAGTCCCTTTTGTATTTTGTGAGGTTACTAATTTTTGATGTAGTCTCCCATTAGGTACATCCTACTACACAACATATCTAATTTCGTACATAACACTACATAAATTTTATAATTTATATTGATAATAATAATATTAATTGATCATGTATGTGTGTCCAGACACTTTTACTACTTGGTACTAAATGACGAGTATATTATTATGGTATGAATATTAATAAAGTCTCACTTTACCTATATTTTTATTACTTTAATAAAGAAATAGGCCATTTCTTGTCCCTTATCCTCTATTAACGTTTCAGTGGTTCCAAGATCGTTTGAAACCGCGCCAATGGTTATATGTTGCCTGGCAAAGATAACTTACTCTACATAGATACTGCATGTGATCGCTTAATTTTATAATAATACTAGCGGTCCCAGCGATCTTCACTTCGCCGTCGGCCCTGTCTTATGTAGCAGGGCTTTAGTCATACCGAAGTTAAGCAGCGTACGGCGCTGTCGTGTTTGAATTTGTGACATTCCTACAATTTAAGTGACGTCTTTGCCGAACAGTGCCGTACTTCAAACGGCACGTTTAAGTCATTGTTCCCGACTAATATTGGTCGGATATTAGTCGTAAAGCCTTTTCAGAGGTTAATGAGCGGCTCGATATTATATAATCTGACATCAAGGTTGGTCGCTTGCTTGCTACGCCCCTCCACCAATCCGCAATGAGCTCCAATGGTGGAGTATGGCGTATACCACCTCATACTTGAGTTAAACCCAGGAGTGGGATGATTGCAGACCAATTTTACTTGTTTATCCTCTTTGGGGACAAGAAAAATCTAAGGAAGTAAAATTCATAAAAATCAACCCACCCGCACTTTTTGTAAGTCTTTTTTTAATGACTGGCTGCTATTAATGCTAAGCTGTAGACATCAACCAGACAGGTTCTTCAGAGTATGAGCAGGCAAGACAAGGTGGGTGTAAAGAGGGGTCATCAAGAGATCTACATAAAAATTAAGGTTTAAAAACTTCCTAAAAAAGTATACCTCCTTTGACCGCTGAAGCTCTCTTGTGATCATAAAGTAGCCTCTATTTAGAAATTTCGTCTGTATTGCCAGTGAAGCTGCTAAGTTGACGGTCGGTATTACTAGTAATAATACCGAATATTACCTAGAAGGACATGCCTTTGGCAACGTTAAAAGAACAAGTAAAATTTTATTGAGCAAAAGCGCTTCTCGCAACCTCCTTCTGTTTTATCGAGAAAATTGCAAGAGCGAAAATGAGGTTACGCTACTTGAGTTGTTATGCTCAGGTGCATAGTTTTTACTTAAGTAAATCATGACAGACCTTACTCTGCTTCAAAATTTTCAAGAAATCTTAGTTTATTTTTATTTCTACTACATAAATTGTAAGATATTTGTGCACCACAATTTTGCTATCGGGACACTATCACGTTAACACTTTTCGGGGCGGTATCCCAGACACAATAGAAATTTTATTGTTTTCACGGCTATAGCCGTTCACTGCACCGTAAGTGTTAAGTAGGTCTTAGGTGCAATTTATCTATTGTGCATACTTGTTGTTTTCCAGTTAGTCAGTTATCTTTGAATTCTTTTGTGTCATTAGAATTTTGTTAGTACTAAGAGACGTTATCTAGAACACAATATAACTTTAACATGTAGACGAAGTAACGAATCCAATATCAAAATCACGCGTATACACATATAGACAAATTTCGCGAGATTTAGATTCGTATTCAAACAGAAATCACCATACTCAAACGAGTGATTCAAAATAGCCCCCCCTCCCCCGGTTCTGTCCAAAAAGCAATTATATGTAATCTATTAAACGGTGAGAACTTATAAGTTGTAATTACTTATACAATTTGCTTTCTATATTAAGTTTATTTTACCAGTCACACGCAAACAAAGCGATGAACGAAGTATTTCAGAAATCCTTCCCCACCGTTAACATTATTCAACTTTTCGGGAGAAGAAGAAAACAAGTGTTATAAAAATGTTACAACACAGACTGATCTACGACCAATTGCCTGCCCATCTACATCAGGAGTAGCAAACCTTTTCAGGATTCAGTTTCGGTAGGGAAAATTGAACCTTTTTTATCAATTGTCTATCCGTGTCTATCAGACCGCATGACATGGATTAGTGTTTTCAACGAAAATAACCTGCCAAGGTGTTTTGTATTAAAATTGCTTTTGGCCTCTTTTGAGAGCGGTCCATTTAAAATTGACATACATGACATGTGTACTTTAACGATAATAATGACATTTTCAGGTTCGACAGAAAATTAAAAGAAAAATGTACGAGTGGAAGTGTGATTTGTCATTCTTTCAAAATATCAATCTCTGAGCGGCTTAATTAAGACAATCACGATTGAGATACCGTCATAAAAATCATTAATTTTCCGCTTTTGTTTTTGACCTCTCTGCATTCCCAAGCGGTTGACTGGTAGAGAATGCATGCCCGACAAATATGTACCGTATCGCGCTATAATGCTCAAATAAATAAATACAGTAATTAGTGAACCATTACTATACACAATATTAAGAGGATTCATTTCGATAGGTTAAGGCTATTTTAAGCTGTAATAAAGAAATTGGGATCCTCAATGCGTAAACTTGGCTCACACTTGACCAGTTTTGTAACATCATGCAGACAAGAGTAAATTGGATTCACTTGGCAGAACGTTGAACGGTCTAACAAGAAACTGACAGCCGAAAATCCGTTTTCTATGTCTGACAGTCGATAATATGATATGGCGATGAGGATACGAGAGAATAAACAAAATGGTCATATTTGAGATGGTTACGCTTGACTGGATTAGATAAAATTGGGGGTAAGAAGAAACTTGTTTTTTTTTTGGAAATGTTTAACCAAATCTTCGCAGTGGAACTTCTTACCTAGCTTACTTAATTAGTTTTAGGGTTCCGTAGCCAAATGGCAAAAAACGGAACCCTTATAGTTTCGTCAAGTCTATCTGACTGTCAGTATGTCACGGACACTTTAGTATGAAACTACCGACATAACACAGATGTAGGTAAGTGTATCCTACCAACCACTTAACGATTCACATCACAAAAATAGACATTTGATTGGGTAGGTACATGGAACTAAGGAAAAAAAAAGCTTAAACCTAATTTAAAAAACAAATGGATCGACCTATGGATAGGTCTCTTACAATGATACAGAGGTTCCTTCCTTTCATTTTATCTTAAATTCAAATGTTTGTAAGATAGATAGAGTCAAATTTTTAAAACATACAAAGTGCGTTACTAAATAATTTCAGCGAAAATTGATTTCAACGAGATCGAACTAGAATTTTTTAAAGTATAGCAAATTTTCAACATATTACTTTGTCCTTTATACAAATACGAAATATAAATAAAATTTGTTCTTTTTATAAATAAAAACAAAGTTTTTTTGCTGTCAACAAAATCTTGTGATATGTCGGCAAATTGGAAGCAAGTAAACGCTTAATTTAGTTAAAGTTGGCGTCTGTGTTTCCACCGAGTGAGCAGCTCCAGATTCAATTTAATGTATATTAATCATTTAATTACAGGTTTAAAACAATTGAAGAAAAAAGGTTTTCTTTTTGAAATGCGATTGTCCACTCAGTCCTCACAAGCAGTCAGACATATAGTCATACCGAAATAAGTTGGTCGAGTCATTCAGTGTTCTTTTTTTTGTTAAACCTCTCTTTAATTGGAGCCTGTAATTTCAGATCGTCAAGTTTATTATTAAAACATTTACTATTAATTGATTGTGCTCACTCCATCCACACGCTATTGTATCTTTATGAACCAACTATAGATTCGCATTCCATCGTTTACATTGTATGAATTGGCTGGAAATATGACTATTACGCATAAAAACAAACCACTTTTAGTGTGCGTTCATGAGTAAAACGGATGCCTGGTGATACTTCATTCATCGCTGAATACTTAAATCTTTTTTGCTAACTTAACTTAAAAGAATGAGTGAACATATGATTTTTTTGTACAAAAATGCTAAAAAATATTTGGCAGTACCCAGTTTCATATTTCTTTTATCTTTTAGAGTTAAACAAAGTTCATATTTTGTATGAAGGACATGGAATAGGGTGTCTACACGTGATAAAATAGCAGGACTTTGCTGACTTAACTTCACGTGTTCACGCTAGCTGCGTGTCATCCTCGCTTACTTGCTTGAAGGAAAAGGTTAGTTTCTTAATGGGTACTTTGTTTGGGCTGGGGTTGAGGTTTAGTTTAAATTTTGAGGTTTTGTGTACTAAATATAAAATGAATATATCTGACCGGTCACATTTGTCATAAACCATACATGACCGGTCAAATAATGTATGATAAAATATGTAGTGAACCGTAAATATAATTTCCTAACTCAGTTTTCGCAAAAAACAAACACATTTTGTGTCGTTTTGTGAATGAGTTTTGATTACTTATTATGACTATTTATTGTTTTTTGTAAATATGGTTGAAATAAGATGTAAAGAACGGTGTTTCACGGACCTGCGCGAAAGTCACGTGACCTACCGAATTCGACCAATCGCGTACGCACAAATGAAAAAGTAATAAAATATTACTGAATCAATATGAATGAATATTACCATATATGACAGTTGATGACCATTATTGACTATTTAATAGTCATTTTCAACCTTAGCTCTATAGCCGAATGGTAAATACGGACATTAGGAAAGAACTAGAACAGAAAAGAAGTTTAGAATTAAAACGTGTGTAACACTGACTGCCATATGAGTTTTAACTGACAAGTGATTTTTGGTCTATGTGCGTGAGTTTAATTGGTTATATGGCTAAACGAAGGAAGATACGCCGTTCGATTTTTAGGTTTGTTGGAGATTTTGTTTTTTTAATTTTTTTATAAAAATCTATGTAGCTATATGAAGGTAGCTAAAAAAAAGTTCAAAATCGGATTTTGATAGATTTACAGACATAATTGATATGTTTTGTGTAATAATATGAAAGTATAAACTATTCAAATAAGCCACAAAAATAACTACGATGATACAAAAATGAAAACTTAGAACCAAACAAAGTCGAGGTAGGGTATCTAATTTTAATCAAAAACTGACAGCAACCGGATGTGTTTGCGATCTATTGTGTAGAAACATCTGTTTTTTACCCATAAAGGTCAACATGCCCAAGGAATAAGCTTTTATACACAAATTCGTAAAAACGTGTGGAAAAATTAAAAAACAAAAGCACTGTCACAATTACAATTATAAATCAGCACTGTAAAATGCCAGCAAGTACTAACCTAAAACTATCAAAATACTATGTCACAATCAAGCTGCAACGTGACAACTAGGTACCTAAAGAATACGTAATCGCACTACGATTCCCATCTTATGTGACCGACGTTCACACAGTATTCACAAAGTTATCGATCTAAAGCCACACGGTTCAAGTCACGAGTCGCACTTAGGCGCCACAAAAGAAATGTTTGCGCGGGCAAAGAGCCTTTGCATTTTTAACCGACTAACGTCAGTTGCACGCTCGGTCCTGGCTGCCACTTTTTACGTCTTTGACTTTGATGAATATGCTGTTTTAATGCGGTGAGACAGGGTTTATTTTGTACTTGGAAGATTAGTTAGGCAAGTTCTAAATGATAGTACGTTCATGTCAAGTCAAACTTTTCACAATCTTAACCTTAGATAAATTCACGCCCAAGGCCGTAACAACTCATATAATCCCTACGACATGGACGAATCATAAAATATTTAAGCCAAGCTAAGGAAAACTATATGATATCATTTACTAAAGCTTATGTACAGCTATAAGCTATAGCTATATAGCTCCAAGAACGATTAATTATGGCAAAAAAAACTTAATGTATGAAGGCGCAAAATTGTATAATAAACTCCCAAACGACATAAAAGACGCTCAGACACTAAAAAGTTTTAAAAGAATACTAAAATTTCATGTGGTTAAAAATATTGCATAACTAATACAAAAATAATAAAGCAAATACATAATCATACTTAAAATTTCAATAAAGTTAGATGTACAGTTTGTTTGTGCATGAAGTTTATAATAAATAATTAATAAATAAAATTTAAAAATAATAATAATATTTCATAAAAAAAAACAAGTATAAAATTTCTTAAATTCTTACCTTAGCACTTCCAGCCCAAGCGTGAACGTAGGACGGCTTTATATCCATTGTAGTGAGTGCAACACACGAACGCGAATGACTATTTAGTTCGTTGATTACCCGCTTCGACGCAAATGTTTTAGTCTTACCTATTATGTTAACTTGTTTGTTATCTTAAATTGTGTATTCTCGTATAAGTGAATTATGTAAATTCTTTATGAGAATAAATGTCTTTAAACCTATGTATCTCTAAACAGACCCTTAAAAAGAACATGTTTATAAGCAGAGTAGTCTTCACTTTATGGATATTTTTATAGGTAAACTCATAAAGTCGTAAATGAGTTACCGCTATATGCATATTGAAAAATATTTATTAAATTGCTATAAGTGATTAAATTCTGAGTTTTCATAAACATGTCTTTCACGGAAATCCAACAATCATCTTATAGTCGAAAATATATATACAGTCGAAATAATAACTGTTTGAAGTCGTGTAAAAATATTGATGTTACACGTAATATTTAAGAAATAAACTCTTGCATTTGGAAGTGTAGAAAAGTGGAGTTTTAAGTAAATTCCGTAGTTACGTTCAAAATAAAATAAAGACACCGATTAAAATAGTTTTCTTCTACATCCGTTGTAAATTAGGTCGATTCACTAATTAAAATTTATTATTTTTTATGTTTAAAATAATAAGCTACATTTACCTCAATGACATTTATTTAATAGTGTTTTTACCTTCATTTTTATTTAAATATTGGGTTCTTCTGTTGAATCATAAGACGCATAGAATAATCACATTTATTAAGATACTAACTAGTCGCACGAGTAGCTTAGTAGTACGAGTATATATATAAAAGAGAAATTTAGTTGTAAATATACATTTTGGATTCTCCAACTCAGATCCGCTCGAGTCGGTACTGCTTACCGCATTCTAGCCAAACTAGGAATCCCTAGGGGCTGTAAAAAGCACGAAGGCCCTGGCCGTAGCTTCCTCACTTAGCCCAGCGCTGCTGTATTTTAAATGAGCTATTTCCCGGCTGCCCACGCGTATCTGAGACCGACGCGGAACCCCGGTTGTCGCACACACAAATTTACGAGGAGCTACTGTATTGTATGTATTTTTTGTTTTATTCCGTCTCTTAGTACTTGATGATGTTTGATTGAACCAAGTACACCAAAAGAGGAAGTAAACATTTGACGAAACTTTTGATAAATTTTATATTTTAGTAATCTTAAAAAAATGTTATGCATTCCGTGTATTACTTTAATTGAATAAATTATGTATATCCATTATCTCTGTCTATCTATGCTATGCCATGCTAGTAGGCCAAACATGCGCGCTTCTATACCGTTTATCGTATCAATAAAATAAAAATAAAAACTAAACGACGTTAAGGCAATTCTCATTGCTTTTAAAAACTAATGAAGACATCGAAAATACTTTAAACCCTTTTAATATGATAAAAAGCACGTTTGAAATTTATTGATTGCCGCGATAAACGATAAAGAGGCGCGGCGCAGTGCATCTTAGTTCCGCTTTTATATTAAGCTGGTCTGTAAGCCTAACATGCACGCCTCTATACCATTTATCGCGTCGATAAAATAATTCACTCTATCCACTTCATTCAATCCACTTCAATACAACACACATCAATCATTATTGCTTTTAAAAATGAATGATTACAACAAAATAACTAAAAACCTTTTAAAATACGATAAAAAAGACTTTTGAAATTTATCAATTGCTACGATAAATGATAAATAGGAGCGCATCTTAGGTCGGCTGGTATAGACAAGAGTGAACCGATTACATTTTTTTCAATTCATATTGCATACATAAAGTCAGTCAAATTAACATTTTTTTTTAACAAAAAAAGGCTTTTCGAACAATTTTAATATCAAGTTTCGAGCAAATTAATAAAAAACAGGGTGCAATTGGTTCTAAAAGCTGAGTCCATAATGAAGACTCTATTGAATTCTTTGTGGATACGATTATACAATTTGATTGTAACTATGTTGTAATGTACTAACATCATTTCAACATTTCATAAAAAATAAGCAAACAAAATATTGTCATCCTGTTATCACAATCACATACCGACGATGCGTGTTCCACCGCCATTCATAAGGTAACATTCCACGACCCTTACGGGAAGAATTCCTAATTAGTCGACGACACGTTATTAGCATTGTTAGAAATATTCATCAAATTCCCTTCAACACCTCGTATTTGTACCTACACAATAAATTTAATCAACTTACTATACTGTAAGTTTAAGTTATTTGATAATTATTTTTATATGCAAATTTGAAGACTGTCTAATTTTGTACCTAAATGTGCCAAGTATTTTTTATATTTTATTTCATAACCTTAAAAGTCTTAACCAAACTACAGGTTATTAAAAAACGATAAAATCAATACTAACGATATTTATACATTAAGGTCTGTTTCATAATCGTTACATAAGTTTACTTTATCTGCCAAATACTTTAAATGATGTAAATTTGATTTCAATAATTCGTTGGTTAGTTCTAACATCTTAATTGTTAAATAGGCCAGTTTATTAAATGAATGTATTTTTCAATGAAAGATCAGGGGAGCAATTCTCGTGAAATTCGTATACGAAAAGTTCACCGATCGTCTTTTTTTTGTAGAAGAAAAAATAGTTTTTGATTTGTCAGGTTCACGATTTCTTTGCATTTAGATTTTGTTCAGGTGCAACAGTTTTTTGGGTTTTGATTTTTTAAAAGATTTCGTAAGTAAAATGGTTAAGCTTGAAATCGAATGAAAAACGTCCGATTGCCGTGAGAATCGGCCATCCAAAGTCTTAATGTTAAACATTTCAATAATGAAACTTTGAATAACTACTAATCGATGACTCGTGTTCCCTGATAACATCATTATTTCCACATAGTTATCACCAATGTACTATCGTATTCGATCAGAAAACAGCGCCTAAACCCCCAAAGACCCAAATCAAGATAGAACCAAGGAACTAAGGGTAATACATCACCGTGGGACGTGGTGGATAGTTCACTAGCAATCTCTGGCTGCCCATTAATCATACCTTCTTTCGATAGTGAGGTCTAAGGAATCTGCTTGTTTTCTTTTCTTACTTAACTAAAGCCTCCGTTGATAGGTAGTTGAAAAATGTGGAAGAGATGGAGTCCTAGGATTTATGAGTTCATTATTTTGTGTTACTTTCATATTTATTCACATTTTAAACTATTACATGCTGGCATATTATGACTCAATTAAAATATATTTTATTTCAATTAGAGTAAAATACAAAGTTTTAATTAAATACTTATTTATAAAGTTTCACTTACATTGTAACAAACTAAGTATAGGTACGTTTTTAGGGTTCAAAACTTCGAAAGGAAAAAAAAGGAACCCTCAATAGGATCACTTTGTTGTCCGGTAATTTATAGTTGCTTTGTATTATAAAAATATTTTAAATAATTTTAAACTTATAACCCTTTTTACATAATCACGTAGGATTATTGAATTGAAATTTATATCAAATACTTTGGTCTATAAAACCTTACAGCTATAACAAAATCAAACTTCTATGTCAACGCAGTCAAAAGATTTGTTTAAAACTCGAAGTTACTCGCCGGGAATCTAAATATAATAATAAATAGTACTTCGAGTCGACCTAGAACATTGGATTTTGGTATGCAGCAATGTTTTATAGCACATTTCTTCCGAAATGCTGCACCCTGGTGTCGCGAGTCCGACTCGCACTTAGCTGGTATTTTACTATTATACACCGTGTTTCTGATATACACATTAACTTTGAATAAAACTTCTATAGGTCTTGTTAAACGTATTGTACAAAGGAAGTAGGTCGTTCCTAGTAGTTTAAATAGCGTACTTCTGATTTATTGCGAATTTAGGTTAAACCAATTTAATTGTTTTGTGTAGTGAAAAAGAGCCTTTATCTATGAGATGTTGCAATTTTGTGCTACCAAAACTATCAAACTGAAATGTGTAGCGCAATGTAAAATTCACTTTTGAACAAAGTAACTTAAGTTATAGCATTTTGTGTTTTGTTGTGGTAAAATGAGTTTGTATCTTAGATGAACACTATGAACAAAATAGTGAAACAAAATATCGTAGTAAAAAATAATCAATTGAATAGTCTAAATAATGTGCCGAAATTAATGTATAACCTTAGGAACACGGTGTATAGTATGATTTGTGATAACATTATTACATCAGAAGAGCAACAAGTAGTACGAATTTCATCTCTCTCCAAACTAATCCTAAATAGGAAACAATTATGCAACTGCTCAGCTGGGTGATAAATTGCAGTCGAACTATGTCCGTTGGTCTGCCTAGATCTTTTGTTAGTGCCAATCGGAGGTTGAATCGGAAATTCCGATTTAATTGCGATCGCATCCCGAATTCCTATCGCCGTATCATCTATCATCTTAAGTACCGAGCTTAACCGCTTTGCTGAAAGAAAATTGCAAGCGTGTCTATATTTTTAACCGACTTCAAAAAAGGAGGAGGTTATCAATTCGACTGTATGTTTTTTTTGTGGCTACCTCATATCACAGCCATTTGTAGACCAATTTGATTGTTTTTTCGCTTACCTAGAAGTTATACCTTCTAGTTGGTCCGTTTGTTGCCAAGTCAGAATCTAATGATGGGCTCTTGGTGAAATCAAGGAAAACCCTAAAATATTAAAGGCATGTATAGTGATATTGTACTAAAATCCTAATTTTGACGTTTGTTACGACTGATAGTCAACATTGTGCTTAGTTGATGGTATCCTTAACGCTTAGGAGTTCAGTGATTATAATGACAGAACTTATGATAGGTAATTTGTAGCTTCTTAACAAACGGAGCTATGAGGTAAACCCCTACTGTAATAACTTAAATTTAGAAAAAAAAAAAACTTTAAAAAAAGTAAAAACTGACTTCAAAACCAAAATGCACTAAAAAGTTTTAAATAAACGCGTGACCAAAAGGAAGTATCCGTTTTAGACACTATGAGAGCACCGACTCTAAAAATATTTTATTTGCCTAAAATCGATTCCTCTCCTAGAGGATCAAGAATTTCTTTAAATTTTTTACTGCGTTTAAAGTTGGTTTCTTAGATAAATAATTCAACTTTATGTAAACAAGTAGGTACATAATAGTTAAAATTAAATAAACATATCTTTACATAACACGGTAATAATTTTGAAAGCAATAAAACAACCGGGCTTACGATTTCGAACATATTTAAATGGCATGAAAACTCCAGTACAATGGAAAACTCGCCACTCACAAAAGACGAATCAACTTCAACACTTCAGCGCTCCAGAAAACATGCTCATCGGAGCACATAAACCATTTTCTTGTGCATTCATCTTAATCACAATAAGCAAAACAAAGCTTTCACCTATTATAAAAACTGACCCGTGTTCAAACATTTTTGCTCCCGTCAACGTAAATATTTACACTGGCAACAAAAACAGCCGTTTGGTTGATCTCTTTTACATGCAAATTGCGTTTTATGTCCGAGAATGTAACACTACGGCCACTGTAGCTTGAACCACCTCACCCCCCTCTTTCTATACAAAGGTAGGTGAAGATGGATCCTTGTTGTGTTCTGTGGGAGGTCTAATAGAGGAGATGGGGTGTGTGTGAAGCTAATTCAGACTAAGCCTAGCTCGTCGGAAGCGTTGCTTAGTTTGCTTGGGCACTTCAATGACGTCGTTATAGGATATCCTGGGGTGTGCATGCGATCCCATATAAATTCCATATAAATAATATATTAGAAGTGGTTTTATTGAAAGTATTTTTATTGGTTTACGAGTTTTTTTTTATATTTCTTTCTGCCATCAAACCATCATGAACTTACAGTAACAGATATTACTTGAATCTAAATGAAAAACAAAGATTGTTGAAGAAAGAACACTTATCAATCATCAACTTTTCAACCCCCGACATAAAAAGAGAGGTGTGCTATAAGTTTGACGTGCCTGTTTGTGTATTTGTGTATCTGTCTGCTGTATTGTAGCTCCCAAACAGATGAACCGATAATGGTTTAGTTTTTTGTGTCATATAACCTATGACACAAAAAAAACTGTGTTCAGCTGTTTAAAAAATATCAGTTATTTTCTAGTCGATGAGGGGTTTTGACTTAATTCCTTATGTCTGATTGATTTGAAATTCAATATCGTGTCACTTTTAACTTGAGTTGTTTTTTTAACATGTATTGTACCTCCCCTGTAGCTTGAATCATCATCTTATCACTTCCTTATAGCTTAATCTCTTTGATACCCCTGACCAATGAAGGCATTCAAGCATTGAAGATGCCTTATATAAACAACATTCTATTTTGGTACGAGTAGTTTATGATCAGCAGCTGTTGCTGTTATTTTAACACTATTTCATATTTGAGTGCGTTTTATAGCCATCGGAATGCTCATAATATGTCTTTAAGTACGCAATAGTACGGCAAAGTGGAGGCATTTTTCAGATCTTCAAGCCTTTTTCCCAGAGTGTGTTATGTTTAAGATTTACGTTATAGCTTCAAAGTCTAATAAAACGGGAACTTCTGCCATTGAGTAAGTAGGTACCAATACATGTTTTACCGTAGTCCCTACGGATACCGCCGGAAACACTTTTTTACAGATTACTAAAACTTTGTAAAGGTCACAGCATATTAACATTTTATCGACACTAACCTGCCAATGTGTTAGTATGTTCTTAGTAATGGATCGGGGTGTTTACGCTCCCTTATCGATACGTAACGCTAAGAGACGGAGGTAGGGTTACCAACCGTCCTGATTTATGGAAAGATGACAGGAATTGTTGACAGAGTGTTCTAAGCCTTGTTTTATGAAAATAAATTTGACGCCGTTTATTTTTATATGCATTGTTTTTTTTTGTAATAAACCATTTAATGTAATGTTAAAAATAAGAAAAGATCATTACCATCATCATTATCAGCCAAAGGACGTCCACAGCTGAACATATACCTCCCCATCCACCATCCAGTTTTATCCCACGATCTTTACAAGGTCGTCGTCCCATCTTGTCGGTGGGCATCCTACGCTGCGTTTGGTCATAGGATCTGCAATGTAGAACTGTTTTGTTTCAACGGCCACCAGTTTTTCGGGCTACGCCATTACCATACGCTGCCCATTACCACTTGAACTGACTGATTGTCAGGGCTACGTTAACTGCCTTAGTTCTTTTATGTATCCGCTCATTTCTGATTCTATCTTGTAGAGAAACACCGAGCATATCCCTCTTCATCGCTCGTTGTGTTTGAGCTTCTGTATGACGCTAATAGTTAGTTCACAATGGTTGAAGACTTTCAACATAAATAAAGAGAGCTTTATTAAAGTAAAATTAAGAACGCAAACTTAGCAAAGGAATGTTTTTTTAGTATCATTCTAAGTTCTGACGGTAGATATAACGTAGATAGTATTATGATGTCATCAGCCATGAGTATCGATTTAGCATATCAAATAATATATAATTTGGCTCATTTAAATTATGAATTTTAGCAACAGTGAATAGTTTTATTTACTGTTTATAAGTACAAGCATTTATGCAATCAGTGTTCAATCGTTATGGTAGCCCTAGAAAAAAAACTTAAGATGGTCGGGTCGTTTACACGTGAGACGTTTTGATCGAGATCTTTTACTAAACGCTGAGTGAACGATTAAGATGCAATCATCGTAACTTCGTCTTTTAGTGTCGTCACTGAAACTACCTGACTGAAAGCCGGTTGGAAACTTAAAGACTTTTACTTTAAGGAAATGAACGTTCCATCTACAAACGGATATATCTCTCACCAGAGCAGTAAGATTCTTGACTCTGTTGCAGTAAACTAGAGTATTTCCTGAATGAATGCTCCAATTGAAGTACCTCAGCAATCTAGGTCCTTCACTAACATGTTTACTATCGTCCAATACGGCTCAGTAGTCCAGTCCTTCAGTAGCGCAGTGATAGAGAGTAAAGCGTACGGAAATTTTGTTTAGTTCCTGCAAAAGTGAGATAGCTGCATGGCTCGGCTCGCGTGTGGTTCGCTCCAAATAAATAATTAAGATAGCGCTAGCAAAAAAAAAATCTCTGACATCTAAAAAAAAGGGTTTATGTTTTAGTCATAAGAATAGATTCGTACACAAAACATTAACATTTGTCCTAAATGAATTTGAACTAGTAAGTGATATTGTGATAGTAGATCTACTGAACTAGATGAGTTATACATACCTTTCGCTTACACTGAACTATATCACTTCTTTCATTTCAGTAAACAATTTTGCGCATATTTAAAGTGAACGATCCATATTATATTTAGTGCTTGGAAACGATGATGACGTGTAGTAAGCCCACAACAGTAATGCCGTAGACAAGGCTCACCTAGATGATTAACATATATTTTAAAATGAACCACTAAGGCAATTCATCATGAAATACACCTCGGCATATCAAGACTAAGGCAAGGTTGATTGATCAATAGTCAACTCAAATAATGGTTTAAAAGTCGTTACCAGCGATTGAATTTTCACGAGTGTGCGCGTTTTGAAGAAAAAATACCTTATCAAAAGTGGTTACGTGATCGATAAGAATACAGGAATGCTTCTTAAATTAGGTAGGTAAATTGAGCTTTGTAAAAGGATATACTACGCTAGAACTGTACCTGTACCGAAACCGCCCGGTTTCGTGATCTATTGGAACTCAAATAATAGTTAAAAGTCGTTATCATAGGTTGAAGATTTACCATTATGCGTGTTTCGAAAAAAAAAACATTAGTTGAGTTATTAACTATCTACCACGAAACCGGCCCTAGCAGTTCAAATGTATGATATCCTTTTACTAACCAAAATTTATTTTAAGACTTATTCGTGATTCAGATTAAGGCAGCAACATCGTGCGGTGCTATTAAGATCGTAAGATCTAAAAGCCTTACAACGCGACAATCCGCCCAAGATTTTACCTGTTATTGTTTCAACGTAGCTATTGTACAATAACGGTACACTATATAGGCATTCTTGTTGCAAAATAACCCTTATCACGACCGTATAAGATACCACTATTTTCAGCTTGACGTGCTGTTCATAATGTTCTGGAATTCAAGCACTAGCGATTTTAAGGAACAGTATGGAATTGCGCATTGAAAATGTGCACGGAGAATGTAACCTTTTTACCGACTCCACTCAAGACTGAACCCTAAACAAAAGCGTTACGAAACATAATTGGATGGTGCGCCCTAGTCATACAAATATGTCATTGACAGGTCCCATTGTTTGGTATATTGAAAACCATAAAATTTTCGACACAGTAAGATTGTGTTTCAGCTTAGACGTAACAAAATGAAAACATTGTGAACCTGCAAAGTAACATCTATAGGTATATTTATATTATAAAGCTGAAGAGTTTGTTTGTTTGTTTGAACGCGCTAATCTGAGGAACTACAAGACCGATTTGAAAAAATATTTTTGAGTAAGATAGATTATTTATCGAGGAAGGCTTTAGGCTATAAAATATTTCGCTGCAACGAGAGGGGAAAGAGCAAACTCAAAACGCGCGGACAAAGTCGCGGAGCACTACCAGTTATCTATATAGGTTGTCGTGGGGCAAGGCTTTTTAAGAGGAAGCGACAATGTAAGTTAAATTAGATAATAGACAACTTCTTCAGTGATACGCTCCGGTATAGATTCATATTATCTATTATCCATGAGGTATTTCATCAAATGGCGAGATGAAAGTGAAATATTTTTTCTAACCCTAACATAACTCTGTAACCGGGCGGTTACAAACGGAGTAATCCCGTATTTGCAATAACTGTTTTCTAAAGCATTCCGTTTTGTTTTGTACGCTTTTTAATGCTTATATTCACACGGACATTCAGTTTGCAGTGACCCGCAATATACGTAACCTGTACCTTTTATTTTCACTTGCTTTTCAAATGACAGTATGCACAAGCTCATCAATTACCATTTCAATACTGTGAAAGATACGAATATACAGGGTGACGCTTTTTCGGTAAGTACCTGCGAGATAGACAGATCACAAACAAGAGTTGATAGGACTCAGTTAACAGACAACTTTAACAGCAAAAAACGGGAGACTCCTATGTTAATACTCAAGATTTAACGGCATCCAATAATGCAGTGATCCTGCAGAACTGGGCTGCCTTAGGAAAACAACCTAACACTGTAAGGTAGTCATAGCTATCATTTATCAATAATATTATCTACTCTGACTATACCTAATAATAATTATTACCTATCATTAAAAAAAACTGTACAACTTTAGTTTACCTAGCTGCCTGTTTTTATCAAGTTTTAATTATTCCAGTCCATTATTGTTTATCTCAAGTTTTTCCCCACTTTCAGTTTGCTTATTCACAGGGAAAGTACGGGAGCGTTAAACCGGTCAGTTAAACGCTCCCGTACTTTCCCAGTGAATAAGCAAACTTTCAATTATATAGATAGAGAGTTGGGAACCCCAACTTTACCCGAGTGCATAGTTTGCTTTAACGTTGGAAGCCATAATAAAATTTCGCACAGAATATCATCTTCTACGTTTTTATTAATTTTAGCATCGGCACTAGGTTTTTCTTTTGTTAATCCGTTAGTGCGGAAAATTTTCTAATAAAATGTAGTTCACATGAAGTTTTTCCGTGCTATATGTTCGTAATAAAAAAATATTATCCTCCTTTTATGAGTCTTTAAAGCTCAACTGAATAAGCTCCTTGTAGACTCACTGTACCATCGCAATACAATTTCATCATGGGGTTCATACATACATACAATAAACTTACCTACTTAATGTTTGTTCCGCGACTGATTTTGTATGGCGGAAACTACCGTCAGATTAAAGATGTGCTTAGCCTTGCATTGCATATAAATGTTATAACCGAGATTTGATTTTGTGTACAAGAATTTTTTTTTTCCGATCACAATTCTCTATTTGGATTCTAAAAAAACGTGACGAAAAAAGAATAGTGCAAAAGAAATTGACCGGCGCTCACACGAAAAAAATCAACGAGCCGCTAGTTTAATTTCCTGTCAAAACGTTCAGTTCCAGTTGCGAAGCCGGTGCCATTTGGCAATTTAGTTTCACGCTTGAGAATGCAGCTCTATGCGAAATTAACGATTTAAATGTCAACTCTTGATAGTTTTTCTCCAGAAGTGCCTTCAAAATATATACATCGCATTCTATGGAATCAAAATTGGGTAGAACGCAATGAATATTTCCTTATTACAGTATTCTTCTATGAAAATGAACCATTCATTCTTCTGAAATATCAATCTTTGTGGGGATGTATTGTGATCTTAATGCGTTCAAGTTTGTAACTTGCAGTTCAATTTACACCTAAATTAAACGAGTATTGATATTAATATAATGTTAATATAAATTACAATTATATTTATTTATATTATTATTATACCATACCGTGACTCGGTAAACGGCTCAAGTTATAATTTGTATTTGGAGGCATGTTCTGTACACGGCAAGTTGACGTGTGGCCCGCAAGAGTTGGAAAGTCGAACAAGTTTCAGAGCAAGTCGCGGATCACAGATTGTTTCGCACTAGAGTTGACCTAATTTATCAACATCGATACATATTAAATTACCGCATTGTGACACAATACAGGGTATTGTTTTGATAAGTGCCATCATAATCAGAGGTAACGGTATGAGTTATGTTTTTTTCTAAAAAATATTCTTTAAATTGTATGCAAGTTTTACAAAAGAATACCTCTTTACAAAATTCTAAAAAAATCAAAACGCATAATGATAAAATCAAAACGCATAAAAATCAAAATGGAGAAAGTCGCACTTTCGCGAGCAGGTCACGCGTATCTACGAAATACTACACCGCACCGTAGTCAGTAAGCTACGAAGAGGCGACGCTCGCTAGTATTGCAATAATAAATTGCTTTTGTTTATTTTTACATTAATAACTTTAAAAAAGTCAAAACCGACTTAAAAACCAAAATGCACTAAAAAGTCTTTAATAAACTCTTGAACATTGAAAGGAAAAGAATCCATTTTAGGGAAACAATTTCTTTTTGGAGTCGATGCTGCGACAGGTGAGGCTGAATTTTCAAAGTGATGAGACCAACTCCAAAAAGAAATTGTTTACCTAAAATGGATTCCTTTCCTTTCAATGATCAAGAGTTTATTTAAGACTTTTTAGTGCATTATGGTTTTGAAGTCGGTTTTTACTTTTTTAAAGTTAATTTTATTTCTCCATTTTTAGAGATTACAAGAGAGGGGGGAGGGGTCAAGTTGCACCTTATGACTCTGTTCTTTAAGAAGCTACAATTTACCTATTATAAGTTCTGTCATTATTATTACTGAACTCCTAAGCGTTAACAAGTTCCACCATCAGCTCAGCCCCACAACTGGACTATCAGACGTAACAATACGTCAACATTAAGATTTTAGTAAAACAACACTATATGTGCCTTTAAAATTTGAGGTTTTCCCTCGATTACCCCAAGATCTCATCTTCAGATCCCAAATTAAAATATTAAGAAAAAATTTGTGAACTGACCGCTTCAAAATCATATTTGGACGTTTATCCGAAGCATACAACTAATTTCGTTTGAACTCTTAGAGCGATTGCGGACGATTGGTTTTTGCTTCGCTTAGGACGCGAGGAGTCCCCAGTTCGAGCCTCGACCGGTCAAAGACTTTTTTTTGTATTTTTTTTAATTGTTTTTTTTTTACTTTTTCAACATGACTCAGTGCAATGCCTGCAGAAAAAATGTGGATCCAAAAAATTTTCTTCAGTGTCGCAAAGCAAATACAAATATCATTACATGTCGCTGGTTTGCGAGAATAGCGACGGAACTAAAAATGATAAATTTTAGGGAATGACGTTTTTAAACTTTGTGATAAATGTTTAAGTGTATATTGCAAAATTGTAATGATTGTTCGAGGATTTGACTTTACTGATTAAAGGAATATTTATCAGGGTATTTAAACACATTTAAAAAAATTAAGAATTTTAATAAAATTATACAAAAAAATCAATATCTAAAGGGGGTTTCCGACTTCAGTCTTTATTCACGAAAGAACAAATTTTAAAAATCAAGATATGGCATTTATTTAACTTTAAAGCCTCTTAAAAATCCAAATAAAAAAGATACAACAGTGTTTAAAACTTTTGTACTTATAACAAATAAAACAAAAGTTCTATAACATACAATAGAAACGTTAAATTTAGATCTATTTAACTTTGTTCTTTAAAATAAATGAAATCAATATAAACATGAATTCTTCTAAATAAATGAACTAAATACAAAACGATTGCTTATAAGTAATCAAAAAAATGCAAAACCCGAGAGATCAAATTCCAAAAAGGAAATATTTAAGTAAAATAAATATCTTATTCTACAACCCCTCGTAAAATTGACGACGGTAGTTTGGAATCATATTTTTGTCTACTAAATCTACGAGTCCTTTTTTCTTATTTTCTGAGATTCCGGTGTTTTTTTTATAAGCAGATTTCATCATCATCATCAGCAGCAGCTAAAAGACGCCCACTGCTGAACATAGGACTCCCCCACGGGTTTTCACAGCGACTGATCACTAGCGGTCTGCAACCAGTTTGATCCTGTAATCTTTATAAGGTCGTCTGTCCATCTTTTTGGCGGAAGTCCTACGCTGCGTCTTTAGCCAAAGGGTCTCCAATCTAGAACTTTCCTGCCCCAACGGCCATCAATTCTTCGCGCTTTGTGCCCTGCCCATTGACACTTGAGCTTTCTGATTCTCAAAGCTATGTCCGTTACCATAGTTCTTCTACGTATCTCCTCATTTCTGATTCGATCCCGTAGAGAAACACCAAGCATAGCACTCTCCATCACTAGTGGTGTGATTTTGAGCTTCTTTATGAGGCCTATAGTTAGAGACCATGTTTCGGATCCGTATGTCATCACTGGTAACACACATTGGTTGAAGACTTTCGTCTTTAGATACTGAGGTAGATGAGATGAGAAGACACTCTTGCGCAATTTCCCGAATGCTGCCCAGCCGAGTTGGATTCGTCGATTGACCTATTTCTCGAAGTTGCACCTACCCAATTGGATCACTTGTCCCAGGTAGACGTACTCGTCGACAACTTCGAGAGTTGAGTTCCCAATGGATACTGGAGTGGGTACAACAAGGGAGCTCGACATAATTTTCGTCTTCTCCATGTTCATTTTAAAATCCACTTGTTGGGAGACTCGGTCAAGGTCTTCGAGCATAGTGCCAAGATCGTCCAGCGTCTTTGCCACAACGACTATATCATCGGCAAATCGGAGGTGTGTGATGTATTTGACATTAATATTGATGCCGATTCCTTCCCATTCCAGAAGTTTGAAGGCGTCTTCTAATGCCGCTGTGAACAGTTTCGGAGATAAAACATCTCCCTGTCTCACACCTCTCCGCAGTGGAATCGCCCTCGTGTTTTGCTCCTGTACTCGGACTGACATGGCGTTGTTGTAAAGGCACTTTAACACCTCTATATACCTATAGTCCATGTGGCACCGCTGCAGAGACTGAAGCACCGCCCAAGTTTCGATCGAATCAAAGGCCTTTTCATAGTCCACAAACGCTAAGCATAGAGGCATATTATACTCCTCTGACTTTTGTATAATTTGCCTAAGCGTATGGATGTGGTCTATGGTAATACAGCCTTTTCGGAAACCAGCTTGTTCGGGGGGCTGGAAGTCATCAAACCTACGTGCGAGACGATTCGTGATGACCCTTGAAAACAGCTTGTAGACATGGCTCAGGAGGGAGATGGGTCTATAGTTCTTCAATAAGGTTTTGTCTCCTTTTTTGAAGAACAACACCACCACACTCCCGTTCCACGCCTCAGATGTGATGCCTTCCAGCAGCACGGAATTAAAGAGTCTCTAAAGGACTTTAAGTACCGGTGTTCCACCCGCCTTCAGAAGCTCTGCTGTGATTCCGTCCTCGCCAGGTGCCTTGTTGTTTTTGAGCTGTTTAAGGGCCATCCTAATCTCATAGAGGCTGATGTCCGGGATGTCTTCCGTGTAGTGTCGTGTCAGGATAGCTCGTGGGTCTCTGGCCGAGCTATAAACGAGCTATCAACAAATAATTTAACGTAAATAATTAATTATCAATAAATGAGATATGACTAAATAACTCAATATTTCTATCCCTTAATTGCTTGAACACATTTCGTAATAAGTAATAACAGTATGCGCATATTTTTCAAAAACAACGTCGTTTCTTATTTACGACGCAATTAAATCTGTTTTTTTTTTCGAGAATATAGACTTAAGCTAGATAAAGTCAGAGGAAAATACGATATTATAGGAAATGGACCGTATTCACTCTAGAATACAGACGAAAATAAAAATAACACATAAAAAGACACTCACCTTTATCAAAAACAGCGACTAATTACAAAAAATGTCACTATTCTTGAACAAAAAATCAACGTATTGCAACCCAACTCTAAATACGTCGGTATTCATGAGAATCAAACGTTCGTTCACTTTGTTGTCCTCCGTTCAACTGAGAAGAGTCAGTATTTAAGATTTACGCTCGAGTGTTTTGTCCCAAATGAATAATGACGCTGTCTCTTTCTAACGAACCCTGGCTCGAAATCTGCGTTCCGTCTCTGTTCACGATAAAATATCACAGGTTTAGGGTCGTATGGCATATTTAACTTAATTCGTCAAAATTTTGAATTATGTCGATATTCTCGAACACCAGCGATGTGCCTTAACATTCAACCGTCACAGTTTTCGTCGTTCTCGAAAGAGTTTTTACTGTCATGGATTTGTCCTGCATGCAATAACGTTACGCGAAGAAATAAGCCCAATATTAATACTCCAGTTAAATTAACACAGTTACCGAACCGGAGCGATATGTCATGTGAAGACATAGACCCCAGTGGGGCATCGGCATCGCAAGAATGTAGCAACTGAAGTATTGTCATTGGAGAGTATTAGCCGGCTACTCGACTCTAAGCTCGATTCTAGGTTCCAAGCTTTTGACTCTAAGCTCGAGTCTACGTTCCAAGCTTTTGCTCAAAGTTTTCGTGCTACACTGGGGCAAGATATGGTAACTATAGCACATAAAGAGATGATGCCTGTTATACAGGGAGTCAAAGACGAATTTACAGCAACCACTGATTTTATATGTGACGAGCAGCGCAACTTTAGGGCAGAGTTAGAAGCTAAAGATAAGACTATTAAGAAACTTGAGAACGAAACTCTACAATTACAAGCGTCGATCAACCAGATGGGTGAAAAGTTGGCGGCCATTGAAAAAACCTCACGCGCTTGCAACATAGAGTTGCAAGCTGTCCCAGAGGCTAAAAATGAGAACGTGTTAGCCCTATTTAAGAAACTCTGCAGCGTAATTACGTACCCATCGAGGATTCTGCTATTCGTTGCTGTCATCGCGTCGCAAGGATGGATCGTACTTTTAGTCATCCTCGCAACATCTTGGTATCATTATCATCTACCTACCAACGGGACAAAATATTGTCTGCGGCATATTGCTTCAAAAAACTCAATAAAAACAACCTTCTTGGCTCCGCTCATTTGGGAATCGTTGGGGAACACCGGAGAATCTTCGTGGCTGAACATTTATCACCATCAATGAAACTCTTATATGCAGACAGCAGAAAATTTGCGAAGGAATTTAATTACAAGTTTGTTTGGGTACGTTATGGTAAGATTTTTGTGCGTCGTGATGAAAATAGTAGCCCATTTCATATAAAAACGTCTGAATCTCTTAATAAATTGAAAAATGGGTCCTGATATTAACCTTTTGCTGTTATTTTTTCTGTATTTTTGTAACTGGTTTATTTGTAAGTAGTTGTGTTTTTTTTTATTATTATTTTATGAGTTTAAAAATATTTTATCAAAATGTTAATAGGATGCGTTCCAAAACTAATGAAGTTTATATAAACATATTAAACAATAATTACGATGTAGTCTGCTTTACGGAAACTAATCTCAACAGCTCTGTGTTTGATTCTGAATTTATGGATGACCGATATAATATTTTTCGGAGAGATCTAGCTACGACATGCATTGAGAAAATTGATGGTGGTGGTGTACTTGTAGGTATTAAGAAATAATTTAATGTTACACGTCGCAATGCATGGGATAGTCCAGTCGAGGATCTACAGCTTAGTATCAGTGCTAGGAACGGTAGTAAACTTGTTCGGTCCTTCCATTTATGTGTTTGCTATCTTTCGCCGGATATGTCGACTGGCATTTTAAATAGTTTTTATGACTCTTGTATTGAAACAATGCTGGTAAAGGCGGCATCTGATGATGGGTTTATCTTAATAGGCGATTTTAACACGCCCAATGTAACATGGTCCTCTTTTTATAATGATTCACCATTCCTCTCACTCATCACAAATTCGCCAGATGTAAAATCGAACTGCTTGCTGGAATTTATCACTCTATGCAACTTAAAACAATATAATGGAATTCGTAATCAAGGTGGTCGTAATCTGGATCTGGTGCTGTCTTCTTTTAGCTGTAGTGTCAGTGTGACTGATTCTGTCTGTCTCGAGGATCGTCATCATCCGCCATTATCAATTGATTTAATCCTCCCTGTTCCATTTAAACGCCTTGAACGTAAACGAGATCAGCATGTAAATTTCAAAAAATGTAATTATCAGGACTTGAGTAAAGACATTGAGCGGACTGACTGGCATCTATTGCTTTCTAGTGATATTATTGACTGTGACGTTAATCGCTTTTATGGTAGGCTGAAAGAGTTAGCAATAAAACATACTCCGGTGACTAGGGTTAATTCATCATCATTCCCACCTTGGTTCAGTGAAGGCTTAAAACTCTGCTTAAAGGAAAAAAAAGTTTCACAAATTATATAAGAAATATAAAATTCAGCGTGACTATGATACATTTTCTATGTTGCGTGCTCGGAGCAAAAAGCTAATTGATGCTTGTTATAAAACTTATGTGCTAACGGTGGAGGAGTCACTTAAGGACAATATTAAGTCTTTCTGGAGTTTTGTACAGAAAAAAAAAAACTTCATCCAATGGCATTCCCAATACAATGAAATTTGGTAATCAAACTACATCAGATCGGAAAGAAATTTGTGACAATTTTGCTAATTATTTCAGCTCTGCTTATGGGGACTCTTCGGATGACTTACCCGGTCTTCATGCCTCATTCCCGGGTTTTATACACGATCTTCAAATTGGTTCCATCCATCTGTCTGTTGGGAATATCGAATCTAAGCTTAAGAATCTTGATGAGAATAAGGGTTCTGGTCCAGATGGTATACCTCCTCTGCTATTAAGGCGTTGCGCTGAGACTATATGTGTTCCGTTACAGATTTTGTATAATAAATCCCTATCGTCAGGGGTGTTTCCCTCACAATGGAAACTAGCTCATATTGTCCCAGTTTTTAAGTCTGGTGATAGATCTGTATGTGAAATGTATCGCCCAATCAGTATTTTATCTTGCTGTGCAAAGTTTTTTGACAAGTGCGTCTATGATGCTCTTTACTTTCACTTTAAACCTTTCTTATCACCATGTCAGCATAGATTTGTGAGAAACAAGTCTACTTCCAGTAATTTCCTCGAATATAAACATTATTTGTGTGGTGCATTTGCTAGAAGAGGGCAGGTGGACTCGATTTATACTGACTTCTCGAAGGCATTTGATAGAGTGAACCACGTGCTTTTGTGCCAGAAGCTGGAAGCATATGGAATCCATGGGGACCTGCTGCGATGGGTCAAATCTTACTTACATAAAAGGAATCAATTAGTAGCCCTGAAAGGGGATCTTTCCTCAGCTTTTGTTGTACCCTCCGGTATACCGCTCTATTCTTCATAATTTTTATTAACGACCTTGTAAGTAAGCTCTCATGCCTTTGCCTCTTATACGCAGACGATGTCAAGATTTTTAACTCCATTACCAGCTTCAACGACGCTATGCAGCTTCAAAGGGACCTGGACCTGGTTTTTGAGTGGTGTCAGTCGAATGGCATGACACTTAATATTAACAAATGCTTCGTCATAACATTCACTGGTAAGTCTAATGCCATTAATTTCAATTATTGTATGGGTGATACCCTCTATACCCTCGTCCGCAAGACTGAGGCTAGAGATTTGGGGATAGTTTTTGATTCTGAGTTATCTTTCCGGCCACACTATGAGCACATTGTTAAGAGAGCGTCGTGCATGTTAGGATTCATTTATAGGATATCTAAGCCATTTAAAAATGTTTCGTCATATCTTACTCTTTTTTATGCTTTAGTGCGTAACTTGCTTGAATATAACTGGGTGATATGGTCGCCATTCTATAAAGTTCATATGGAGAAGATCGAGAGGATCCAGCAGAGATTTAATTAATCTGAAGTCAACATTTAAAAACAAAACAGACAACAGCCCAGAAAGAAAAATAAAAATAAACTAACAATGTTAAATGAATAATAAGTGCCATCATGGCAATATGGCGGGCAGCCGAATTTCCGAGTAGTAATTTTGTATAATTGTAAAAAAAATTGAGCAATTGTAAATTTTAATATCAACGATACACACATTGAATGGAAAGCTTTATTTTATTAATATGATGTGACTCAATTATCTTTGACCCAAACTCTGACACCATGCCTTGATTCCATTACATGCCTACTGAATCATATTTTTTCCACCCTAGTGATGTAAAAGCTATTTTTCACCCGCACTGTTTACACATGAAAGTTCAATTTTCCGAATAGAAGAGATAAAAATACATGCTATACTAAGGAACTTTGATTGCCGTCAAAGTCAAAAATAATTTATTCAATTTACGACACAAAATACCACTTATGAACATAAATAATAAGTGTTATATCAATCAATTATGAAGTTAGAACATGTCTCCTTATCTTTTAGGCTCTACAAGCGCTTCGAGACAAAACACAGACAGTTTGGCAAGTACTGCGAAGAAACGCAGGAACAAACCACTAGCTGCCACAAAAATGGTACAAATCAAAATCAACAGGTACATCAGTTTGGTGCAGGCTGGACTGTCATACATTCTCGTCATTAAAAAAGTCTTGAATTTTATAATACCCCTTCGATATTAGGGTAGTTTTGACATGTTACTTAAATTTATGAATAGGTAGTTCGATAACATTATTAGGTATATTATTGAAAAAAATGACACAATTTCCCAAGAATGAATTCATTGTTTTGGCTAACCTGAAGTTTGCAATGACAAGTTTGTTTTTATTTATTGTGTTATACGAATGAATATCACTTTTTTTCTTGAAAAGTTCTAAATTTTTGCGTTCGTACATGATATTATTAAATATGTATAGAGAAGCGACAGTGAGGATGTTAATTTCCTTAAAGAAGGAATTTGCATTCACCTCAAGTTGTATTTTGACAATTTCATTAGTGAATTTAATACATAAATACAAAACATAGAATCATATTTAGCGAAATCCAATTTTTAAAAAGTTTAAATTAAGAATTAAGGTCAGGTAGAAGTTGCAAATTAAAAAATATATTTATAAGAACATTGTTCCCCTTGATATCGTGTGCTTTTGCTAATGCTCCGCACCTATACGAAATACAATCTTTAATTAGGCACGTTTGATCACATGAATAGCCGAAGGCTATCCAAAAGATAATACTGATTTTTTTTTAAAAAGGGCGAGGGATAAAATTGTTTACAGTATGTAATAGAACTCATGAACCAACCTGCATTTTCAGGGTTAAAAATTGAACAAAAAGATGTGTTTAGCCAGCAATCTGGACTTTCATAAATTATTGGCTAGTATGCTTCAATATAAAAGCATCTATAGTGTAAGATCAGTTAGTAATAACTAAGTAAAGTAAGTTCCGAAATGTATCAATAGATGGCGCTATGCCTAGTTAACTTGCACTAACGAAGTTTTTGGTTACACTCGTATATAGGAAATTGGATGTAACTTATTTTGACTATCTGTCGAGACAATAAACCGTTGTCTGCGAAGTTGGCTTTTATTTAGCAAAGCAACCTAGCATTCCCTCGATTGAGACCTGTCAGCCTGGCGGTTGTGCATGGTCCTTCGAGTGCCGGGAAGGTTGTGCCAGACCTATACCGGAGGCGGAAGTCGTTCTGACGGTGACGCATTTTTGGAGCACTAGGCGGTGTAGTTGAAAATATCATACACTGTAATGATCGGATAACTGCGATAAAAATCAAATCTGACCCCAATAATGTGATAATTATACAAGTGTATATGCCAACAGGTAGTCATCCTGACGATGAAATAGAAGAAATGTACAACCATTTAGACACAATTTTAGACACAGTACAAGAGAAAGATAATTTAATAGTTATGGGTGATTTTAATGCTGTTGTAGGTGAAAAAAGCGAAGAAAATATAGTGGGACATTTTGGTCTAGGAAAGAGAAATAGTAGAGGAGATAGACTTGTGCAATTTTGTAAAGAATATAATTTAATTATAACCAACACAATTTTCAAGCATCCAAAACGAAGGTTATATACGTGGAAAATGCCAGGTGATATTGGAAGATATCAACTGGATTACATAATTATAAAAAATAAAAACAAATCCCAGATTTTAAATTGCAAAACATTACCAGGAGCAGATGTGAACTCTGACCACAACCTTTTAATAAGCTCACATCGTTTCCATGTAAAAAAAGGCAAAAGGAAAAATAAACCAAAGAGAATTGATCTCACTAGGCTTAAGGATATAAACAGTGATAAATCCGTGCAATATAGTAATAAATTAGGAAACAGATTAGAAGAGTATAAAAGTAGAATAAATGATAAACATGTAAATACAGTTGATGATAGATGGAATAAAATCAGAGATATAATAAAACTTACTGCAGAAGAAAGTTTGAAAACTGAAAAAGTAAAACCTAAAAAGAAATGGCTAACTAATGAAATAATTAATCTTATGATACAGAGAAGACAACTGAGAAATAAATCTGACAGTAACAGCATAATCGAATATAAAAGACTCACAAATAAGATAACGACAAAGTGTAGAGATGCAAAAAGTAAATATGTAGAGAAAATCTGTGATAAAATAGAGTATTTTATGAGTAGAGGACACATGAACCAAGCATACAACATAATCCGGGAACTAGATTGTAAACCTAGAACCAAGAGTTCAGCTGTATTGGATGCTGACGGTAAACTATTGATTGACAATAAAAAAATAGTAAGCAGATGGAAGAACTATATTGAAACTTTATATGCAGGAGAGGGTTTATCGGAATCTGATATTGAAAAAGAAGATGAAGTCAACACTGATGATCTTGGACTGGATATAATAAGAGCAGAATTCGATAAGGCACTAAAGAGCATTCAAAACGGAAAAGCGGCTGGGCCGGATGGAATTTATATTGAATTGATCAAATACGCAGTTTGTGAGCCGTTAATTGAAGTAATCTATGAGATGGTGAAAAACATGTATAAAAGCGGTATCCTTCCTGATGACTTTAAAAAAAGCAAAATGGTCACACTACCTAAAAAACCCAACACTTTGAAATGTGAAGAGCATCGCACATTAAGTTTGATTTCTCAAGCAAGCAAAATATTATTAAAAATAGTACAAAACAGGATCAGACCAATTACGGAAAACTATTTAGGACCCGATCAGTATGGATTCAGGAAAGATAGAGGAACCAGAGAAGCAATACTAGCTCTTAGACTGGTGATAGATAGAAGGCTGGATTTAGATTTGGAAACACACATAGCATTCATAGATTTAGAAAAAGCATTTGACAAAATTAATTGGAAAATAATGATGAAAAGGAAGGTTTTTTTTTTCGTCTGGCAACATTACCGCTAACACCTGATCGGCTTTTGTCCCATAAAATAATTTTAATGTAATTAGTTTCTTAGTGTTTAATAGGTCAAAAACGTAAGAAAAACGTTTGATAATCGTATTCTGTGTGCGTTTGTGAGTTTGTGATAATCAGTGTTTTAAATACGTATTTAGTGCTAAGTGCTACGCTAGTGATAACCGGTCAATGACTTAGCAAAAATTCAAATTGTTAATCGTTGTCATCGCTTTTATTTCATCCGATCTAGCATTATAACCGTGTGTATTCAATATATCACGCGTTTATAATCTTATTTTTATGAATATCTAACTATTAACTGAGCTACGGTTTTGTGTTTCTATCGCGTTGAGGTTATAACTTTGTTTACATTCTATAAATAGCCTCGAGTTGGTCGAGCGGCACTTTGGTTTACGTTTTTGTTTTGATCCTTTGTATTTTGACGTAAATATGCTTACTCGCAAGGCCTGCGCTCGCCAGGAGGAGTCCAAGCTCAGGATGGCTTTGAGCGAACTACAGGCGGCCAAGGAGTCGATCGAAAAACTGCATAGGGAAAGAGATGACAATGAAAGGGAAATGCTAGGTGAGTTTGATAGGAACGCTAAACTAAGAAAAGAGATGGCTGAGCTGCACACCAACTATAACTTGGTAGTTAAAGAACGGGACCAATTGAAATTGGTGATAGGAGGGTTCGGTGAGTGCTGTGAGGAGTATGAACGGAACCTAAAACGCATATCTGTTCTTGAACAAGATCTTGGTGATGCCCATGATTATATCAACCAGCTGGAGACGGAGAAACAGGACCAAATAAACAGCCAAACCACCCTTCTATTTAATAAGTTGGTTGGTAGTGCGCCCAGCCTGACGACAGCTGCACCTAGTAATCAACCAATTTTGACAATAGATTTAACTCATGACACACCTTCTAAAGGTATTACTAAGTGCAGCAAAAATAAGTTTAAGAAATATGTTAGAATAAACCGTTTCATAAAAAAAACTAATAAATTAATCAAAAAACAAAAATCCTTACACACTAAAGTAAAATACATCAATGAGCGGAGACAACTTGGAGATGAACTGGATATGTATTCTTTAATTTTAGAACAAAATGTAGGTAAATATGAGAAAGATGTTATGAGTTTAGAATGTCAAATTAGGGAACTTAAGCAGTCATTAAAAATAATGACTGAAACTTATAATTGTACAAAAAAGGAGTGTGGTGAACATATCCAGGCTTTGACAAATATAATAGCTTCCTGTGAATGTAACTCTTCACATGTGATTTCAAAAAACTCCATTGATATCTCTGGAAATGAGTCATCACAACTCACCAATAAGATTACTAGAACTAAGTGTAATGTGAACCCTTCCTGTTCTCAACCCAGTGGATCGCTAAGCAAGTCTGTTAAAAATATAGTTTTGTTTAGTGATCAGATTGGGAAAAACATGGGTAACTTATTATCAAAATACATGGGACAAAATGTGATCAACCATTGCATGCCAGGGGCATCATATTCAGAAATAGTTCAGAAAGTGCTTTCTTATGAGTTTCAAGAAAATTCAGATTTAATTATTTTCATAGGAAACAGAGGTAATATGAACAAGAAAAACCTAAATACATACTTTGACAGTTTAAGAAAATTAAATGTGAATAAAACAATATTGTTTACATTACCTTACAGTAGTGGATTGCCAGACGAAGAAAATGATTTAAGATATAAAATTAATTTGCAACTGCATAAATTGACATTATATGAGGTGAATAAATTCCACCTACTTGACATGAATAATTATTTTAAAAACAAAGTGTATTTGACGCGAGATAATTATTATGTTAATAATTATTTCAAACGACAGATAGCAATGTCGCTATCATTTTATTTTGACTATTCAGCCAAGAACTTGGCTACCAAATCTGCTTTTATTGAGCAGATTATTGACATGAATATTTAACCATTGGAATCAGTTCCAATAACAAACAATCATTTAAATTAGTAGATCAGACAATAGAGGATAACTCTTGCTTATCAGAAATTGTAGAATCAAATCAATTAGATATAGTACATCAAAATATTCAAGGCTTTTCTGGAAAAGATTTGGAAATTGAATTGTTTTTAAATAAAATGAATATTCATGTTCTCTGCATAACTGAGCACTGGCTCAAGCAGCATGAACTGATGTTATCGATAGATAATTATAATCTTATTAGTTCGTTCACTAGGGAGACTGCCATTCGCGGCGGGACACTTATATTAATTAATAATAAACTAAAATGTAAAGAGCGAAAAGACATAGTGTCTCTCACTATTGAGCGAACAATTGAGATATCGTGTGCGGAGCTGGACGACTACATTATTGTCTGTGTTTATAGACCCCCAAGTGGAAACTTTAAATTATTTGAATCTGTAATGGAAAATGTGTTAAACAAAATATGTAAAACTACAAAGAAAGTAGTTGTATGTGGAGATTTCAATGTGGACATTATAGATATTACGGAGGAAAATCGCGTTCGGTTTTTGAGCATTTTCAAATCATTTGACCTCACTCCGGTTTTCGCTGAGCCCACTAGAGTAACTCCTACAACAGCTACTTGCTTAGATAATATTCTCTGCAACTGTAAAATCATCAAACAATCTATTATTAATTTTGTAAAATCGGATCATTGCGGTCAGATAGTTACACTACAGAACCGTTTTATTCCACCCCGTCTAGAAATCAAATGCAGGCCGGTCACTGCATCTCGTAAGGACAAATTTAAAAACCTTGTAAGTGATAAAATACCGTCTATACCTTTTGATAAAAAAAATGCTAGTGACTTGTATGAACAATTATTTCAGGTAGTTAAAAAACAATTTGATATTTCTTTCCCTCAAAAGAAAATAGTTATCAATAACTGTAAACCGAAATTCAGTGACTGGGCTACACGAGGAGTTTATACAAGTAGGAAAAAAATGTTTGAATTGTATAACAAAAAAGCATATAAAAAGGATCTATCGTTTCATGAGTACGTTAAGAGGTACTCAAAAATTTTCAAAAGAGTTTGCTATGTAGCTAAGTCGAATTACATACGCGATAAAATTAAAAATCTAGTAATAAAATCAAAGAAACATGGAATATTATAAATAAAGAAACATGTAAAACGAAATCTCATGATAACAAATTTAGTCTAGAAATAAACAACAAGCTTATTAAATCTGATGACGAGGTAGCAAACGCTTTTGAGGATTACTTCTGTAACATTCCTATAGAGACGACTAAACAGTTGAGTTCTTGCTCAAGTCACGCGAAATCATTACTTGTGTCGAGTGTTCATAGGTGCGAATCCTCATTTAAATTCAGAAATATTAGTCCTTTAGACATCATAAAAACATTTAAAGAATTAAAACAAAAGAAAACAGAGGATAAATCGGGTATATCAATAGACACAATAAAACCCATTATACCTCTAATAGCTCCTTACTTATCTTATATCTTTAATGAATGTATTGACCAAAATCAGTTTCCAAATTTATTGAAACATAGTAAGGTTGTCCCTTTATTTAAATCGGGAGACAAAAGTCACCCCAGCAATTTTAGGCCTATTTCAATATTACCCACAATAAGTAAAATTTTTGAAAAACTCATTTATAATCAATTGCTTTCCCATTTTAAACTTAATAATTTACTACACGAAAAACAGTTTGGGTTCTCTAAAGGTAGAAATACAACTGATGCCGGAGTAGCACTCATCAGACACATTCTTGATGCTTATGAAGACAAACATGATGCCGTAGGTGTATTCTGTGATTTATCAAAGGCGTTTGATTGTGTAGACCATCAGACACTGCTCATTAAGTTAGAACACTATGGTGTCTCGGAAAACTCATCTAAGTTGTTAAGTTCGTACTTATCAGGTAGAATACAATCAGTTAACATAAATGGTACCTACTCTTCCGGAGCCCCTCTTCATATGGGGGTCCCCCAGGGCTCAATATTAGGGCCTTTACTTTTCCTGATATATGTAAACGACCTGCCATTTTATTCCACAAATCTTTGTGAGATAGTTCTGTTTGCTGATGATACTACTTTGATTTTTAAAATGAAAAGACATGAAGAAAATTTTGACGAAGTAAACAATACTCTCTCCAAAGTATTGAATTGGTTCACCACCAATAACTTGTTGCTGAATGCTAGTAAAACTAAATGTGTAAAATTCACTTTGCCAAATGTAAAGCAACTTACACCAAATATTGTACTAAATGGTAATAATCTAGTTTTAATAGACTCCACTGTATTTCTGGGCATTACACTTGACTCAAAATTACAGTGGGGACCTCATATTGAAGCCCTAGCTAGGAGGCTAAGCTCGGCTGCCTTTGCAGTTAGAAAAATAAGGTATCTGACTGATGTTGAAACGGCGAGGCTTGTGTATTTTAGTTACTTCCACAGTATTATGTCTTACGGTCTTCTCTTGTGGGGTTCTGCTGCAGACATTGATACCATATTTATTTTGCAGAAAAGAGCCATTCGTGCTATTTATAAACTAAGTCCTCGTGACTCCCTGAGAGAGGTCTTTAAGAAAATCAACATATTAACTGTGGCTTCTCAATACATTTTTGACAATATAATGTACGTCCGTAAAAATTTAGATTATTTCATGAAGAAGAGCGACATTCACTCATATAACACAAGAAATAAACACAAGCTTGTCGTTCCTAACTTCAGATAAGTTAAAACTAGTAATTCGTTCATGGGAAATTGTATAAAATTCTTTAATAATATACCACACAATCTTGTCGAATTGCCGGTTGATAAATTTAAGAAACACGTTAAAAACACGCTTATGTCTAAAGGCTATTATAAGGTTCAAGACTATCTGAACGACACGAATGTGTGGTCTGTCCAGCCTGCACCGACTGATGTACTTACCTTTGATGATTTTGATTTTACGGCAGCTAGTGGTGACTGAGTTTGTTCCGGCGTTTCTTCTCAGCACTTGCCTAATTGTCTGTGTTCTGTCTCGAAGCGCTGGTAGGGCCCAAAAGATAAGGAGACATGATTCGGCCCCTTCAGGGCACAATTATTTTTATTTTATTTTTCACTATACATTTGACGTTCATAAGTGGCATATTGTGTCCTAAATTGAATAAATATTTTTTTGATTTTGATTTGATTTTGAACATTTTGAAAGTTGCAGGTATAAATTTCAGAGAAAGAAAGATAATTTTTGAGCTTTATAAAAATCAAGAAACCATAATTGAAGTAGGGGAAGAAAAAGAGACGGCTAAAATAAAGCAAGGGGTTAGACAGGGGTGCCCACTTTCACCACTAATTTTTAATATTTTTATTGAATGTGCCATCAGAAAACTAGTAGAGACGGGAATCGGGGGGGTTAGTATGAATTGGAGGAAAATTCAGTTTATTCGTTTCGCAGATGATATCGCAGCGGTGGCCGAATCATCCAAAGAGCTGGAGCATTTGGTACAGGAAATGGATGACATCTTTAGCGAGTTTGGGTTGAAGATTAATAATGCTAAAACTAAAACTCTGATTGTAACAAAAACAATACCCAAACACGAACCGATAAAGTTGAATAATATCAATATAGAGCAGGTTAAATGTTTTAAATATCTTGGCAACATAATAACGGATGACTCCAGGTGTACAATGGACATTAAAACAAGGATAGCCATGGCAAAGAAAGCTTTTAATACCAAAAAACATATATTCAAAGCCAGAATATCGAGGCGAATTCGCAAAAAACTTATAAAATTGTACATCTGGAGCATCGCTTTGTACGGCAGTGAAACGTGGACGATGACGCAGCGTGATAGAGAGAGAATGGAGGCGTTTGAGATGTGGTGTTGGCGAAGGATGGAGCGGATTAGTTGGACAGAAAAGAAGACGAACGAGGAAGTGCTAGGAATTGTGGCTGAAAAGAGACATATATTGAAAACAATTGAAAACCGGAGAGGAAAGATGATAGGGCACTTGGTACGACATGACGACTTAATAAGGATCATCATAGAAGGGAAAGTTGAAGGGCGGAGAAAAAGAGGAAGACCTAGAAGGGCATACATGACGCAAATTAAGGAAAAGTTAGGAGTCAAGTCGTACCAAGTAGTCAACTCCACCGACAAGAGCATAGCTCTTAAATAAGAAGAAGAAGAAGGCGGTGTAGTGTAGTGAAATTAGGAGTGGTACTCTGATCTGGTGGAGGCGTAGCATCCTGAGGAGTGGTGCCGCTGCAGAGGAGGTCCAGACTTGGTGGTGAATCCGGCTGGGGACTTCAGGTGGCGCAGAGCAGAGGTGACGTCAAGATCAAGTTCCGGTGCGGCACGGCCCGGGTGACGAGATCCAGTTCGAGTGACGTCAGGAGTCACGTCACGAGTGAGTGCAAAGGAGAAACTGTGAGTGCGTTTATATTTTTATGTCAAAACAGAAAATAACTTCTAAAAAAAATATCTCAGTGATTGGTGATTGTGAACAAGGAAATTGAACCATATGTCTTAGAACAAATTAACTTTGAAGATTTAGTGATTATCGTTGTATGAAGATTTTGGACTTAGAATAATTTTAGGTTAGTTAAGGGACTTAGAATAATTAAGAAAATTTGGTTCATACGGGGAACCTATGCCCGATTTTAGTTATTTTTTTTTAATGTCAAACACTTAGAATAATTTTAAATATTTTTGCATGAACTTAGTTTATTTTTATTGAAATCGTTAGAGTTGCTTTTTAATGACACTTGTTAAAACGTTAAATTTTTACTCAGCTTTTTTTTAATTAACCGTCTAGTTACTTTTTTAATTACATAAGATTTATTATATTTTATTTAAATATGGAGGCTGAATTATCGGTTCAAATGGACACTCAAGGAAGAATTGTTAAGGCTTTGGCAAACTTTAGAAAATCGCCTCAGTTGCGAATTACAGAAAGATACATTAATTACAGAAATGTATTGCCAAACTAGATTAGAAAATTTAGAATGTACGTGGTCGGATTTTACTACGTTGCACAAAAAGTTTATTAGGGATTATAATGCCGAGATTTAGGAAGATGATTACATGAAAAATGAGGTTTATGATGTGACAGAGGAGACCTATATAGAGTTTAAAACTTTGTGAAAAACCTCGTTACAAATGTTTGTAAGAGAAAGAGACCAATGGTGCGAGGCTAGGGAAAAATCCATACCTGAAACGTCTAACAAAGAATCCTTTGAGTTACCAAAAATTGTGATTCCTAATTTCTCCGGTAAATATACTGAATGGATAACATTTAGAGATATATTCTTTAATTTAGTCTTTAATCAATAATAATGTTAAATTAGTAAAATAAAAAATAATGTTCAAAAGATGCATTATCTTAAAAGTTCTTTGTCTGGGGAAGCTGAACAATTATTCAGACAAATACCTATTTCAGAAGCCAATTATAAGAGATGTTGCTCTCAATTACAAACGAGGTATAATAATAAACGCTATTTATCGCACTTTATTTTAAAGAGGTTATTGAGCCAGAAAAATATTGTTGTTGAGTCCGCAAACGCTTTAAAAGACTTAATTGATACAACTAACGATTGTTTGAGCGGATTAACTAATTTAGGCATAGATACTTCTAACTGGGACATAATAATAATACACATTTTGTGTTTAAAACTTGATGCCAAATCTAGGAAGCAGTGGGAGTTTACCATAACAGCAAGTACTCCATCAGAGGACTTGACAACATTCGAGCAATTTAAAGACTTTTTAACGAATAGGTATAGAGCACTCGAGTTTTTAGACACCAAACCAAATAGATTTCAATCAAGTTGTAATTTTAATCCAAATTATAATGTTGTAAAATTTAAATCTATGCACACAACAAACAAAATTCAATGTGCATTTTGCTCAGAGGCACACAAATTGAGTGCTTGTTGCTAGTGAAGCTGTTGACAGTGGTCGTAATTTCGTTCAGTCTAACAATTTGTGCTTCATATGTCTAGGTTCTAACCATAGGGCGAAAACTTGTCAGTTAAATATTAAATGCAAGTTATGCCATCGGAAACATCACACGCTTTTGCATCCGAAAAATGCAGAGAACGCACATTCTAAGGTTGCCAAGGTTGAGACAGAGGGGACTGATAGTCCACTGGGAAAAACAGGGCCTAATTGTGAGGCAGGTGGCTCTACCAAGAGTAATTCAACGGTGGTTGCTTGTAGTTTTTCAACAGGTAACATGAAACAAGTATTGTTAGCGACCGCGCTAATCAATGCTGAGTCGAAAAATGGAAGCAATCATGTGTTGAGAGCCTTGTTAGATCAAGGTTCTCAGTCTTTATCACAGAAACGGCAGTGAGTGACTTAAGATTGAGAAAAACTCCCATCCAAGGAGAGTTTTTAGGAGTGGGAGGAGACAAAGGACTGGTATCCAAAGCCATGGTGACTATTAAAATCATGTCACGAGTGAACCCTAACTGGAGTGTCACAGTAAAAGCTTATGTTCTGAAGTCGATAACTACTTTCCTCCCTAGTAGGAAAATAGATCAAATTGATTTTTCAGACTTCCAAGGAATGGAACTTGCCGATCCTAATTACAAACGGCCTAATAAAATAGATTTGTTATTAGGTGCGGAGGTTTTTAGCCAGATAATCCAAGAAGGTATCAAAAAGGGACCTGATGGATCGCTTCTTGCTCAAGCTACCAGTTTAGGCTGGATTTTATCTGGATCAGTTAATTCAAATAATTGTCCAATGGGAAGTATAATGGCATTGCATTGTCAGGTACATGAAAGTGAAGATATGTTAAAAAAGTTTTGGGAACTAGAAGATGGAATTGGTCTGACAAAAGCACAAACATATACTGAAGAAGAAAAGAAATGTGAGGAGATTTATGTAAAAACAACGCAAAGAGATAATGAGGGAAGATATATAGTAAAATTACCTTTTAAAACGGAAAATCCTGAGTGTAAAAAAGGAGAGACAAGAAATATAGCAGTAAAAATATTGAAAGGGTTAGAAAAAGATTCAAAAAAGATGAAAGATTCAAAGAAAATTACAAGGCAGTTATAAATGAATACATAGAAATGGGACACATGGTTGAAATACAAGAATCAGATGCGAATAAGGATGAATCGGTATACCTACCACACCATGCGGTAGTAAGGGAAGATATGGATACTACTAAGCTAAGAGTCGTTTTTAACGCATCTCAAGCAGGAAAAAATGGAGTCTCACTAAATGACAATCTGATGGTCCAACACCAACAATTCAGCCGGTTTTGAGACATTTAGTGTTGACATCGAGATTGTCGTGTATATGTCTCACAGCGGACATAGTAAAAATGTACCGACAAATTAAAGTGCACAAAGAGGATGCTGACTTCCAAAGACTTGTATGGAGAGATAATCCTGATGAGGAAATAAAGGATTACAAACTAGTCACAGTTACCTTCGGTACAGCATCAGCGCCGTTTTTAGCAGTGCGAACACTGCAACAAGTGGCAGCTGATGACGGTGACAGGTATCCTTTAGCGGCGGAAAAAGTATGTAATAACTTTTATATGGATGACATGATGAGTTGCTGTGAAGATATAACAGAAGGAATCAAACTTTACACACAAATGAAAGATTTATTAAAAGGAGCTGGTTTTACTTTACAAAAATGGGCGAGTAATAGCAAAGAGTTACTAAACATAATAAAGGAGAAGGTAAATGGAAAGAAAGGAGAAAACTCAAGGGATGGAATAAATATTAAAATGGATGAGGTAATACAAATTTTAGGACTTACTTGGGAACGGCATGATGACAACTTCCAGTACAAAGTTGATATTCCAGCACTAGCATCACCTATAACTAAAAGAAAAATAATAGCAGACATATCACGCCTCTCCAATCCGTTAGGATGGGCTACTCCGTGTATTATAGTAGCCAAGGTGTTGATACAAAAACTATGGATAGCTGGTATTAATTGGGATGAGGAAGTTCCTAAAGAAATATTGGAAGAATGGTGTACTTACCGCAATGATTTGAAAAATTTGTCTGAAATGAAGATTCCAAGATGGGTTGGAACTAAACAAGATGATGTGAAGAGAGAACTCCATGGATTTTGCGACGCTTCTAAGCTAGCGTATGCTGCAGTGGTATACATGCGGATTGTTTATGCAGAAGGGAGAGTCCATGTATCATTAATAACTGCAAAGTCCAAAGTCGCTACGATCAAACAGGTGTCGATACCAAAATTGGAACTTTGTGGTGCCGTAGAGCTTACGCGCCTAATGATGGATACAGCCAAAGTTTTGAAAATTGAGCGTAATGACATTCATGCGTGGACCGACGATCGTGTTGCCTTGGCTGAATAGTTTACCCAGCCGATGGAAAGTGTTTGTTGCTAACCGTGTTGCAAAAATACTTACCTCCATAGAACCTCAGCAGTGGTCACACGTTAGCACTCACGAAAATCCAGCGGACTGTGCATCTAGAGGTGTTTCTCCGTCTGATCTAAAAAATAAATCATAATGGTTAAACGGTCCGGCCTTTTTAATGATCGAGAATGTGAAGTATGAGAAGTCCATGGAATTGACGACTGAAACAGAAGCAGTAAGAGTTCATCAAACGATAGTACAGGAAGAAGATTTATTTGAAAAATTCTCGAAACTAAAGAAACTCGTACGTATCGTAGCGTATTGCAGAAGATTTCTGGAACTGAAGAAGCCTAAACCTGAAATAAAAAAAAATGATTATTTAACATCAGAAGAAATAGAAAAAGCATTAGAAGCTGTTATACAAAGAGATCAAAGCATGCATTTTAAAGAAGAGCTACAAGCTATAAAAAGAAATCAAGTTATTAAAAACAATTCTTTGAAATTGTTGAATCCATTCATAGATGAAGCAAATCAACTGTTGCCTTAAAGCCGCAAACATCCAATTGTGATGGCAAAAAACTCCAAATTGACAGCTTTGTTGATCGCAGATGCGCACCTTTACACATTACATGGAGGTCCACAATTAACTTTCAATTACCAGCAAAAAAAACATTTCATTGTTGGAGCTAAACAACTCATTAAAGCCCATGTTAGGAAGTGTGTTCAATGTGTGAAAAATAAAGGAATGACAAAACCACAGCTGATGGGACAGCTTCCAGCTGTACGGACTACATCTGGTAGGCCTTTCGTACGTAGTGGCGTAGACTTCGCTGGCCCAATTCAAATTCGTACTACAAGAGGTCGTGGTCATAAATCCTATAAAGCTACCAATGGCTACCAAAGCGGTACATGTAGAAGCGGTAACTGAACTTACAGCACAAGGTTTTCTTCAAGCCTTTAAGAGATTCGTTGCCCGGAGAGGTCACTGTGGAGATATCTGGAGTGATAATGGGACAAATATTATTGGAGCCGCCGGAGAAATTTAAAAGCTATTTTCAGATGAAAAAGATAGCCTTCTGCCTGAAATCGCTGAACAATTAGCGACCAATAATACGACGTGGTACTTTATTCCGCCTCATGCTCCCAATTTCGGAGGGTTGTGGGAGGCCGGAATCAAATCAGTAAAATTCCACCTGAAACGAGTAATTGGAAACTCCACTCTAACATATGAAGAGCTGGCGACAGTTCTAGCGCAGGTTGAGGCATGCCTAAATTCAAGGCCTTTGTTAAAACCAAGCTTACTGAAGACCCTGAGATTAATGTCCTAACTCCAGGTCATTTTCTGGTTGTAGAACCGTTGGTCGTACCACCTGATCGCAGTTATGAGAGCTCAAACCTAAGCTCCCTTAGAAGGTGGCAGTATACTCAACGTATGAGTCAGGAATTTTGGCGCAAGTGGTCAAAATAATATTTAAATCAATTTTTTCATAGGTATAGATGGTCAGTTGCAACACCACAGCCAAAAGTAGGAGATATTGTTTTAATAAAAGAGGACGGTCTTCCCTCATATCGGTGATTATATGGTAAAATTGTAGATGAACATCCGGGGCGTGACGGAATTGCGAGGGTAGTCACAGTCAAAAGCAAAAACTCTTTGTTAAAACGTCCTACAAATAAATTGTGTGTTTTACTAATAACTACTTAATGAAATTTATATAAATAGGTTAAAGTGTGTTACTTTTACATTTGTTACTTGTTAGATTTTTATTTTATTTTTAATATGTTTTTTATTTTTAAAGTGTCAAACTTATATTTTATGGAACATTTTGTGCCTAAAAAGATTATTATCATGTTAAGTTATATGTTCTACTCGGTTTTAATACATTTAAAAGTTTGTTATAAATTTAAAGTTTTTGTTAACCTTGCAAGGTAAATTGATATTTTAAATGGATACGGTGTTTTTATAAGTTTTATCACATATTTTAGATTTTTTAAGGACTAAATATATCAATTTGTCCTTGGCGGGTAGTAGATGTAAGATCAGTTAGTAATAACTAAGTAAAGTTAGTTCCGAAATGTATCAATAGATGGCGCTATGCCTAGTTAACTTGCACTAACGAAGTTTTTGGTTACACTCGTATATAGTAAATTGGATGTAACTTATTTTGACTATCTGTCGAGACCATAAACCGTTGTCTGCGAAGTTGGCTTTTATTTAGCAAAGCAACCTAGCATTCCCTCGACTGTGACCTGTCAACCTGGCGGCTGTACAATAGACTGTGTGGTAAACAGATGCCATGTAAAGAAAAAAACTGTTTAAAAAATATGAATATAGATGTTTATATTTTATTTTAACTCGGATACTTGTCAGCCTTATTCCTTATACACCCAATCAGAAGGGCTTGTTTTACCATCGACAAATAAGCATTAACCTAGTCAGGACATTTGGCCAATTCACACGTACCACAACCACACGACATCGCAGCGTCAAAATGTGGTCGAGCAGTGGTACGAGTGAATAGTGTCGCTGCAGCTTTTTGTAGTTGCGTTTTGTTTCCGATAATGTCGATATGGTTCTCTTTTATTTCTCGGCCATTAGTTATCGGTGTAGCTGGTGGTTGCGATGTCGTTCCAATGTCGTCGCTATCACACTAGAAGTCGATAACGACTGTTAAATGTGGTATGTGTGAATGGTCCTATTCATTTTCAATACAAAATATACGCGCGACTACGCGGTGTGGTTGTGGTACCTGTGGGAAGGCCCTAACAGTCTGTAGGAATACAAGCTTAATTTGAAAACCGTGTTGTGCCTCAATTTGTATTTTGCTAATACAGTTTATTTGGCCAGTTTTGAGTTTTGAAAAGGCTATAATTAACCGGGAATATTTCGTTTATCGGTCCCAAATGATGCACTGGAATGGAGTTTGATATGTCACATTTAGGTCCCAATATTGTTACTTTACATTTTGGGCAGTGTAGATACGTATTTAAGCGATTTAAAAGATAAAGGGGTTCTTAGTTTGACATGTATGTTTATCCGTAAGTATGTGTGTATATTTTCTTGCGTTTGGTTGAACCAATTTTGATGTGCTTGAGAAAAAATATTTTATATCCATTTGTTTTTTACGTAAATGGTTATAAAAAACATAGGATCGATAGATATATATTTTACAAAAATGACCTGACTATTGACAAGAATGATACTTAAAGTGTATTTCGTGGCTGCTTTGCTTCACTTTGTATGAAACCTCGTTCGTTCTGAAACTTAAATCCTGAGCTTTGATTTACCTGAACTAGATTTTCTGAACTACATACAAAGGCGTCTTTAAACTACGACATCACTAAACTTACCTTTTAGAAGTCAACCCTGTAAGGCACTAGTAACCGATTAGTTTTAGAAAGGACAAAGAGCAAGTAGTATGTGTGAGCCACAGTATTTTTCAATCCAATGTTAGCCCGCTGTTATAACATTAAATGAAAAAAAAGGAGACACAATTATTTAACCGACTCCAAGAAAGGAAGTTTTTAGTTCGATTTGTATGTTTGTAAGTACGCGAATATCTCACGTTTGGCTTGACCGATTTTGATGCAGTTTTTATTAAATTATATTTTACACTGCGGGAAAGATTTGATTTATTTAAATTCAATCAGGTACACAGTAAATTAAACAATAAAAAAATATGATACAAAAACAGTTTTATTGCATGCAGCTGCCAGAGCTTTTGATGAAAATATGTCAACTTGAAATATAAACAATAAGAGCCATTAATTTATAAATCTTCTTACGTAGAGCCAGCAATATTTTTTCTTCGAAGGCTCGTTATTATAAAAATATATTTAGTATAATATTTATTAATATTACATATTTATGAGGTAGGTAGGTATTGTAAATTTCGTTTTTTTAACTACGTAATTAATCCCTCAAGCGTATGTGAACGAGACACAATGCAAATTCTATTGTTATGCGGTTGCCTGCAACCGCTCGGGTGTTGAAGCATTAAAGTAATTAAAGCTTTAATTATGCTTACTCTTAACTTAAGCCTCTAACATACGTTAACGGGTCGGTTAACGTTTAGTGTTCTTTCTTCTTACAAAGTCTTCGATAATACTCTTTATTTCCACCTCCCATATCGGAAGAGTTACTCAGGATTGACTGTGTAAAGCCTTAATGCCAGCTAATATTTACTTGGACGTGTGCTTTCTTTGCGAGCTCAGAAACTCTTTCAGGCTGTCCCTCTACGTACCTTTATTTACAAAAGCAACAGACTTTTAAGAATATCTACTAGTTCGTAATTTTGGAGAGTGCTTTTAGTGTTTACTCTTTTATTATAGTTAAAACTGAAACAAAACATTTCAGTTCAAAGTGAAACTGCGGTTTCACTTTGAACTGAAATGTTTCGGAACTACTAGTATGTATTTTAGCCAAAAGTCACTTTCCGTGGTATGTATACAATTTTGTCTGCGTTTTCACCAGGTGAGCAGCTCCAGATTCAATGAAATGTATATTTATCATTTAGTTACAGGTTTAAAACAATTGTAAAAACAAGGTTTTCTTTTTGTAATGCGATTGAATGAAAGATATTTAGTTAAATGTGTGCTCACTCAGTCCTCACAAGCGGTCAGCCATATCTTCATACTGAAATAAATTAGTCGAGTCATTGAGTGTTCTTGTTTTTGTTACACCTCTATTTAATTGGAGCCTGTAATTTCAGATCGTCAAGTTTCGTACTAAAACATTTACTATTCATAAAGATGAAATAAGAAACCAAAAATTTGCGCACGGGCGGGACTTGAACCAGCAACCTTTTGGCAAACCGGGCCAAACGCTCTTACCAATTGAGCTACCGTGCTGTTTGTCCGACCCGGCGAAATTTGTGGTTTCTTATGAAAACGTCAATTGCGTGACGCTTAGCGCCATCTAGCCGTCTGTTTATGAAACAGATGGCCCAAGCAGTTATTCTTTACAGAATAAATTCAACTTGGAAATTGATGTCGCTTCGTTATCTAATGCTTTAGAATGTTTTTAACACTCACGGTGTCATATTTTATATTCATAAAGATGAAATAAGAAATCAAAAATTTGCGCACGGGCGGTCGGACTAACAGCACGGTAGCTCAATTGGTAATAGCGTTTGGCCCGGTTTGCCAAAAGGTTGCTGGTTCAAGTCCCGCCCGTGCACAAATTTTTGGTTTCTTATTTCATCTTTATGAATATGAAATATGACACTGTGAGTGTTAAAAACATTTCAAAGCATTAGATAGCGAAGCGACATAGATTTCCAAGTTGAATTTATTCTGTAAAGAATAACTGCTTGGGCCATCTGTTTCATAAACAGACGGCTAGATGGCGCTAAGCGTCACGCAATTGACGTTTTCATAAGAAACCACAAATTTCGCTGGGTCGGACAAACAGCACGGTAGCTCAATTGGTAAGAGCGTTTGGCCCGGTTTGCCAAAAGGTTGCTGGTTCAAGTCCCGCCCGTGCGCAAATTTTTGGTTTCTTATTTCATCTTTATGAATATAAAATATGACACTGTGAGTGTTAAAAACATTCTAAAGCATTAGATAGCGAAGCGACATCAATTTCCAAGTTGAATTTATTCTGTAAAGAATAACTGCTTGGGCTTTCTGTTTCATAAACAGACGGCTAGATGGCGCTAAGCGTCACGCAATTGTCGTTTTCATAAGAAACCACAAATTTCGCCGGGTCAGACTAACAGCACGGTAGCTCAATTGGTAAGAGCGTTTGGCCCGGTTTGCCAAAAGTTTGCTGGTTCAAGTCCCGCCCGTGCGCAAATTTTTGGTTTCTTATTTCATCTTTATGAATATAAAATATGACACTGTGAGTGTTAAAAACATTCTAAAGCATTAGATAGCGAAGCGACATCAATTTCCAAGTTGAATTTATTCTGTAAAGAATAACTGCTTGGGTCATCTGTTTCATAAACAGACGGCTAGATGGCGCTAAGCGTCACGCAATTGAAGTTTTCATAAGAAACCAAAAATTTCGCCGGGTCGGACAAACAGCACGGTAGCTCAATTGGTAAGAGCGTTTGGCCCGGTTTGCCAAAAGGTTGCTGGTTCAAGTCCCGCCCGTGCGCAAATTTTTGGTTTCTTATTTCATCTTTATGAATATAAAATATGACACTGTGAGTGTTAAAAACATTCTAAAGCATTAGATAGCGAAGCGACATCAATTTCCAAGTTGAATTTATTCTGTAAAGAATAACTGCTTGGGCCATCTGTTTCATAAACAGACGGCTAGATGGCGCTAAGCGTCACGCAATTGACGTTTTCATAAGAAACCACAAATTTCGCCGGATCGGACTAACAGCACGGTAGCTCAATTGGTAAGAACGTTTGGCCCGGTTTGCCAAAAGGTTGCTGGTTCAAGTCCCGCCCGTGCGCAAATTTTTGGTTTCTTATTTCATCTTTATGAATATAAAATATGACACTGTGAGTGTTAAAAACATTCTAAAGCAAAACATTTACTATTAATTTATTGTGCTCACTCCATCCACACGCTATTGTATCTGTATGAACCAACTATCGATTCGCATTCCATCGTTTACATTGTATGAATTGGCTAGAAATAGGACTGTTCAGCATAAAAACAAACCATGTTTACTGTGCGATGATGAGTAAAACGGATGCCTGGTGCTCACTCCGTCCTCCATCGCTAAATACTTAATTATTTTTTGCTAAGTTAACTTAAAAGAAAGAGTGAACGTAGTATTTTTTTTGTACAAAAATACTTTAAAATATTCGGAAGTACCCAGTTTGATATTTCTTTTTACTTTTAGAGTTAAACAAAGTTTCATTTTTTGTACGAAGGACATGGAATAGGGTGTCTACATGTGATAAAATAGCAGGACTTGGCTGACTTAACTCCACGTGTTCACGCTAGCTGCGTGTTATCCTCGCTATCTTGCCTGAAGGAAAAGGTTTTTTTCTTAATAGGTACTTTGTTTGGGCTGGGGTTTGGGTTAATTTAAATTTTGAGGTTTTGTGTACTAAATGTGAAATGAATATGTCTGACCGGTCACATTTGTCATAAACCATACATGACTGGTCAAATACGATCAACATCAATCAATTTGACCGTAAAAAAACACATTTTGTGTCGTGATATGAATGAGTTTTAATTACTTATTATGACTTTTTATTGATTTTTGTAAATATGGTTGAAATCAGATGTAAAGAACGGTATTTCAAGGACCTGCCTGGAAGTCACGTGACCTACCGAATTCGACCAATCGCGTACGCACAACCGAAAAAGTAATAAAATATTACTGAATCAATATGAATTACCATTTATGACAGTTAATGACCGTTTTTGACTATTTAATAGTCATTTTCAACACTAGCTCTATAGCCGAATGCTAAAATACGGACATTAGGAAAGAACTAGAACAGAAAATAAGTTAAGAATTAGACCGTGTGTGACACTGACTGCCATTTGAGTTTTAACGGACAAGTGATTTTCGGTCAATGTGCGTGATTCTTATCGGTTATGGCTAAACGAAGGAAGATACGCCGTTCGATTTTTAGGTATGTTGGAGATTTGGTTTTTTTATCAATAAGGAAAATAAACATGTGGGGAACATAGTATGACCTAACCCCGTTGAGCTAAGCGTTTTGTGGTACGTCATCTTTTGCCTATTTATGTCAATATTAAATAACTTTCTTTTTAATACTAGGTATTTTTCCTTATATTTCTATGTATTGCATACTTATAACACTTCAGCAAAATAACCTCCTTATATATTAAATTAATTTACAAGAATTAACGTAGCGACAAAAAAAAGGAAGTCCTTACCCAGGCACAGGTAATGGGATATGGGATATGGGAAATACCCATATTTATTTTTCAGGGTTATTAGAATTTTTCTGGACTCTGTTTATGAGGAATGAAACAAGGCATTATCCAAAAACCTAAATCTATATGCAACTCTTAATTTCTTCCAGCAGTTTACCGCGGCCTGGAGGCCGAGTCTCGTGGCAATCGAACTTTTTTCGTGTGGTACTTCGATTGCGATTTTAACTTATTTACCTAAAAATCAAGAAACATGCAAGAATGTATATACATGTAAAAAACTATTAATCGACCAAAAACTACATACAAAGAAATCGTGACTCTGTGACATTTTTTTTTTCTTTGACAAAGAAAATTTTATCGGTGAACTTTTTCGTATACGAATTACGCGAGAATTGGTAAAGGATTAAACCGTCTAATTTTTCAGTCTTATTTTATGTCTTCTTATTATTGTCACGTGGAGACACCCTATTTTACGTCATTTAAACCAAAAATTTAGTTTTGTATATCTATAAAAGTAAAAAGTAATATCAAACTGTGTACTGCCGAATATTTTATAGTATTTTTGTACAAAAAAATAATATGTTCACTCTTTTGCTTTTAAGTTAACTTAGCAAAAAATAATTAAGTATTTAGCGATGGCGGACGGAGTGAGCACCAGGCATCCGTTTTACTCATCAACGCACAGTAAACATGGTTTGTTTTTATGCTGAATAGTCCTATTTCTAGCCAATTCATACAATGTAAACGATGGAATGCGAATCGATAGTTGGTTCATAGAGATACAATAGCGTGTGGATGGAGTGAGCACAATAAATTAATAGTAAATGTTTTAATACGAAACTTTACGATCTGAAATTACAGGCTCCAATTAAATAGAGGTGTAACAAAAAAAGGACACTCAATGACTCGACTAACTTATTTCAGTATGAAGATATGGCTGACCGCTTGTGAGGACTGAGTGAGCACACATTTAACTAAATATTTTTCATTCAATCGCATTACAAAAGAAAACCTTGTTTTTACAATTGTTTTAAACCTGTAACTAAATAATAAATATACATTTAATTGAATCTTGAGCTCGTAAAGATGAAATAAGAAACCAAAAATTTGCGCACGGGCGGGACTTGAACCAGCATCCTTTTGGCAAACCGGGCCAAACGCTCTTACCAATTGAGCTACCGTGCTGTTAGTCCGACCCTGTGAAATTTGTGGTTTCTTATGAAAACGTCAATTGCGTGACGCTTAGCGCCATCTAGCCGTCTGTTTATGAAACAGATGGCTAGATGGCGCTAATTTTTGGTTTCTTATTTCATCTTTACGAGTATAAAATATGACACTGTGAGTGTTAAAAACATTCTAAAGAATCTGGAGCTGCTCACCTGGTGGAAACGCAGACTATAATTTTAAATGACGTATTCTATACTTATTTTTGTCAGTAAACCATACCCAAGAATTAAATAAGATTAAAGTGACGATAAACATTTAAGACATGAATATCCGAGTAATAGAAACTCCTAAAATGAAAAAAACGTTTATTACTGTGTTTTTCATTAAGTAGCTATAAAACGTGCATAACGGTTTTAATAGTACTTGGTCGCAACCACATAGGCCACGTCACCTCATCGATGTTCCAAGATTGTACTCTCGACATCCTGAAAAAATATCCCGTACATAGAATATTTTATAAATATGATCAACCTAATTTAATTGGTGTATTTTTCACTATTTTCAGTTTTGTTTCAATATATTATGTACTTAACTTAATGTATAGATTGCACTATGATGTTCAAGTTAGTAATGTACCGTTACTATGAGTTCACTCGCTAGCGACGACGTCACTTTTTGTATGAATAATTGTAGTTCTATCAGTGACCGCTAGAGGCGCTGTGCAATTTTCCATAGATTTTTTTACGTCTTTACTCGCTTTTAAAGCGACGGCTTTACTCGCTAGCGACGAGTCTACGACGGTAGACTCATGGTAACGCTACTGCAATAAAGAAAAGGGTGTATACGTATCTTTTGCAAGCTGCATATCACTATACCTACAGAGCTTTTACAGACCTAGCTCTCTCAAGCAGTCACTTGCTTTATAAACGTGGTTTTATACAAATTCACGATTGGTTCTTTTTACAAGTCGCGAAATTCTGCATGAATGAATGTATGTATGTATGAATGAATGAATGAATGAATTTATTTATTTGCTTAAAACGCGTTACAGATTGATGAAAACTAATAATATGGGGTCAGGGTGTTATACCTATGTTTCGATAGGCAAATATTTAACGTCGTCGTCGTATTTATTAATTAACAATAACAATTTAAACTGCGAAACCTCAATACGTCAACACACTAACAAATTATGATCGGTTTCTGTTCCGTACTAATCTTGAGCATTTTCGAAAAGTTCAACATTGGTTCTTTTAACTTCTTTCATTTCAGTTTTCTTTGTTCCGGAGTTCTGTTTGAACTGTTCATTTTGCAAGATGTAGGTTTTATCCTGGCTCTGCATTGCGGATTGTTTTAATCGTATGGTTTAAATATGATTGAGAGCTGGCTTGAGCTTTTAGAGACCTACTATCAAGATTACAAACTATTTTGAATAACAAATTAACTTTTAATTTATCTAACTAAATAAATAAAGTTTCAGAACGTTAGGACACGTTTTATTTTTACCATTACTGAACTGTAATTCTTCGCACTATCTCGAAAAAAACATTGCGATCTTAGTTGCATAAACTTATACGATGTTTTTGGATATAACGAGCTAAGAACTGATTTTACGACATTGATCTTTAACAAGGGACAAAATGGATTGTAGATTTATACTACTAATTCGATTTATTGGGACTTATTCGATCGGATAAGTCCTATATGAGGTTGGTAAAATCGATTCTAAGATCCGAGCCCAACGTCAGATAACGACGTCGAACAACGTCACTTATCTGATGAAATAAGTATAAAATGACCGATTTTAAAAAACATTTTATAAATGATTGCTGAAAAATAGGTGTTGTTTTCAAATTAGTTTTCAAATTCACCACGCAGAATGCCATAGAAGACAGCGCTCCAAGCGGCCACTTTTCCAACGAAGAAGACGAATCAAAGATGGCGGCGTTTGTTTAGAACGAGGAAGTGGCAATATTACCAAGTGACGAGAAAAAGCCGGTTATTTTGCTGAAAATTGGTGAACATCAGTTGAAAGCGTTAGTTGACTCTGGCAGCGATGTGAATATAATATCAGCAGAAGTTTACGACGCTATTGGAAAACCTAAATGTGTAAAAGACGGACTCATTCTTAGCGGCATCGGACAATCAACAGTGCGTTCGAACAGTATTATCCGGACACTGTATTTCATATAATAAGTAAAGATTATTTACCTTATGATGTGATAATAGGCCAGGAATTCCTTAACGATGTTACAGTTGTTCTTAAAAAGGGTTGCGTGCAGTTTTATACCAAAGAGTGGGAACGACTGGGATGTTATGCAAGTGAAGTATGCTCATCTGAATTTGATCTAGGTCACGTGAAGGATCCAGCACTTAAAGAAGAAGTGGTGAAGTGTGTTCAGGGTTACAAGCCGAAGCAGACGAAAGAGGCGCCTATGCAACTTCGAATTGTACTGAAAGACGATATTCCTGTGGCACAACGACCACGACGCTTGGCACTGAAGGAGCAGGTGATCGTTGAAGAACAGATTTCTGAATGGTTAGATAATGGCGTCATACGCGTAAGTCACTCTGATTATTGTAGCCCACTGGTGTTAGTAAAGAAAAAAGATAATTCCATTAGAGTCTGTGTTGATAATAGATTGCTGAATAGAAAGATAGTAAAAGATGAATTTCCATTGCCAGTAATTGAAGATTTAATTGATAAATTAAAAGATGCCAAGGTTTTCAGTGTCCTTGATTTAAAAAATGGGTTCTTCCACCTCAAAATATGTGAGGAGTCAATTAAGTATACATCATTTGTCACACACAATGGACAATATGAATTCTTAAGAGCTCCTTTTGGATTAAGCATCTGTCCGAAGTATTTTACAAGATTTATAACCATTATTTTCAGAGACTTGTTAGCAAAAGGTGAGGTTATAATTTTCATCGACGATTTGTTGATTCCAGCTGAAAATGATGTTCAGGCTGTACAAAGACTTAAGAATGTACTTATGATTTCAGAGCAATATGGGTTAGAGATAAATTGGAAGAAAGCAAAATTGATTTCCAGAGAAATAGAGTACTTGGGGCATGTGGTGAAAAATGGAGAAGTAAGACCAACTACTGAGAAGATAGATGCAGTAATGAGGTATCCACAACCAACAACGATAAGGCAAGTTCACAGTTTTCTTGGCCTTACCTCATATTTCAGAAAATACATTAAAGATTTTGCTCAGATAGCCAAACCTTTAACCGACTTGCTAAAGAAAGATGCATTGTTTGAGTTTGGAGAAAAGCAAATATTTGCATATGCAAATTTGAAGAGGAAATTGGGAGAGTCTCCTGTACTTAAGATCTATGATTCTAACTTACCCACAGAGGTTCACACAGATGCATCAGCTGTTGCCTATTCAGCCATATTGCTACAGCTTCATGAAGATGGCTGGCATCCGGTATATTAAATGAGCAAGAGAAAGACCGAAGCAGAATCAAAGTATACAAGCTATAAGCTAGAATCATTGGCAATTATTGAGGGTGTGAAAAAGTTTAGAATCTATCTTTATGGAATTCACTTTAAAATAGTCACTGATTGTCAAGCCTTCGAGCTTACATTGAAGAAGAAAGACTTGTCTCCGAAAGTTGCTCGCTGGGTACTATACCTAGACTAGTTTGACTATGAGGTTGAGCATAGAGCTGGCGCAAAGATGAAGCATGCGGATGCATTAAGCCGACACCCATGTATGACTATTATGGTAAACAGCTTGCAAAACCAAATTAAACAGGCTCAGCAAAATGATGACAAATTGAAGGCAGTATGCGAAGTACTAAAACAAAACTCTTTTTCAGATTATTGGTTGGATAATGGGGTACTCTATAAAGGAGGGCAAAAGAAATTAGTGATACCCAAGTCTTTAGAGAAGGAGATTATAAAGCAAGTCCACAGCAAGGGCCATTTTTCTATGAAAAAGATGAAAGAGATTATAACACAATATTACTACATAGAAGATTTAGAAAAGAAACTTCAAGAGTTTGTGGTATCCTGCATACCCTGTCTATTAGCTACGAAGAAAGCTGGAAAGCAAGAGGGATATCTACATCCAATAGACAAGGAAGGTATACCGTTGCACACGCTTCACATAGATCATTTGGGACCATTGACGGACACTAAGAAGCAGTATAACCATATATTGACCATAGTAGATGCTTTTACCAAGTTCACATGGATCTTTCCTACTAAGAGCATGACGAGTAAAGAGACAGTTGAAAAAATGAAAATACACCAACAAAATTTTGGTAATCCAGTCAGAATCATCAGTGACAGAGGAACGGCATTCACAGGTAGTGATTTTCAAGCCTATTGTCAAGACGAGGGCATACAGCATGTCACCATCACCACCGGAGTTCCAAGGGGAAATGGACAGGTGGAAAGACTGCACCGGACCATTTTGGCTGTATTGACCAAGCTCTGCATTGAAAATCCGTCACTATGGTATCGGCAAATAAGTAGAGTGCAAAGAGCCATAAACAGTACCTACCAAAGATGCATAGATACAACTCCTTTTCACCTCATGGTTGGTATAAATATGCGATCTAAGGAAGATTTACATATAGTCGAACTGTAGAAACATGAAGAAGTCGCACAATATGATGAAGGTAGAGAAGAAGCGAGGCTTAAAGCTAAGAAGCAGATACAAAGAGTACAGAATGAGAATCAGAAGACTTATAATGAAAAACGGAAGCCAAGCTTTAAGTATAAAGAAGGAGCTTTGGTTGCCATAAAAAGAACTCAGTTTGGGCCAGGGCTAAAGTTGAAGCTTAAGTACCTAGGGCCATACAGGGTGTCAAAGGTGAAACGCAATGATCGCTATGATGTAGTAAAAGCAGACCCTGCTGCTGAAGGGCCAAATAAAACTTCCAGTTGTGCTGATCAGATGAAGCCGTGGCCAAATGAGGTAATTTAATTTACATAGGTAGAGATGAATGAATGTTAACTGATGATGTGTAACCCTTTTTATGCCAACTGTAACATGTTTTGTGTAATTGTTTGGTCATCAAAATTTATGGATTAATTTTAAGAACTCTGTTTTGTTCATATAATTTGGTTGTACCCTAATATATGTTTTTTTTTTGTATTACTCTTATGTTTTGTTTAAACATTTTGGCTGTAATGCAGTAATTGTATTTATGATACGTTACTTTTGTATTGCTTATTTATTTTGAGTGTAAGTTGAGAATTGTCTGAGGGCAGACAAGGCACAGGATGGCCGAGTGTAGGATGTTTTATTTTTATTGTATGCGTGTAAAGGAACGAGTGAAGAGGGAGATAGGTGGTATGTGTGTGAATGAAAGGGAATATGAGTGGTGTAGGAAAAATTTCATGATGGCGTCTGCATTGCAAAATTGTGTGAGTTCTCTGCTACATTGATTTAAAATAAAAGACTATTTTCGAAGAAACAAGATTACCGCCCCAGCACTACAGTTATATTTAGCAGGTTACCATTCTTTTATCAAATGTTTGGGTTAGATTTAAAGAACTATATTATCATTAAAAAAAACATTTAAATTATAATGAGATAAGAAATTCATTAAAATATATTACAATGATTATTTATCTTCCTCGGCCCTTGCTGCGAGATATAGCTTTAGTTTGTTCTTGTACGTATTCAAATCTTCAGACATCTTGAGATCCTTTGGTAGCGCGTAAAATAACTGTGCTCCCTCAAACAATAATGTCTTCTTCTTAATTTGGTCTATGCGTAATTAATTCAAGTTTGGTTTTATTTCGCAGATTGAGTACATTATTTCTTTCTTTCAGATTTATACCAGATTTAATATTATTCGTCATTTTTTTTTGCATTAACATACATGCCATTGTCAAATGTTTTGGTTTTTTGGTTACAAGTTTCTGTTTTGTTTTCGTCTTGTTAAAATTTTAATGAATACCTAGGTTAGTAAAAGTTATAACTAGGAAAACTTTTTATTAAATCACAGTTTGAATCCATCTGCATTACCAATCGGTTGGTTGGTAGAAAACGCCATGAGGCATTAAGGCCGCCAATTATACAATTTAAAGCACAATAAATTTTAAATAAATAAACAAAAATATTTTGGTACCAATAATACAAAATCAAGAACCTTCAAATTCGGATAGAGATTATCATTGATTATTGCACTAACCCTTACCGCAAAAGAAAAATTCTTACAAATTTTAAAATGGTATCGATGGAAATAATATTATTATGTCTCTTTCCTTGATACATGTATTATTATCTTTGTCGCAGTCACTCCCGGCTAGTGTGGACAAAGGGTGTTTAAAAGGTACTAATATTCGAATGAAATAAAGAAATCCGGGTATAGCATTTGGCAACAAAAGTTTATTCAAATTTGCTATTTCACAATTACCTTTTAACACCTTCAAAAAAATCAAATACAAAACTTAATAGCTCAGAATACAGTAGAGACTAGGTTAGGTTCTAATTTAGTTATCAATATCTATACTGTTACAAATCTTAATGTTCACAAATTTCTAATTAAATAAAGATAAACCACCAATTTAAGTGTTTAATTACCTAAATAAATTCCAAAATTTATCCTCAAAGGGATTCCTAAATTATGCCTAAATTAATAGCTAAATTATCCCACTTTTCACTAAAGTTAAAGTAAATACAAGGAAAACCAACCTTGGATTTCAACGGAGGTTACTATTTCAAATCTTTGTTGCATCAAACTACAAACAATTCTGCAACATTACCCCAAAATTTCACCGATACCGATCCATCCTCAAAACAGCAGACAAGAAGCAAATCAATCCATCAGGAAAAATCTGTCTTCAAAATAATCCAAATGAGGTCTAAGTAAGGTCTAAGTAAGGCCTTAGTAAGGTCACTGAAAAGAATTTACAAAAGGTTAGTTCAACGCACAAACCAAAGTAAAAGTTAAAAAACACTAACTTTTCATAATAAACATTTACCTGAGGTTACAACATGATCACCAAATTGCGACTGTTCAACTTACAGACACATATCAAAAGCGAAACCTAGAAATAAAAGAAAGTTCTAGTTAACAACCAATTTTTTTTTTTCTAAGTGAGGGTGGTTATACTTTTCATCACCCTATTTATGAAATCTATAATAAACCAATTTAATACCTGCAAAAGCTGGCTCGCCATATAATTTCTGAATTAATTACTAAACATTTATGCTATTTTTTCTATTTGAGACCTGAAATGATAAAAATTACAACTCTCAATACAATATGCCCAGATGTAGGTAGGCTACATTTTCTTTACAAGGATTTCCAAAGGAGTTTCTCACATACTTACCATTTTTCCAGTCATTTATATCAAATCATTTTCGGAATTCATTCATCCAAATTGACATGTTGGCGGCGTCTGAAACGATAAAAAGAACCATGTGCTCAGACTCTAAGAAATGTCTCGCAACAAACAAAAATCAACGCAAACCTTTCTGCAGATACTTACCAGGAATAACTATCAAACTACAAAATAATTTGGGGCGTGCCCCATATTCAAATATCTAATTTTTCATTTTCCACACACGTTCCACTCCGACGCACGACCAACAGTGCGGAACCGGAAAAAAAGCAGCTGTCACACTTGACAAATGTCAGTGTCATCATATCTATGCCAAAATATGGACTGGAGTCCTACATCCATTCAGCTTTTCGTTTCACGCGAACTTATATAAAAATATACAACGTTACAATACCCCCCTCCCAAAGAAAAGAGGTTCACTACAGTGAACCGAAAGCTGTCCCCAGCTTCCGTAACTGTAATAATATGTACTGTTACCAAATGCCAAAATAAAATCAAAATAAACTCCTTCCACTATCCAACAATCACAACTGACACTAAAAGGGCCAGCAATTTCACAAGAACGATTCAAACTATTACTGTAGATCCAAATTTTAATACCAAAAAAAATATGTCCCAAAGGACCTCAAAAGAGGTAACCCTATGTTATTTAAGGGTACTCTGCTAAAATTCTTCAAAAGCCCTACAAAAAAAACTCAAAATCAACGCTATTTAAGAATATTCTATTCCAAAATATCGACAATACCTCAAAAAAATCTTAACTCAAAGCTATTTAAGATTTTCTGTTCAAAATATCCAAAATACCTAAAAAAAAAAACTCAAAACGCCGTTTAAAAATATTCCAACTAAAACATCTCAAAATACCTAAAGATCTCAACGTCAACGCCATTAAAGATTGTTCTGTTCAAAATAATCCAAAAGCTCAAAAAAAAAAACAAATCAACTACATTGAATGTTCTGATCAAAATTATCCAAAAGCCCTCATAATAAATTCTCAATAACAAAATATATTTCTTTTCAATTTACTCTTAAAGTTAATTAAGTCAAAAAATAGGGCAACAAACACATTCAAACAATTCCAAAACGACCTCATGCTAGACAACAATTCAAAATCATAAGTTTCAAGCGACTTAACTTAAGGGTTTCCGCTAAAACATACCCACAAACAAATTAATTTCATTCTTCCCCAAGCAAACTATCTTATCAACCTCGCCTTTCATACTTCATCATACAAAAACTAAACAGTTTTATTTCTCAATCTAAATAAAACTGAACCCTTTCACTTTTGTGTTTAGAATTTTCATCAATTTAAACACAACCAAAGAAACTCTAGTCGAATCAAAACTTATGTCTTAATAACCTCAATATGCCACGAATCGAGTGAACGACCATCCATAGCCTCCAACTCGTAAACAAAATGGTGAAAAATACCTCAGTGATCCCACACCAAACAAAAAGCAAACAAACTGGTGCCAAATTGGGCATCACTTGAGTGTAGCTGGACTCCCAAACTACATCACCAACCAAAAACCAGAACGCATTTCTGCACCCCAAAACAACAAAATTTGTGGCATGTCTAGCATGGACACTAAAAACTTCCAAAAAAAATCCTTTAAACAACCGAACTCACCGACATAATACTCCTTAGGCATAGTTACTGTGTACTCCGTCGCGGTATCCCTGTAAAATTATGTTTAGGAATGTTGTAACAAACCAGTGCCTCCCTGAATCACGATCCCATAATATGTGTCCAATTTAACCACAATCACGGTTTCAGTAACTCATGAATCACTATAAATGGTTTCTAAAATTTTTGGCAACATCTGTACCAGTAGCACGCCTAATAGGAAACAACAGAGTCAATTTACCAAAACAATGCATTACACCAAGAAAATTGTAACTGATTTCTTGGTTTATATACAAAACAAATGCAAGTAACATAATTTAATTCGTTTTCAGAACAACTCCAATAACGCTGACACGTAACCACAATGACCCTACAATTTACTTCATAACTCATTTATCAATGTACCCACAACAAAAGCAATAATTAAAATCCAAAATTATTTCAACTAATTCTCAACGCAAACTCATATAAATTACACTGCAATATCACTGTTAAGTCAAATTATTTACTATTTCTTTTGGTGGTTTATATTTTTACAAGTTGTGACCTAGGCAAATGTTTTCTTTTTACAACAAAGTTATAATGGTTAAAATAGGTGTGAAAATATCACAATCAAAACAAATACAAAATATACCTCAATACATATACAGGTTAAGAGAATTTCATTAATGCTAGGTAAAAGCAAACAAAAGGTTTTGGGATTTCACAAAATAAGGTTTACACCATAACAATAACTTTTATTTGGTTAGTAAATACAAATTGTTTGATGCAACACTAAACTTGTGGGATAATTCCTAACCAGTTAGTAACACAGGCAAAATAAACCTAAGCTAAATAATATGGTGGTTAATTAGCATTCCAAAAAAATTCTAACAACAAAGTGCTCAAAATTGTACTAATAACTAATTCTAAAGTTGGGCGCCATTTGTCGCAGTCACTCCCGGCTAGTGTGGACAAAGGGTGTTTAAAAGGTACTAATATTCGAATGAAATAAAGAAATCCGGGTATAGCATTTGGCAACAAAAGTTTATTCAAATTTGCTATTTCACAATTACCTTTTAACACCTTCAAAAAAATCAAATACAAAACTTAATAGCTCAGAATACAGTAGAGACTAGGTTAGGTTCTAATTTAGTTATCAATATCTATACTGTTACAAATCTTAATGTTCACAAATTTCTAATTAAATAAAGATAAACCACCAATTTAAGTGTTTAATTACCTAAATAAATTCCAAAATTTATCCTCAAAGGGATTCCTAAATTATGCCTAAATTAATAGCTAAATTATCCCACTTTTCACTAAAGTTAAAGTAAATACAAGGAAAACCAACCTTGGATTTCAACGGAGGTTACTATTTCAAATCTTTGTTGCATCAAACTACAAACAATTCTGCAACATTACCCCAAAATTTCACCGATACCGATCCATCCTCAAAACAGCAGACAAGAAGCAAATCAATCCATCAGGAAAAATCTGTCTTCAAAATAATCCAAATGAGGTCTAAGTAAGGTCTAAGTAAGGCCTTAGTAAGGTCACTGAAAAGAATTTACAAAAGGTTAGTTCAACGCACAAACCAAAGTAAAAGTTAAAAAACACTAACTTTTCATAATAAACATTTACCTGAGGTTACAACATGATCACCAAATTGTGACTGTTCAACTTACAGACACATATCAAAAGCGAAACCTAGAAATAAAAGAAAGTTCTAGTTAACAACCAATTTTTTTTTTTCTAAGTGAGGGTGGTTATACTTTTCATCACCCTATTTATGAAATCTATAATAAACCAATTTAATACCTGCAAAAGCTGGCTCGCCATATAATTTCTGAATTAATTACTAAACATTTATGCTAATTTTTCTATTTGAGACCTGAAATGATAAAAATTACAACTCTCAATACAATATGCCCAGATGTAGGTAGGCTACATTTTCTTTACAAGGATTTCCAAAGGAGTTTCTCACATACTTACCATTTTTCCAGTCATTTATATCAAATCATTTTCGGAATTCATTCATCCAAATTGACATGTTGGCGGCGTCTGAAACGATAAAAAGAACCATGTGCTCAGACTCTAAGAAATGTCTCGCAACAAACAAAAATCAACGCAAACCTTTCTGCAGATACTTACCAGGAATAACTATCAAACTACAAAATAATTTGGGGCGTGCCCCATATTCAAATATCTAATTTTTCATTTTCCACACACGTTCCACTCCGACGCACGACCAACAGTGCGGAACCGGAAAAAAAGCAGCTGTCACACTTGACAAATGTCAGTGTCATCATATCTATGCCAAAATATGGACTGGAGTCCTACATCCATTCAGCTTTTCGTTTCACGCGAACTTATATAAAAATATACAACGTTACATCTTACAAAATGATTTGGATTTCTGAATCTGCAGTGCTTGCTTCATGGATCACTTTGCGGAGAGAGTCATGTGTTCATTATTTATATAACTATTTATAGGTGAATAGTTAATTTTTTAAAAGATTCTAGTTCAGCTATTATAATTTCCACACACAGAAAGAGAAACACCTTTCGTGTTCAAAATGCTTTTCTTTGAAATAACATCGAAAAGTTTAAATAATACCTTACCATAATAAAACATGTATTGAATTTTACTCATGGCATGTTACACAATGTTTAATTTGTTCTGGTGAGCGCTATCTGCCACATATTTCAAACAAAATGGTGTTCCATAACTGCTCGTTGGTTAGTACTTATTTGCCCATGGCGTAACAGGCCGTCAAAGTAAACAGGTAGCATTGTTCGTGGTAAATCATTCACAGCTGCCCATACTTTACGAGATAGCAAATTTCGTTCGACGCCTCCCTTTACGAGTGTCCCAGCCCTAAAATTCCTCTGACAAACGGAACATTCTTAATCAGTCCACGTTTACTGCAATTTTTTTCCTCCCATAAATAAATAATTTACAGGGACCCAAGAAACAAGCCCACGTACCTCACTTGTTATTCTTGAAGCCGTAAAACGGAACACAAAAGATACGACGCCGAAAGATGTATCCATCTATCTTATCATCGCAGTAGGAACGCGTAAACTGGAACGCAGCAATATCTGCTCAACTTGAAGGTAGAAAACTGTAGAATAGGTTGTTTTTGTTTAATTTGAACAGTTTTTATTATTAAACGTTTGATTATTTGATAGATTTGAACAGGTTATTTAAGTAACTACTTTGACTTCACCATGCAGAAAAGTTCAGCAAGGATAATCGGTAAAAAAATATATTTATTGTATCATGATATATATATGTAATACGGATATATACGTTATCTCAATATATATGTATACATATTTATTGTATTAAGTTAATTATTATTATTTAAAAAATATAAAAACACAACTTTTCTTTTCCGTAATTTAATTTAGCACTGCCGATAACCGCATATATTACAATTCCAACAACAATGGGTTGGCTGGAAGATATCTCTTTTAGGGATAAGCCCACCTTTGTTAACATTGTGACTTCATGTATTTCCTATACAACTTTTAAGTGCAATAAAGAATATAATTAAAAAAAAATAGTACTTATTAAGGAGAAGGTGAACATTAAGCAACAGTTTAGTTAGAAAACAGTGAAATAACACATAAAACCTTAGTTAAGTTAAAGTAAAGTAAAGTAAGCCTATAACGTCCCACTGCTGAGCAAAGGCTTTACCTCAGCTATAAGGTATTTTTAGCCATACTCCACCACGCGGCCTCAGTGTTTCCAAGGCAAGTGACTAACCTTGCTGTCAGATGTTATCGAGGTGCCCATAAGGCCCCTGCCTAGGCTCAACCACTAATATCTACCCATATTAGCCGGGACCAACAGCTTTTGACGTGCCTTCCAAAGCACGGAGAGGCTGGTGATATGCGTCACTTATATTGTCGGAATGGTCACCCATTCAAATACGACCGCGCTGTAGGTTGCTTCACTTCGGTATCACTACCAAAGGGCTGCTACCACTGCGCTACGAGCATTAAGCTTTAACTATGTTTAAAAGCAAATATAACTATACATATCGATGCACTCTTACCAAATTAGAAAAATAATAATAAAAAACAAAAAAAACAACAAGTGAAGTCATCAATCCACATAATTTATTTCTCGTCTGCTCTAACATAAAGTTCGAGCGAATACATAATTTATTTCAGTACAATTTCCTGCATCCTGGTAACGATCATTGTTTCTCAAAGTATCTGGCTTCGCTCGATAAGGCTTTGTTGGATAAGATCCGTCAACGTCTTACAGCATCCAGCCGAAAAATTGGCAGAGATTGCGGCTAATATCAGCGTGGAAAGCGTATTATAAAATATACTGTTTAAAGTGTGTTCTTGTTTGCAGCAGAAGTTAAAAGAATCACTCCCTTAAGGACTGATTTCTTGATCGTTTCTTTACTGATGCTAATTACGTGGAACAAAAAAGCAAAAAATACCTTACCAGCATTAAAATAGCTATTCTGTTACTTTATTACCGTATCTTTAGATCAAAATATGCACAGACGTCATTATCAAAGCACTAGTAAAGACTTATAACCATCTTGAATTCGATCACGTAACCGGCTCTAAGACTTTTGCGATGATTGTTACCATAAACATCATATTACCTATGTTCTTGATTTACATCAACTGCACGTTTTAGCTGCATTATATAGCGTTTTAGAATTAACCTAAGCGTAGAGCACATACCATCTCTAACGGCCGAAAAGACTTTGTATATGTTAAAAAATATATTTAAAGTTGATACAGTGTTATGGGGATATTCCGTCTCTGTATTGTATATAAAATAACAGGAAGATTACAAAATACCAGCGAGCGAATATCGAAGTGAGCTGCTGGCTACATTCTGATGCACCTTTTGCTTTGTTACTCATTTATTTTGCTTTTCCATGTCAGTTCAAAGTTAGTTGCGTTGTTGTTGTTTAAAGTTACACACATTCATGCAAATAAACTACGGGTCATTGGTTTCCTGGTTTTAGTTAAATTAAGGTCAACTTATATAAGGCCCAACTTCTTCATCGATGGTAATGGTAAATTTTGATATCGCCGGTTGAATATTTATTATGTGTGTTTTGAGGAAAAACTACCTTTACCAAATTGGTTTCCTTTTTATGGAACAAAAAGCAAGCAATCCCTTGCCGGCATTAAAATAGCTATTTTGACGATTGATTACTGAGTCTTTTGTTCAAAATATGCACAGTTGTTATTATCAAAGCACTAGTAACGACTAATTACTCTTGAAGTTGATCATGTAAACGGTACTTTTGCGATTCACAATTAATCCAAGCATATTACACATAATATCTCTAACGGCCGAAGAGACTTGGTATATGTAAAACTAGTATGAAATCTGTCAACGCCAGTATCTTTGACAACTTTATTTAAATCGCCATCGCATGCCAAACTATTTCGCCTGTAATTTGAATGTGCTGTTGGCACATGAAGCGGATCGCTATGACGAAGAACTCTTTTAAGGTCATAAAAATTTAATTTAGAAGTACAGAATTTCCTCTTTAAAGATTATATCGTGGGCTCCAAATCTGCGATGCGTATTCACGATGGCTACGAACGCAAGTAAAATACAGTAGTTTAAGAGTTTTAATGTTGTCAAATGTGACAGAGCTACGTATGACGAAACCTAGAGCCTTTGATGCCTTGGCGCGGATTGTTTCAATGTAATTATTAAATATTAATTTCGAGTCTTGTATCACTCCTAGGTCACGAAAGACCTTTGCTTAAGCAACAATATCTGTCCCCGCAATGTGTAAGAGTATAGAAGAGTATTTTCTACTCTAAACTTAGTGTAGGTACTACACGGTTTATTTCAACGCGAGTCTGATTGCACCTTTACCTGCAAACCTTTACTGTACAAAATATTCGCTAGATTGTTGCTGCATTTTCCCAAATTCCAAGTGGCAAAGTGCCGGTCTCCCTAAAGGCACAATTTGAGTCCACTTCAGCAAAAGTCCCGGAGCGCCCCTGTCTCGGCTTGTTTACCACTTTTTTACTTTCCTGACAAATTTAGACACTTACAAAATGGCGCGCAGCAACTTGCTAAATTGTTTCGTTACTTTTAAATTGGATATGCAAATGTGTAAACAGGCCACGCTTAACCAATTCGACATTTTATTTTGCAGTTACTTTCTGAGGTAAAATTGGCTTTCTATGTTTTTCTCAGTCAGACGTATTTTATCTTTTTTTTTTCACGTTTATTTTATTTTCCCGTCGTTTCACTTCCAACGTAAAACGCATGTGTCCGATTTCCCATACAGACCATAATCCCTATTCAACTAACACGAGTTTAATTTTACGCAACAAAGGTTGCATGTTTCCAGAGTTTGAACTATTTATGTGCGAAAACACTAAAATCAATCTCTATTTGGTGGTTTCGGGGCCACGAACGAATTTAAATGTAAATGGTCAGATAAAGTGCGTTTTGTATTCGAAAAACATTTAAACAATAAATAACTCATGTGTTTTCTAATTAGTATTTTAAATGGGCGCCCTACAACAACGTCGCTTAAAAATAAAAGAACAGTTAATGAAAACGTTTCCTACCCTTTTCAGATCGTAAATCGTAGCTAAACGTGTCTGTATGCACCGTTCTAATCCGAAACCGACGTATTTATTCATGTTTCCTGTGTTTACCCTTTTTGGGTTTCCGATGTCAACTAGATTTAAAACAAGATGTGATTTGATAAGATAGGAAGAACGAGTAAATTTGCAAAAAAAAAAACAAACAAAGAAAAAACACTGTGATACTCCTTTATTTTCTTGCTTTAACTTTAATAAGCATCGAAATTATTTTCTTTGATTAGATCCATGTTTGACTAAAGTGGAACTTGTAAGCAAAAAAAAACGCATATCGATGTACAGTTAGCCGTTTGGCACACTGATAATGAAGGACAAAACTAAATTTTTGACTCGTTGAACAATATTGATCTCGTACGCCATCTACTTCTACTAGAATGTCCTTTTGGTTTTAAGTTTACCATGAAATGTGCAATTATTGATGGTGCATGAGCTTTTAAATAAATAAAGTCATGGGGTTTTAAATTCTGATTTACATAAAATGCTTAAAGATATTGATTTAAATAATTGTTTTCAATCGCTTACTTTCATTAGCCCTTCGCTTATGTTTCAAGTAGTGTAAAAACACAAAGTAATCCCCAAAAGGAAAAAAGCACTCGGAAATTATTTAAAATTTTAATTATTAAAAATTTTTATTATCAGATATTGAGTCATAAATATTTAAGCCAGATCATGTTATTCAAATAGAATAGTTTTTTCTTGGCTAATTAACAAAACATGTTTTTTATGCTGGTTGATTTAAAAAATATATACTATTGGTCAACTCTTGAAATCAACGATAAAAATATACCGGTGCCCTTTGTCATTTTCACTTTTTTCTATTGTTGTCAATGTTTTTTTTTTATTTCGTCTATAAGTAAGCAGATTTGCACGGATGAGTAAGTTAGTGGAGGTGACTCGTCAAAATGGTGGCGTTCACTATAAAATCTTCTTATTCACTCCCACTTTTCAGCTGTCACTTATATCGCTATTTCATGAAACAAAATCTGCAATTTGAAATAACCTGTGTTAGTTTTCGTGTCAAAATTTAAGGTTGCGTTCTTCCACTAATATTTTTGTCTGTGAGAATAATTCGATCGATATTTTGAACAAGATTTGAATTATTTGATAGTCCACATTTAATGTACTCTGTGTTCTTCCCTGCCGTTACTAGTGTATTTAATAGTGAGTTGTATTTATAACGACAGTAAATAATCTGATATGCTGTGCATACAATTGAGGTAACATCTCTTGCCAAAACACATTATACCCAACATCAAATGTACAGTTACACAGCTAAATTATATGTTTACCTCACAGTCAAAATGAAAAATAGTATGTTTAACTCGGACCAACCCATTTTACCCTCAAATTATTGGCGCTCTAACTTCGCCAAAAACATTTCGAATGAAATGGGTCTCTTTCTCTCTTTGTATAAAAATATACTATTTTTAAACATTAACCCTATATAGAAGATTTACACAATACTGAAAAATATATTCTGTTCTCGCAGACGTAAGCACAGTACTGCTGTTTACAAATCAACCTCTAGTTCCAATAAACTGGATCATCCTATAAACCCGTTCCTTTCCATTTGGATAAAAGGTGTGAAGCCATATTGTAGTTGTTACATGGTACTGTCAGTAGCGAAGCGAATTTATAAACTGTTGCGGTTTTAACTTTAAGTAATCTCGTATGCAGAGGAAGCACTGCAAATTTAGCAATTTTAACTATGACTCGCTTCCAAAAAAACTAAAATATTCAATTCTACTATTTATTAAATTTTATCTTAGCATATCAAAAATTTTACTACTGTTCTTGATTGCAAGTTTTATATGTGTTATTATTTTTATTTCATCTATTTACTGACTTCAAAAAATGAAATAATCAATTCAATGTGTATGTATGTGATATCGTTGGAATTTGATTAAGGCTTTCAAACACGTGTGAAACATTTTGTAAGTGTATATATGTTTTATATTTGTATGTTTGTCCACGGATTTCTCAAAAAGGAGAAGCTATAGCGAGATGAATATTTTTAGTTCAATCAGGAATTACTTTGACTTAGGGTACAATGAAAGTTTCATCAAAATCTGTCCAGAAGTTTTAGAGATATGGGTGATAATTAAAAACATTAAATAAAAAATAATTTAAATAATTATACCGGCTTCAGAAACTGAATAAACTTTAAAATAAGGCATTCGTCCTCTTTTTAGGAGAATCAATTTCTCTTGGAGTCAGTGCATGATGTATGTAGAGTATTGGTGTAGGTAGGTAAGCTTGACATCATGCACCGAAAAAAAAAGAGTCGGTCAAAATGAGTCTCAACTTAATGACAAGATTATAACGGATTCTTGAAATTTAAAGTATGAATCCGTTTGAATGCGTTGATGAAGGGTAGCGTCAATTCTATTCGTAGCGACATTTGCATAAGCTTGTAATAGTAGTTCAATGATTTTAGGTCCCTGTGTTTGGATGTCGGTATCTACGCGGTCAAGTTACGATCAAAATTAATACTTTTAAACGCTAGGCATAGGTTAATATTTTTTTATTTCTCAAGACACGTGCTACATGTCTGCTCTGGACCGTTACCATAAGTTTATGGCAGTTTTACTCACTAGCGACGACTTAAAAAAATCTATGAAAAGTAGCCTCTAGTGGTCACTTGCAGAACCAAAATTTTCCATACACTTTTTTACGTCGTTGCTAGGGAGTAAAACCACCGTAAACTTATGGTGACGGTACTGATATAAACGGACCTATAAACCGCTGTACTTTCGCCGCTCTTTAAAAGGGTAATCCGCTCTTCCATCATCGATGTATCCCCGCCCTTGCAAACACAAGTACGCGTCCCATAAACCGGATGTGACGAGATATGCGCCTTCACCCGCTCGTATCAACACACAGCTCACTGCGCCGTTCGTTTTTCAAACTGAATGGACTCCCTCTGGTGGAAATAAGTCGATGTGTGAGCAAGTGTAACACTTGTTTTGTCGTTCCGATTCTATTTTCAATATGGTATGCTTTTTATTTGGTTAGAGTTCTTCTTGCTGATGGTGCACTGCTCTTTGCGAATGGCAAACATTCAAGGTGGAATGTCTTTGAGTTTTTTATTTGCTTCTTTACTATTGTGCAAATCTATAACATTTTATCAACACTATATAGAATTTTTACATTTTAAATTACACGTTTTTTCGAAATATAATAAGTCATAAATGATTTTCTTGTGATCATATACATTTCACATTGAAAATTAGGTAGTATTCTGATTTTGATCCTGCTCGACTCCTCAAGGCTCAGTTGTTATTACCTAGTTGTATGAATTCACGAATAGGCTTTCTAATAGAAAGTTGGACAATGAGTTTATTATGTACAGTATCAGTGTTATAAAACATGTGATTTGAAATCCATAGATATTAAGAGTACCCAAATGCATGTCTGAGGCAGGTACCCAAATTACCTCATTTGGGAATTTAGACACCAAATATAGACACGCAGTAGTGTGTACAGCCAACATTTTAGTTAAAGCAAGCAGCACCTTGAATCTGCTTTTAATGTCCTCATATTGGAAATAAATACTGTCACAGACACCAGACCCACACGGTCTGGTGTACGTTTAACTATGTTTTATTTATAGGTAAATTTTTGGATAAAAATAAAAATTGTTTTTTGTTAGAGTCAATAGCGATTAAATATTGTATTTATTTTCGGGCTTGTTTTATTTCAATAATAAGAAACAGGTTAGTTAGAAATTCCCACTTGTAAGCAGGAAGGGTCATAATTAAAACTAGCTAGGAAATATAAAAACATATGTTGGCGAAGGGGCGAAGAATACCTTGGTAGGCTGTTGCGGAGGACCGCTAATAATATTAGAAAACTGAAAAGTTTGTTTGTTGCTTTGTTTAAACACGGTAATCTCAGGAACTACTGGAGCAAGTTAAAAAAAGAGATTTTGAGTTGAATAGCTTATTTATCGAGGAAGGTTTTAGACTCACATCACGCTGCGATGGAAGGGGAGGGAGCAATCTCAAAACACGCGTACGCAGTCACAGGGAACCGTTATAGTTATATGTATAATAAAGTCAGTATAAAAACAAAAATAAAATAATACATAATATCATTATTAACTTTACGGAATCCACGATGCGCGACTCCGATTCGCACTTTGCTGATTTTCGGCAAATTTCCAAGTCTCTGGAAATATAAGTTAGTAATTCACTTGACGGAATAAAACTTGAGTGATTCAAGTGGGAATAACACGGAACTTCTATAGCCACAAAATCGAACACGTTTAATATTAGATCGAGTGCATCGGTAGAAGCACTACAAAACTTCGCTTGGTTTTAGGGATGTTTGGAGACTATCGATTGAAACTAAAATAGATTTAGGTTTAGTAGTTGATGTCAAATTAACATAAAAATAAACGTAGTTCCAGGTTTCGAGTGTTTTCAACTTACACGAAAATTGATTTAGATTCTGTCTGGATTTAATAGTATTCCAATGGTTAATCATTACTTACACCAACTTACATATAAATTTATTGATCATTTTCGCTTAGTGAAAAAACACCGCATTATATTTTTTGCTAGGCACTACAAAAAAAATCTTAAAATAATAATACAAGCTAAGGACACGCTCTTTTCAAAGTTGCAACGTTGAATGGTCTGTGTTAAAGAAGTGAATTATTCAGTGGCGTGTGATAGGATGGTTAAAGAGAACTAATTGCGCAGACCCCAAATTAACTGTAACAGAGCAAGGTTTAATAAATTATACAGGCTGTTGATTTGAACGACTCAGGTAGTAGCACAAACAATACCGATATTAAAAAGATATTAAATATTTTTTATGTAAAGATAAACAAAAGCAATTTATTATTACAATACTAGCGAGCGTCGCCTCTTCGTAGCTTACTGGCTACGACGTAGTATTTCGTAGATACGCGTAACCTGCTCGCTAAAGTGCGAGTTTCCCCATCCTTTTTTTTTAGAATTTAGTAAAGAGGTATTCTTTTGAAAAACTTGCATATATTTAAAAACATTTTTTTTTAGAATATGCATAACTCACACCATTACCCCTTATTTGGACGGTACTAACCAAAACAACACCCTGTATTGTGTCACAATGCGGTAATATAATATATATATATGTTGATAAATTAGGTCAACTCTAGTGCGAAACAATCTGTGATCCGCGACTTACTCTGAAACTTGTTCGACTTTCCAACTCTTGCGGGCCACACGTCAACTTGCCGTGTACAGAACACGCCTCCAAATTATAACTTGAGCCGTTTAACGAGTCACGGAATGTTTTTCCACCTGTCGTCTGTAATGTTGTTCGGAATTGAAGGATGCTTAAGTTTGATACGGTGCCGCAAAATTATAAAGACGAATTTGAGTTACGACTGCTAAACTTAGGATACATACTTATTAACCAAATGTCTGAAAGGGTGATATCTTTTGAGCGCTTTTGATACTTCTCCACTGTATGTATTGCACAAATACCAGGTGCACTCTTCATTCTTTCATACTGAGCCCGGTGAGACTGGAACAATCAGTTGCATGATCAACGGCTTAAGGCTTTATTAGATACGGGGAGGGGCGGTCACGACATATTTCTTAAAATCTGCTCTGCGCTCGATTATAACTACGCTGCCTAGAGAATGCTGATTAAAAAGATAAAAAAAAATGAAAAAAGAATTGACGAACTTCTTGACTTTGTCAATTTTCGTTTAAGTAATGCTACTAGTCCACCACTGCATTCGCATACCGTATGTGACATTCAAATGAGGCATGTAACATTAGCATAATGATCCCTTACACACTGCGACTTTTTTCATCGATGCAGTCGCGATGCAGCGTCGATGCAGTCGCAAACTGTCAACCTATACACACGTCGCTACTTTCAGCATCGGTGCAGTCGCGATGTTAACGCGCGTTAGCATCGATGCAGCAGATGGAAATTAAGAAATGATGTACTGTATTTTGGCGACTGCATCGATATTAATGCGCTTTGGTGTCGATGAGATGTCGTTAGCAACAATGCGGAAGCGCTACAACATCGATGCAAAATTAATCTGTTCATTGCGTGAGTCGCGATACGGAAACGCGTTTTCAAAACACGCGACTGCATCGATGCTTAAAATCGCAGTGTGTCAATGGTAAGTCCGGGGTCAATGGTAATTCCAGCTCTAACATAGCAAGATGTGTTAATTGCATCCTTGTTCATATCGTTCAGCCGCATCACTGCCGCATGCGAATGCGTACTCACAGTGTTTTCAGTCAAAACTTAATCTTTAAACGAGCACTCTCTAGGATGCTTAGCCATAATCTAGTTAGTTCATACTACATTTTTAGGGTTCCGTAGCTGAATGGAAAAAACGGAACTCTTATAGTTTCGTCAAGTCTGTCTGTCTGTCCGTTCGTATGTCACATACAAAAAATCCAAAATTATGATATTTAAGGGGGGGGGGGTCCTATACATAAAACTAAAAGCGAATTCTGTTTTTAGTCAAACTTATGCGTGTGGGTGTCTATGGATAGGTCTTTTAAAATGATAAAGAGGTTTCTAAAACCATTTTATTTTAAAGTCTTACGTTTGAAAGGTATACGCTTCCAAAGTGGTAAAATGGGCGCCCCCCCATCTAACTTCTAAACCAAGCGAGCGTAAATTTTGAAAAATAAAAAGAATAATACACATCTTGACAAAAACTTTCCACGAAAATAGGTTTGAACGGGATCGTACTAGTAGATTTTGAGATATAGTACATTTTTAACAACCGCAAACATAACTTTCTTCTCAAAACAAACACTATGAAAAACAAAGTTATGTTCGCTGTCAACAAATTATTGTGGTATTTTGGCTTAGTGGAAGTAAGTGGATCCCTAATTTAGTTTAAGTTGTCACGGAACCCTCAGTGGGCGAGTCCGACTCGCACTTAGCCGGTTTTTGTTAAATTGAAGCCTAAACAAAACAAAACGACAGCGGGACATACATTTACAAGCCTCACCATACTATTTTGACCAAACACAAAAAAGCGCTTTGAAGCTATTGTACCCGCGTCAAGTGACTGAAACATGAGAATAACGGCACCGAAATATTGAAGTATCGCGGATTCCAATGAATATTGAAAACTGGCCTTGAATTTAGAAAATCCATTTTGAATAGCAGCACATCGTAAATGGTTGAAAAATGTTATTTACTCGTGTATTGGAGAATCATAAGCCTTTGAAAGAGCACAAAAAGGTAAAACGAAGCTCTCTCTCCATCAATCAGAGTAAATTGAAAACCGCAGAAGGTAGTCAATACCTACCTGTGTGGTTTGAATGATGAGCTTTATTTTGCATTATTTGCTCGTGAATGATCTGATAGCCAATGTCTTTAGGCGCATATTTATGATTTAAAATAATTTTTATTTTGACTGTGATGTCTTTCATGTGGTCAAAACTTTAAAATGTTACATTATATTTATTTACTGTTTTTTTTTTACTTTTAATATACTTATGTGACAATCAGAGTGCGTATGGCGATGTTACTTTGACAGTTAAGCAGCACTGCTTTTGTACGGATTAGCAAATTCGTATTACGATTTTGCATTGTAATATATATAAAATAAAATATAAATAAATATTATTGTAGTTTGTATTATTATTATATTAATATTTTGTAAATATCCGTCAGTTTGAGTGTAAATTGAACTGCCTGGAACTTAAACGGGTTAAGGCAAGATCACAATACATGCCCAGATAGATTAATATTTCAGAAGTAAAGTCCATTCCATTCCAGTCCATTTTAGTCGAATATTGTAAACTATCTTGACATTCCTCGATAAGGAAGTAATTTATTTTAAAATAAGATAAACACTTAATTCGCAACCTACATTGGTAATTCGTCGTTGAACACTGTGATATTTAAATCAAATAGTTAATTAATTTTAATAACTGATATTATTTTTAAAGTTATAAAAAGATTGTTAACAACATTTGACTACCAAAGACATACAACAACAGACTATACACAATGAAAGGTTTATTTTCATAGACGAATACTATAATATGGCAAGTTTCTTTGCGTACTACTCAATTTTGAATCCATATAATTCGATGTGTATATTTTGAAGGCAGTACTGAAATAAAACTATCAAGAATTGACATTTAAATCGTCAATTTCGCACAGAGCTGCATTCTCAAACGTGAATCTAAATTGCCAAATGGCACAGACTTCGCAACTGGAACTGAACGTTTTGACAGGAAATTAAACTAGCAGCTCGTTGAATTTTTTCGTGTGGGAACCGGTCAATTTCTTTTGCGCTATTCTTTTTTCGTCACGTTTTTTTTAGAATTCAAATAGAGAATTGTAAAAGAAAAAAAATCGTGTACACTAAACTAAATGTCGATTATAACATTCATATGCAAGGCTAAGCATATATTTTTAATCTGACGGTCCTAGTTTCCTACTACGCCATACAAAATCAGTTGCAAAACGAATATCAACTATATCTATCATGTATGTACGAACCCATGATGAATTTATATTGCGATAGTACAGTGAGTCCAAAAAGAGCTTATTCAGTTGAGCTTTAAAGACTCATGAAAGAAGAAGAATATTTTTATACTACGTACACTTAGCACGGAAAAACTTCATGTGAACTAAATTTTATTAGAAAGTTTTCCGCACTAACGGATTAACAAAAGAAAAACCTAAAGTGACGATGCTAAAATTAATAAAAACGTAGAAGATGAGATTCTGTGCGAAATTTTTATAATGGGTTCCAACGTTAAAGCAAACTATGCACTCGGGTAAAGTTGGGGTTCCCAACTTTCCAACTATATAATTGAAAGTTTGTTTATTCACAGGAAAAGTACGAGAGCGTTAAACCGGTCAGCTGAAAGTGGGAGAAAACTTGAAATAATCAATAATGGACTGGAATAATTAAAACTCGATAATAAGAGGCAGCTAGGTAAACTAAAATATACAGATTTTAAATGATAGGTAATAATTATTATTAGAATTAGTCAGAGGAGATAATATTGCTGATAAATGATAGCTATGACTATGACCATGACTTTTGGTACAGTGTTAGGTTGTTTTCCTACGGCAGCCCAGTTCTGCAGGATCACTGCATTATTGGATGCCGTTAAATCTTGTGTATTAACATGAGAGTCTCCCGTTTTTTGCTGTTAAAGTTGTCTGTTAACTGAGTCCCATCAACTCTTAACACTGTTCTGTCTATCTCGCGGGCAATTACCAAAAAAGCGTCGCCCTGTATATGCCTATCTTTCACAGTATTGAAATGGTAATTGATGAGCTTGTGCATACTGTCATTTTAAAACCTAGTGGAAATAAAAGGTACAGGTTTCAGTATTTTGCGGGTCACTGCGAACGGGATGTCCGTGTGAATATTAGCATTAAAACGCGTATACAACAAAACGGAATCCTAGGGAAAACAGTTTCTGCAAATACGGAATGTATCCATTTCTAACCGCCCGGTTACAGAGTTACGTTACCTACAAGTTACATTAGGGTTAAAAATATATTTCACTTTCATCTCGCCATTTCATGAAATACTCGTACCTGCCCCCCGATTCAGAACCATTCGGTTACGGATTGGGTTACGATTCGATAACTTTTACATATTAATTGAATTATAACTACGTGGATTTATCCGATGAAACTATTTTATTATGATCTTTTATTATATTTGTAACCGAACTGACATATCGACATCCGATCAAAATGCGACATTAATTTAAAAATGAATAGAAAATCTAGCCGAAACCCAAACCGAATGACTTATCGAAAGTTCTGAATCGCCCTTCTGATGGATGATAGATAATATGAATCTATACCTGAGCGTATCAATAAAGAAGTCGTCTATGATCTAATTTAACTTTCATTGTCGCTACCTCTTAAAATGTCTTGTCTTACGACACCTATATAGATAACTGGTGACGTCCCGCGACATTGTCCGCGCGTTTTAAGTTTGCTCCTTGCCCTCTCGTTGCAGCGTAATGTTTTATAACCTAAGACCTTCCTCAATAAATAATCTATCTAACTCAAAAATATTTTTTCAAATCGGTCCAGTAGTTCTTGAGATTAGCGCGTTCAAACAAACTCTTCAGCTTTATAATATTAGGTATCTATAGATGTTAGTTTGCAGATTCACAATGTTTTCATTTTGTTACCTCTAGCTGAAACACAATCTTACTGTGTCGAAAATTTTATGGTTTCCAATATACCGAACAATGGGACCTGTCAATGACATATTTGTATGACTAGAACGCGCCATACAATTATGTTTCGTAATGCTTTTGTTTACGGCTCAATATTGAGTGAAGTCGGTAAACAGGTTACATTCTCCGTGCACATTTTCAATGCGCAATTCCATACTGTTCCTTAAAATCGCTAGTGCTTGAATTTCAGAACATTACGAACAGCACGTCAAGCTTAAAATTGCGGTATCTTATGCGGTCGTGATAAGGATTATTTTGCAACAAGAATGTCTATATAATGTGCCGGTGTCTGTACAATGGCTACGTTGAAACAATAACGGGTAAAATCTTGGGCGGATTGTCGCTTTGGTAAGGCTTTTAGATCTTACGATCTTAAAAGCACCGCACGATGTGACTGTCTTAATCTGAATCAGGAATACGTCTTAAAATAAATTTTGCTTAGTAAAGGATATCATACATTGGAACTGCTAGGGCCAGTTTCGTGGTCGATAGTTAACTCAACTAATGTTTTTTTTTTTCGAAACACGTAAATATTCAACCAATGATAACAACTTTTAACCATGAGTTGAGTTCAAATTGATCACGAAACCGGCCGTACAGGTACTGTTCTAACGTTGGATATCCTTTTACAAAGCTTAATTTACCTAACTACTATAAGAAGCATTCCTGTAATCTTATAGATCACGTAACCACTTTAGGTAAGGTATTTTTTTTTTAAACTCGCACACTCGTGAAAGTTCAATCGCTGGTAACGACATTTAAAACCATTATTTGAGTTGACTTTTGATCACGCATCCGTGCCTTAGTCTTGATATGCCGTGGTGTATTTCATGATGTTCATTTGAAAATATATGTCAATCATCTAGGTAAGCCTAGTCAACGGCCTAACTGTTGTGGGTTTGCTACAACAGTATCCGTCATTATCGTTTCCAAGCACAGAATATAATATGAACCGTTGAATATACTTAAACAGGCGCAATATCGTTCACTGAAGTGAAATAAGTGATATAGTTCAGTGATAATGTATCACTCATCAAGTTCAATTACGAATAGTTCAGTAGATCTACTATCACAATATCACCCACTACTTCACATTCATTTAGCTGAATTGTTTATTTGTCGTGCTCAGATATATTCTTATGACTAAAAAATAAACACTTTTTGCAAGATTTCGGCAGTCTAGAATTACTATGATAAAATAGCTGTCTGTAATTACAACAAAAATAACCAAGGTACAACAAACATTACCAAGGTACTCTGAAAATCACTTCAAACATCAATGAATAAAACACTCTTTTACGGATTTTTATTTGCGTTAACTTCAGAAACAACTATTCCAACATAAATCTATTAAACAATTCAACAATTCTGAATTCATAATAACTAAAACAGTCTATCTAATAAATCTATTTTAGTTAAATATTGCACTGTTCTGTCACTTTCTGTCTAATGATGACACCTCGAACAAAGAACCAGACAAAATAGTGTAATAGTTAAAACAGGTTTATCAGACTGTTTGCGTTTTTATGAATAAGAGGGTAATTCTTATAGCAAAGACGTTAAAAAACCTTTCATCTAGCGCTACGAGTACCTAAAATATTAATTTGGCGCGAAACTCACGCGAGCCGAGCCATGCAACTATCTCGCTTTTGCAGTAACTAAACAATATATCCGTACGCTTTACTTTCCATCACTGCGCTACTGAAGGACTCGACTAGTGAGCCGTATTGGACGATAGTAAACGTGTTAGTGAAGGATCTAGATTTCTGAGGTACTTCAATGGAGCATTCATTCAGGAAATACTCTATTTTACTGAAACACAGTCATCATCTTCTTATCATTATCTCACTGCTCTGGTTAGAGATATATCCGTTTGTAGGCGGAACGTTCATTTCCTTAAAGTAAAAATCTTCAAGTTTCTAACCGGCTTTCAGTTAGGTAGTTTCAGTGACGACACTAAAAGGCGAAGTTACGATGATTGCATCATAATCGTTCACTCAGCGTTTAGTAAAAGGTCTCGATCAAAACGTCTCACGTGTAAACGACACGACCATCTTATGTTTTATTTCTAGGGCTACCATGACGATTGAAGACCGATTGCATAAATGCTTGTACACATAAATAAAAACTCGTCTTATTTACTGTTGCTAGAATAAAAATCATAATTTAAAAAAGGTCATAATCCTCAGTTATATTAAACGTCAGCACTTACAATGATACAAAAAAAAACATCCCTTTGCTAACTTTGCGTTCTTACTTTTACTTTAATATAGTTTTCCTTATTTATGTCAAAAGTCTTCAACCATTGTAAACTAACTATTAACGTAATAAAGAAGCTCAAAATCACACAACGAGCGATGGAGAGGGATACCTATGTTCGGTGTTTCTCTACGAGATCGAGAGAGAGATAAAAAAATAACAGATACATAGAAGAACTAATGTAATGGCGTAGCCCTGACAATCAGTAAGTTCAAGTGCTAATGGGTAGGGCACGTAGCCCGAAGAACGGATGGCTATTGGGACAAAACAGTTCTAGATTGCAGACCCTTTGACCAGAGCGTATGATGTCCACCGATAAGATGTGCAGACGACCTTGTAAAGATCGTGGGATAAAACTGGAATAAAATTATTGGGATAAAATTTTTAAGTAGCACATAAAATGGTAAATTACATAAAAAGGGTTGCATATAAAGATGAACGGCTGAATTGATTTTCATGAAACAACGCTAAGAACTCTCGGGATAAAATTATTAAACGCACAAAAAAAGCAAGACGAAAATCGGATTATTCGTTTATAAGCTACGACACGATAGACAGGTACGTTAAACTTATTACACCCCTCTCTTGTTATGTCAGGGTTAAAAACTAACATTGCAAACATATTTTTGTATATTTTATGTTACTTCAATACCTGTCATCTCTCCACAAATCCAGGCGTATGGTAACCCTACCTCCGGCTCTCAGCGTTACGTATCGATAAGGGAGGGTAAACACGCCGATCCATTACTAAAAACATATTAACACATTGGCGGGATTGTGCCGATAAAATGTTAGTGCGCTGTGACCCTTACAAAGTTTTAGTAATCTGTAAAAAAGTGTTTGCGGCGTTATCCGTAGGGACAACGTTTATACATGTGTTGGTACCTACTTACTGAATGACTGAAGCAAAAGTTCCCGTTTTATTACACTTTGAAGCTATAACGTAAATCTTAAACATAACACACTCTGGAAAAATGCTTGAAGATTTGTAAAATGCCTCCAATTTTCCGTACTATTGCGTACTTAAAGACATATTATGAGCATTCCGATGGCTATAAAACGCACTCCCTTAAGGTTCCTTACAGCGAGTACACTTAGTACTAAATTATGAAATAGTGTTAAAATAACAGCAACAGCTGCTGATCATAAACTACCAATATAGAATTTTGTTTATTTAAGGCATCTGCAATGCTTGAATGCCTTCATTGGTCAGGGGTATCAAAGAAGTTAAGCTATAAGGAAGCGATAAGATGATGATTCAAGCTACAGGGGAGGTACAGTACAAATTAAAAAAACAACTCAAGTTAAATGTGACACGATATTGAATTTCGAATCAATCAGACATAAGGAAGTTAGTCAAAAGCCCTCATCATCTAGAAAATAACTGATATTTTTTAAACAGCTGAACAAATTTTCATTCGACATAGGTTATATGACACAAAAAACTTAACCATAATCGGTTCATCTGTTTGGGAGCTACAATACCACAGACAGATACAGAAATACACAAACAGGCACGTCAAACTTATACCACACCTCTCTTTTTATGGCGGGGGTTAAAAAGTTGATGATTGATAAGTGTTCTTTCTTCAACAATCTTTGTTTTTCAATTAGATTCAAGAAATATCTGTTTCTGTAAGTTCATGATGGTTTGATGGCAGAAAGAAATATAAAAAAAACTCGTAAACCAATAAAATACTTTCAATAAAACCACCCCTAATATATTATTTATATGGAATTTATATGGGATCGCATGCACACACCAGGATATCCTATAACGACGTCATTGAAGTGCCCAAGCAAACTAAGCAACGCTTCCGACGAGCTAGGCTTAGCCTGAATTAGCTTCACACACACCCCATCTCCTCTATTAGACCTCCCACAGAACACAACAAGGATCCATTTTCACCTACCTTTGTATAGAAAGAGGGGGGTGAGGTGGTTCAAGCTACAGTGGCCGTAGTGTTACATTCTCGGACATAAAACGCAATTTGCATGTGAAAGAGATCAACCTACCGGCTGTTTTTGTTGCCGGTGTAAATATTTACGTTTGACGGGAGCGAAAATGTTTGAACATGGGTCAGTTTTTTTAGTAGGTGAAAGCTTTGTAATGCTCATTGTGATTAAGATGAATGCACAAGAAAAGGGTTTATGTGCTCCGATGAGTTTGTTTTCTGGAGCGCTGAAGTGTGGAAGTTGATTCGTCTTTTGTGAGTGGCGAGTTTTCAATTGTACTGGAGTTTTTTTTTTCGTCTGGCAACATTACCGCTAACACCTGATCGGCTTTTGTCCCATAAAATAATTTTAATTTAAATAGTTTCTAAGTGTTTAATAGGTCAAAAACGTAAGAAAAACGTTTGATAATCGTATTCTGTGTGCGTTTGTGAGTTTGTGATAATCGGTGTTTTAAATACGTATTTAGTGCTAAGTGCTACGCTAGTGATAACCGGCCAATGACTTAGCAAAAATTCAAATTGTTAATCGTTGTCATCGCTTTTATTTCATCCGATCTAGCATTATAACCGTGTGTATTCAATATATCACGCGTTTATAATCTTATTTTTATGAATATCTAACAATTAACTGAGCTACGGTTTTGTGTTTCTATCGCGTTGAGGTTATAACTTTGTTTACATTCTATAAATAGCCTCGAGTTGGTCGAGCGGCACTTTGGTTTACGTTTTTGTTTTGATCCTTTGTATTTTGACGTAAATATGCTTACTCGCAAGGCCTGCGCTCGCCAGGAGGAGTCCAAGCTCAGGATGGCTTTGAGCGAACTACAGGCAGCCAAGGAGTCTATCGAAAAACTGCATAGGGAAAGAGATGACAATGAAAGGGAAATGCTAGGTGAGTTTGATAGGAACGCTAAACTAAGAAAAGAGATGGCTGAGCTGCACACCAACTATAACTTGGTAGTTAAAGAACGGGACCAATTGAAATTGGTGATAGAAGGGTTCGGTGAGTGCTGTGAGGAGTATGAACAGAACCTGAAACGCATATCTGTTCTTGAACAAGATCTTGGTGATGCCCATGATTATATCAACCAGCTGGAGACGGAGAAACAGGACCAAATAAACAGCCAAACCACCCTTCTATTTAATAAGTTGGTTGGTAGTGCGCCCAGCCTGACGACAGCTGCACCTAGTTATCAACCAATTTTTACAATAGATTTAACTCATGACACACCTTCTAAAGGTATTACTAAGTGCAGCAAAAATAAGTTTAAGAAATATGTTAGAATAAACCGTTTCATAAAAAAAACTAATAAATTAATCAAAAAACAAAAATCCTTACACACTAAAGTAAAATACATCAATGAGATGAGATGATCAACTTGGAGATGAACTGGATATGTATTCTTTAATATTAGAACAAAATGTAGGTAAATATGAGAAAGATGTTATGAGTTTAGAATGTCAAATTAGGGAACTTAAGCAGTCATTAAAAATAATGACTGAAACTTATAATTGTACAAAAAAGGAGTGTGGTGAACATATCCAGGCTTTGACAAATATAATAGCTTCCTGTGAATGTAACTCTTCACATGTGATTTCAAAAAACTCCATTGATATCTCTGGAAATGAGTCATCACAACTCACCAATAAGATTACTAGAACTAAGTGTAATGTGAACCCTTCCTGTTCTCAACCCAGTGGATCGCTAAGCAAGTCTGTTAAAAATATAGTTTTGTTTAGTGATCAGATTGGGAAAAACATGGGTCACTTATTATCAAAATACATGGGACAAAATGTGATCAACCATTGCATGCCAGGGGCATCATATTTAGAAATAGTTCAGAAAGTGCTTTCTTATGAGTTTCAAGAAAATTCAGATTTAATTATTTTCATAGGAAACAGAGGTAATATGAACAAGAAAAACCTAAATACATACTTTGACAGTTTAAGAAAATTAAATGTGAATAAAACAATATTGTTTACATTACCTTAAAGTAGTGGATTGCCAGACGAAGAAAATGATTTAAGATATAAAATTAATTTGCAACTGCATAAATTGACATTATATGAGGTGAATAAATTCCACCTACTTGACATGAATAATTATTTTAAAAACAAAGTGTATTTGACGCGAGATAATTATTATGTTAATAATTATTTCAAACGACAGATAGCAATGTCGCTATCATATTATTTTGACTATTCAGCCAAGAACTATCTGCTTTTATTGAGCAGATTATTGACATGAATATTCAACCATTGGAATCAGTTCCAATAACAAACAATCATTTAAATTAGTAGATCAGACAATAGAGGATAACTCTTGCTTATCAGAAGTTGTAGAATCAAATCAATTAAATATAGTAAGTAAGTAGTAAGTATCAAAATATTCAAGGCTTTTCTGGAAAAGATTTGGAAATTGAATTGTTTTTAAATAAAATGAATATTCATGTTCTCTGCATAACTGAGCACTGGCTCAAGCAGCATGAACTGATGTTATCGATAGATAATTATAATCTTATTAGTTCGTTCACTAGGGAGACTGCCATTCGCGGCGGGACACTTATATTAATTAATAATAAATTAAAATGTAAAGAGCGAAAAGACATAGTGTCTCTCACTATTGAGCGAACAATTGAGATATCGTATCGTGTGCGGAGCTGGACGACTACATTATTGTCTGTGTTTATAGACCCCCAAGTGGAAACTTTAAATTATTTGAATCTGTAATGGAAAATGTGTTAAACAAAATATGTAAAACTACAAAGAAAGTAGTTGTATGTGGAGATTTCAATGTGGACATTATAGATATTACGGAGGAAAATCGCGTTCGGTTTTTGAGCATTTTCAAATCATTTGACCTCACTCCGATTTTCGCTGAGCCCACTAGATTAACTCCTACAACAGCTACTTGCTTAGATAATATTCTCTGCAACTGTAAAATCATCAAACAATCTATTATTAATTTTGTAAAATCGGATCATTGCGGTCAGATAGTTACACTACAGAACCGTTTTATTCCACCCCGTCTCGAAATCAAATGCAGGCCGGTCACTGCATCTTGTAAGGACAAATTTAAAAACCTTTTAAGTGATAAAATACCGTCTATACCCTTTGATAAAAAAAATGCTAGTGACTTGTATGAACAATTATTTCAGGTAGTTAAAAAACAATTTGATATTACTTTCCCTCAAAAGAAAATACTTATCAATAACTGTAAACCGAAATTCAGTGACTGGGCTACACGAGGAGTTTATACAAGTAGGAAAAAAATGTTTGAATTGTATAACAAAAAAGCATATAGAAAGGATCTATCGTTTCATGAGTACGTTAAGAGGTACTCAAAAATTTTCAAAAGAGTTTGCTATGTAGCTAAGTCGAATTACATACGAGATAAAATTAAAAAATCTAGTAATAAAATCAAAGAAACATGGAATATTATAAATAAAGAAACATGTAAAACGAAATCTCATGATAACAAATTTAGTCTAGAAATAAACAACAAGCTTATTAAATCTGATGACGAGGTAGCAAACTCTTTTGAGGATTACTTCTGTAACATTCCTATAGAGACGACTAAACAGTTGAGTTCTTGCTCAAGTCACGCGAAATCATTACTTGTGTCGAGTGTTCATAAGTGCGAATCCTCATTTAAATTCAGAAATATTAGTCCTTTAGACATCATAAAAACATTTAAAGAATTAAAACAAAAGAAAACAGAGGATAAATCGGGTATATCAATAGACACAATAAAACCCATTATACCTCTAATAGCTCCTTACTTATCTTATATCTTTAATGAATGTATTGACCAAAATCAGTTTCCAAATTTATTGAAACATAGTAAGGTTGTCCCTTTATTTAAATCGGGAGACAAAAGTGACCCCAGCAATTTTAGGCCTATTTCAATATTACCCACAATAAGTAAAATTTTTGAAAAACTCATTTCTAATCAATTGCTTTCCCATTTTAAACTTAATAATTTACTACACGAAAAACAGTTTGGGTTCTCTAAAGGTAGAAATACAACTGATGCCGGAGTAGCACTCATCAGACACATTCTTGATGCTTATGAAGACAAACATGATGCCGTAGGTGTATTCTGTGATTTATCAAAGGCGTTTGATTGTGTAGACCATCAGACACTGCTCATTAAGTTAGAACACTATGGTGTCTCGGAAAACTCATCTAAGTTTTTAAGTTCGTACTTATCAGGTAGAATACAATCAGTTAACATAAATGGTACCTACTCTTCCGGAGCCCCTCTTCAAATGGGGGTCCCCCAGGGCTCAATATTGGGGCCTTTACTTTTCCTGATATATGTAAACGACCTGCCATTTTATTCCACAAATCTTTGTGAGATAGTTCTGTTTGCTGATGATACTTCTTTGATTTTTAAAATGAAAAGACATGAAGAAAATTTTGACGAAGTAAACAATACTCTCTCCAAAGTATTGAATTGGTTCACCACCAATAACTTGTTGCTGAATGCTAGTAAAACTAAATGTGTAAAATTCACTTTGCCTAATGTAAAGCAACTTACACCAAATATTGTACTAAATGGTAATAATCTAGTTTTAATAGACTCCACTGTATTTCTGGGCATTACACTTGACTCAAAATTACAGTGGGGACCTCATATTGAAGCCCTAGCTAGGAGGCTAAGCTCGGCTGCCTTTGCAGTTAGAAAAATAAGGTATCTGACTGATGTTGAAACGGCGAGGCTTGTGTATTTTAGTTACTTCCACAGTATTATGTCTTACGGTCTTCTCTTGTGGGGTTCTGCTGCAGACATTGATACCATATTTATTTTGCAGAAAAGAGCCATTCGTGCTATTTATAAACTAAGTCCTCGTGACTCCCTGAGAGAGGTCTTTAAGAAAATCAACATATTAACTGTGGCTTCTCAATACATTTTTGACAATATAATGTACGTCCGTAAAAATTTAGATTATTTCATGAAGAAGAGCGACATTCACTCATATAACACAAGAAATAAACACAAGCTTGTCGTTCCTAACTTCAGATTAGTTAAAACTAGTAATTCGTTCATGGGAAATTGTATAAAATTCTTTAATAATATACCACACAATCTTGTCGAATTGCCGGTTGATAAATTTAAGAAACACGTTAAAAACACGCTTATGTCTAAAGGCTATTATAAGGTTCAAGACTATCTGAACGACATGAATGTGTGGTCTGTCCAGCCTGCACCGACTGATGTACTTACCTTTGATGATTTTGATTTTACGGCAGCTAGTGGTGACTGAGTTTGTTCCGGCGTTTCTTCTCAGCACTTGCCTAATTGTCTGTGTTCTGTCTCGAAGCGCTGGTAGGGCCCAAAAGATAAGGAGACATGATTCGGCCCCTTCAGGGCACAATTATTTTTATTTTATTTTTCACTGTACATTTGACGTTCATAAGTGGCATATTGTGTCCTAAATTGAATAAATATTTTTTTGATTTGATTTTGATTTTGATTTTTTCATGCCATTTAAATATGTTCGAAATCGTAAGCCCGGTTGTTTTATTGCTTTCATAATTATTACCGTGTTATGTAAAGATATGTATATTTAATTTTAACTATTATGTACCTACTTGTTTACATAAAGTTGAATTAATTTATCTAAGAAACCAAATTTGAACGCACTAAAAAATTTAAAGAAATTCTTGATCCTCTAGGAAAGGAATCCATTTTAGGCAAATAAAATATTTTTAGAGTCGGTGCTCTCATAGTGTCTAAAACGGATACTTCCTTTTGGTCACGAGATTATTTTAAACTTTTTATTGCATTTTGGTTTTGAAGTCATTTTTTACTTTTTTTAAAGTTTTTTTTTTTTTTCTTCTAAATTTAAGTTATTACAGTAGGGGTTTACCTTATAGCTCTGTTTGTTAAGAAGCTACAAATTACCTATCATAAGTTCTGTCATTATAATCACTGAACTCCTAAGCGTTAAGGATACCATCAACTAAGCACAATGTTGACTATCAGTCGTAACAAACGTCTAAATTAGGATTTTAGTACAATATCACTATACATGCCTTTAAAATTTTAGGGTTTTCCTTGATTGCACCAAGAGCCCATCATTAGATTCTGACTTGGCAACAAAGGGACCAACTAGAAGGTATAACTTCTAGGTAAGCGAAAAAATAATCAAATCGGTCTACAAATGACTGTGATATGAGGTAGCCACAAAAAAAACATACAGTCGAATTGATAACCTCCTCATTTTTTGAAGTCGGTTAAAAATATAGACACGCTTGCAATTTTCTTTCAGCAAAGCAGTTTAGCTCGGTACTTAAGATGATAGATGATACGGCGATAGGAATCCGGGATGCGATCGCAATTAAATCGGAATTTCGGATTCAACCTCCGATTGGAACTAACAAAAGATCTAGGCAGACCAACGGACATAGTTCGACTGCAATTTATCACCCAGCTGAGCAGTTGCATAATTGTTTCCTATTTAGGATTAGTTTGAAGAGAGATGAAATTCGTACTGCTTGTTGCTCTTCTGATGTAATAATGTTATCACAAATCATACTATACACCGTGTTCCTAAGGTTATACATTAATTTTGGCACATTATTTAGAATATTCAATTGATTATTTTTTACTATGATATTTTGTTTCACTATTTTGGTCATAGTGTTCATCTAAGATACAAACTCATTTTACCACAACAAAACACAAAATGCCTATAACTTAAATTACTTCGTTCAAAAGTGAATTTTACATTGCGCTACACATTTCTTTTTCACTACACAAAACAATTAAATTGGTTTAACCTAAATTCGCAATAAATAAGAAGTACGCTATTTAAACTACTAGGAACGACCTACTTCCTTTGTACAATACGTTTACCAAGACCTATAGAAGTTTTATTCAAAGTTAATGTGTATATCCTCAGAAACACGGTGTATAATAGTAAAATACCAGCTAAGTGCGAGTCGGACTCGCGACACCAGGGTGCAGCATTTCGCAATAAATGTGCTATAAAACATTGTTGCATACCAAAATCCAATGTTCTAGGTCGACTCGAAGTACTATTTATTATTATATTTAGATTCCCGGCGAGTAATTTCGAGTTATAAAAAAATCTTTTGACTGCGTTGACATAGAAGTTCTGATTTTGTTATAGCTGTAAGGTTTTATAGACCAAAGTATTTGATATAAATTTCAATTTAATAACCCTACGCAATCATGTAAAAAGGGTTATAAGTTTCAAATTATTTAAAATATTTTTATAATACGATGCAACTATAAATTACCGGACAAGAAAGTGATCCTATTAAGGGTTCCTTTTTTTTCCTTTCGAAGTTTGGAACCCTAAAAACGTACCTATACTTTGTTTGTTACAATGTGAGTGAAACTTTATAAATAAGTATTTAATTAAAACTTTGTATTTTACTCTAATTGAAATAAAATATATTTTAATTGAGTCATAATATGCCAGCATGTAATAGTTTAAAATGTGAATAAATATGAAAGTAACACAAAAGAATGAACTCATAAATCCTAGGACTCCATCTCTTCCACATTTTTCAACTACCTATCAACGGAGCCTCCGTTAGTTAAGTAAGAAAAGAAAACAAGCAGATTCCTTAGACCTCACTATCGAAGGAAGGTATGATTAATGGGCAGCCAGAGATTGCTAGTGAACTATCCACCACGTCCCACGGTGATGTATTACCCTTAGTTCCTTGGTTCTATCTTGATTTGGGTCTTTGGGGGTTTAGGCGCTGTTTTCTGATCGAATACGATAGTACATTGGTGATAACTATGTAGAAATAATGATGTTATCAGGGAACACGAGTCATCGATTAGTAGTTATTCAAAGTTTCATTATTGAAATGTTTAACATTAAGACTTTGGATGGCCGATTCTCACGGCAATCGGACGTTTTTCATTCGATTTCAAGCTTAACCATTTTACTTACGTAATCTTTTAAAAAATCAAAACCTAAAAAACTGTTGCACCTGAACAAAATCTAAATGCAAAGAAATCGGCCTAAATAAACTGGCCTATTTCACAATTAAGATGTAAGAACTAACCAACGAATAATTGAAATCAAATTTACATCATTTAAAGTATTTGACAGATAAAGTAAACTTATGTTACGATTATGAAACAGACCTTTATGTATAAATATCGTTAGTATTGATTTTATCGATTTTTAATAACCTGTAGTTTGGTTAAGACTTTTAAGGTTATGAAATAAAATATAAAAAATACATGGCACATTTAGGTACAAAATTAGACAGTCTTCAAATTTGCATATAAAAATAATTATCAAATAACTTAAACTTACAGTATAGTAAGATGATTAAATTTATTGTGTAGGTACAAATACGAGGTGATGAAGGGAATTTGATGAATATTTCTAACAATGCTAATAACGTGTCGTCGACTAATTAGGAATTCTTCCTGTAAGGGTCGTGGAATGTTACCTTATGAATGGTGGTGGAACACGCATCGTCGGTATGTGATTGTGATAACAGGAAGACAATATTTTGTGTGCTTATTTTTTATGAAATGTTAAAATGATGTTAGTACATTACAACATAGTTACTATCAAATTGTATAATCGTATCCACAAAAAATTCAATATAGTCTTCATTATGGACTCAGCTTTTAGAACCAATTGCACCCTGTTTTTTATTAATTTGCTCGAAACTTGATATTAAAATTGTTCGAAAAGCCTTGTTTTGTTAAAAAAAAATGTTAATATGACTGATTTTATGTATGCAATATGAATTGAAAAAAATGTAATCGGTTCACTCTTGTCTATACCAGCCGGCCTAAGATGCGCTCCTATTTATCATTTATCGCGGCACTTGATTAATTTCAAATGTCTTTTTTATCATATTTTAAAAGGTTTTTAGTTATTTTGTTGTAATCATTCATTTTTAAAAGCAATAATGATTGATGTACAAGTGGATTGAATGAAGTGGATGGAGTGAATTATTTTCTCGACGCGATAAATGATATCGAGGCGTGCATGTTAGGCTTACAGACCAGCTTAATATAAAAGCGGAACTAAGATGCACTGCGCCGCGCCTCTTTATCGTTTATCGCGGCAATCGATAAATTTCAAACGTGCTTTTTATCATATTAAAAGGGTTTAAAGTATCTTTGATGTCTTCATTAGTTTTTAAAAGCAATGAGAATTGCCTTAATGTCGTTTAGTTTTTATTTTTATTTTATTGATACGATAAACGGTATAGAAGCGCGCATGTTAGGCCTACTAGCGTGGCATAGCATAGATAGACAGAGACAATGGATGTACATAATTAATTCAGTTAAAATAATACACGGAATGCATATTTTTTTAAGATTACTAAAATATAATTTATCAAAAGTTTCGTCAAATGTATACTTCCGCTTTTGGTGTACTTGGTTCAATCAAACATCATCAAGTACTAAGAGACGGAATAAAATAAAAATTACATACAATATAGCTCCTCGTAAATTTGTGTGGTCGACAACCGGGGTTCCGCGTCGGTCTCAGATACGCGTGGGCAGCCGGGAAATAGCTCATTTAAAATACAGCAGCGCCGAGCTAAGCGAGGAAGCTACGGCAAGGGCCTTCGTGCTTTTTACAGCCCCTAGGGATTCCTAGTTTGGCTAGAATGTAAGTAGTACTGACTCGAGTGGATATAAGTTGGAGAATCCAAAATGTATATTTATAATGAAACTGCTCTTGAATATACTATTATACTAAAGCTATTCGTGCGACTAGTTTGTATCTCAACACATGTGATTTTTCTATGCGTCTTATAATTCAACAGAAGGTCCTCATATTAAAATAAAAATGAAGGTAAAAACACTAATAATTATACGTCCTTGAGGTAAAAGTAGCTTATTATTTGAAACATAAAAAAAAAAAAATCTAATTAGCGAATCGACCTAATTTACAACGGATTATTTGACGACCCGTCTGGTGTAGTGGTCGAGAAATCGCCTACTACGCAGCGGATGCGGGTTCGATCCCCGCACAATACAAACATTTGTATGCATGCACATGTCTGTTTGTATTTATCTGGGTGTTTTCTATGTATATCATGTATGTATTTACAAACAAAAAGTATTTAAGTATTATATCCGTTGTCTGGCACCCATAACACAAGCTTTGAGTAGCTTACTTTCGGACTAGATGGCGATGTGTGGGAATGTCCAAAGGATATTACATTCATTGACATGAATGTAATAGTCCCTCTAGCCGATATCGACTATGGTGAACAGTCACAACGACTTACCGACTGCGCGGGACATAATTATAAGTGTGTGTATTACAAGTGTGTGCGCAAACACAGGTGCACTCTCTATTCCTCTCACTCTCAAAGCCCGATGGGACAGCAATCTGACACGACCTGAGAGAGATCAGGGCACAGGACCAACGGCTTTATGTGCGCACCGAGACACGGGGCTGAAACACCGCCTTATTCTAAACTCTGGGCTACCTTGAGAATTTCTGACCAGAAAAACCCAGGTACGTATTTTTGGCCCGACCTGGGAATTGAGCCCGGGACTTCTGGCGCAGCCGTCGCTTTAAAGTGCGACCCTCCAACCGCTGCGCCGCCGAGGGAGTCAACATATTATTATACACATAGCATTATTTAAAACTTGCCTATTTTATGTTCCGGGTAACAATATAAACTCTGTCTTACCGCATTAAAACAGCATATTCATCAAAGTCAAAGACGTAAAAAGTGGCAGCCAGAACCGAGCGTGCAACTGACGTTGGTCGGTTAAAAATGCAAAGGCTCTTTGCCCGCGCAAACATTTCTTTTGTGGCGCCTAAGTGCGACTCGTGACTTGAACCGTGTGGCTTTAGATCGATAACTTTGTGAATACTGTGTAAACGTTGGTCACATAAGATGGGAATCGTAGTGCGATTACGTATTCTTTAAGTAGCTGTCTATTTGCAGTTTGATTGTGACGTAGTATTTTGATGGGTTTATAGGTTAGTACTTGCTGGCATTTGACAGTGCTGATTTATAATGCATGCTTATGTTTTTAACCATCGAAATAATAATTAATTTCTGTCTTTAATAATGGACACCAATCAAATACTTTTCTCTGATCCCAAAGTTAGTAGCTAATGCACTTTTGCTATGGAAAACAGACATAGCCAGACAGACCCGAGACAGTATAGAAAAAATATGATTTCAACATAGAACCTAACGCAAATCGAACCCGGAACCTCAGAGCGGCGACGCTTTGAAACTTTGCGTGCGTACTTAGCCACTACACCACGGAGGTCGTCAAGTATATTAGGAATATGAACTTTTTGTATTTAATTAACTACAGTGACTACCCATACCACCCCTGAATTGTGATAGCATTTGTATCCCTTGCATGATATTAAATCACAGTACCTTAAAGAAGATATCACCCACACAAAAATACCGCAGTGTTTACCTTGACGTGCTGTTGTCCATACATAAATTCATTTTAATGTTTTTCAATGTTTTGCTTTCACATCGGCTTAATTTCCTGATCATTTTAAATTTTAATAACATGCACGAGAGCAATTTAACGTGTATTTTTAATGTAGAGTGAATTTTGTGAGTACTTATTTTTGCGTAATTTCCGTTGATTTTTAATTCGTTTTGCAAATGAAAATTACACGCCATATTCAAGCAAGTGACTCAAAAATATAGTTAATTCCAGAACCTATAATACTTCTCATGATCATAATGTAACGGCAAATACTGTGAATAGCAATCAAAAATAATAAAAATACGCAGACATCCATAAACGCAAAGGATTTGATAAAAGCTCAGTAGGTTAAATGATTAAATAACTCCTTTCTATGTAGGAAGAAATGAATGGAAAATTTACACTTCATTCAGTTTAAAGACTTCTCAGAACTATAATGAAGTTTTATTTTATTTGTGGTGAGTTGGTTAATCCAATTAAGTACGCAAGGCAAGTCTTGTTTTCACTCAGTGGCACCGTTAAAGTCTTATTTATAGCCTAGTAATTTGTTGTTATTCCACTTAATTGTGGAGGATTTATTTATACATTTAATTTATTTTCATAATGTTAGATGCAAATACATTTTATTGTACCTGATTTAGTTTTTTTTCTGTTTCTCTAAATCTATCATAGTCTAACTTCACTGAAACTACAGTCCGTTTTTATTTGCAAGTCGAATATTGGTAACAATCGTGACTTTTCTTTTTAACGAAAAGATTCATTTTAAAATGAGATAAACACAAAACTCACAACTGACACGAGCATTCATCAATTTATACTGAGATTTTTAAACCAAATTAGTTCCCTGTCAAGACAGGGAATAAAATTAAAAACAATTTGGTTATTACTTGTAACATACTTTGAAAGTTATGAAAGGATTGTTTACATTATAGGACCAGTAAAAAAAATGGAGTTTAAGAATAGGTTGCCTGATAATTCGCGTTAAATACGTTTTATTTAAACGTACAGTTAAATTACAATTAAGTAAATTTTATTGATTAGATTGCATAAGGTCGGTACAACCAACTTAATAAGGTCCAGTGGCATGATCGATAATTGACTTGACTACTGGTTAAAAATGTCATAACCGTAGCGGTCGAATAAATTATTAGATTTTATGTGTTTTGAAAAAAATGTAAATGGCCATTGGTTACGATATTTTTTCGTGAAAACATGCTCAATTGAAAATAGTTAAGCGCTGGTAACGCCATTAAACCATGAGTTGAGCTAACTATTGATCACGCAACTAGGACCTAGCATTAAAAAACCTTTTATTACAATTCGTCTTATTATACAATTACTGTCGTAAACAATCTGTTTCAATGAACACAAGTTAACAAAACGACAAGAAAAATGACTGTCCGTCTTACAGAAAGTAACATTACTTTCTTAGCCTTGTGATGTTAACCTAATTGTGTTAACTGATCTAAACCAAAGCAATAACCCAAGCGAGGCCAATTAATATAAAACTCGTTGCGAAAAGTTAAAAGCATTAGAGATCGCGGAAATTTCCAAAACACACGAATTTCATAACAACATCCGATTCTGGTAAACTGGCTGCAGCGAAATCCAATTTGCTGCCTTCGGACCCTGCCTTTGTCTTGAAGAAAGATAGTCAGGGATGTTTATGCATCGATAAAAATCAAAAATCAAAATCAAAAAATATTTATTCAATTTAGGACACAATATGCCACTTATGAACGTCAAATGTACAGTGAAAAATAAAATAAAAATAATTGTGCCCTGAAGATAATATGAGGTAAGAAGATAATATCTCTTTTTGCTAATTTATATAAGCAAAAAGAGAAATACTTTATTCGCTAACGACAACCCCTCTCTTATTTACTGACCGCTTACAGCAAATCCGATCAGAAAGTATTAGAAATTATATGACAAACGAGAACTGTACCCAGATTATCGATATATCGATCACATACCGGACAACCGTATTTACAATTTCTCTTCATTTTCGTCTGGGGATGACATAATTATAGTCGAATATACCTTTGGGCTTTTATTAAATTCTTTTCTGATAATTCGCCCAGCAATTTGTTTTTGGTAATATCTAGTACGGGAGATTGTTTCATGAAATTCCTAGAAGATGTGAATGGCAACACTTATTGGATATTGATCCAGTGTGTATATGTTGTAAATAAAATAATACGTAAGAGAACAATGATTTTAGAAAAAAATGAGATGGGAACCGATTCAAAGATACTTTTTATGATCCAAAAAGTATAAGAACCTGTTTGCTTTATATAAAAAAGTGGACAGTACAAGTGGCTGTGATATACTGACGGATAAACATACTTGACGAAACTATAATTCGGCTACGGAACCCTAAAAATAATAAGGTAAAAGTGAAAAACCACTGCGAAGAATTGGCTAAACATTTGCAAAAAAAGATCAAATTTCTTCTTCCCGCCAGTTTTATCTAATCCAGTCGAGCGTAATCTTACCATTTTGTTTATTTTCTCGTATCCTCATCGTCATATCATATTATCGATTGTCAGACATAGAAAACGGATTTTCGGCTGTCAGTTTCTTGTTAGACCGTTCAACGTTCTGCCAAGTGAATCCAATTTACTCTTGTCTGCATGATGTTACAAAACTGGTCAAGTGTGAGTCAAGTTTACGCATTGAGGATCCCAATTTCTTTAGTACAGCTTAAAAGAGCCTTCACCTATCGAAATTAATCCTCCTAATATTGTGTTAAGTAATAGTTCACTAATTACTGTATTTACCTATCTAAATGAATCCTCCTATTATCGCGTTTATTACTCAAAGATTCACTAGTTACAATATTTATTTATGTAGGCATTAAAGCACCCTACGGTGCATATTTATCGGGCCTAATGCATGCATGCATTCTCTACCACTCAACCGCTTTAGAATGAAGAGAGTTCAATCGGTGGCGGAACATTAACAATGTTTATGACGGTAACTCAATCGTGATTGTCATAATTAAGCCGCTCAGAGATTGATATATTGAAAGAATGTCAAATCAAACTTCCACTTGTACATTTTTCTTTGAATTTTCTGTCGAACCTAAAAATGTTATTATTATCGTTAAAGTACACATGTCATGTATGTCAATTTTAAATGGACCGCTCTCAAAAGGGGACAAAAGCAATTTCAATACAAAACACCTTTATTAGGTTATTTTCGTTGAAAACACTAATCCATGTCATGCGGTCTGATAGACACGGATAGACAATTGGTAAAAAAGGTTCAGTTTTCCCTACCGACACTGAATCCTGGAAGGGTTTGCTTCTCCTGATGTAGATGGGCAGGCAATTTGTCGTAGATCAGTCTGTGTTGTAACATTTTTATAACACTTGTTTTCTTCTTCTCCCGAAAAGTTGAATAATGTTAACGGTGGAAAAGGATTTTTGGAATACTTACTTTGTTCATCACTTTATAGCGTGCATAGTTAATTTAAAAACAAACTTAATATAAAAATCAATTGTATACTTAATTATTACATTAAGTTTTAAATAAACTGATGAAATTTCACCGTTTTTTTGTTTATTTATTGAAAAAATATACTTTTTTAAAAAACTGTCCTGCCAAACTGCTGCGCAGTTTGTCGGTAGTAGCTCATGTGGTATATTTTTAAACTACCTAGTCTTGCCATAAATATTGTCAGAAAGAAAAAAAAATGAAAATAATACTTATTACTTTTACAGTGTGTTAGTTTTATACATAAATATAAAACAATTTAAAATATAAAAAGCTTATTCAAAGTAGTCTTCGTTGGCTGCAATACAGTCCTCTAAACGTTGAGGCCAGTTATCAATAGAAGCACGCACTCTTTCCATGGGAAAATTCTTCACTCCCAATCGTATGGATTGTTTTAGGGACTCCAAATTATCATGGCGTTTTGAGCAAGCCGTACTCTCTAAAACTGACCATAAATCATAATCCAGCGGATTAAGATCGGGACTAGACGACGGCCAGTCTTCAGCTCTGATGAATTCCGAAACGTTCACTACTAACCAAGACTGCGTGGACCGAGTTTTATCACCGGCACCGAGTTTTGTTGGAAAGACCATGCTTGGTTATTGAACATGATGTTGTTAAGTGGCTTAACTACCTTCTCATGAATGGTATCTTGATACACTTGTGCCGATGTTTTGATACCCTTTACACAAAAATATGGCTCAGTCACTCCTTCATAGCTAACACCCCACCAAACCATCACTGAAGTCGGGTAATGCTCAAGTTGCACTCTGCCGACTAATTGGGAAGCTTCCTTAGAGGTTTGAGCATAAATACGGTCTTTTTGTTAATTAAAATGTTGCTCAATTGTAAAGATTTTCTCATCCGTAAACATTTTTTTTCTGTGACCTCCCTTTGCGTACACCGCTTCAGTAGTTTTTTCGATTTTACCATCCTATTCTATGACCAGGGCGTCTTTTATAGGCTGCAATTCCTAAGTCATCTTTTAAAATATGCGACATGGTTCTGGGTGCTATCTTCATCACCCGAGATAAAATCTTTTGTTTTCGGACAGGATTTCTGCGAATTCTTTCCCTTACTGTTTTGACAACCTTTTTCGTACGAACATTACGTGGACGGCCAGATCTTTTTCTGTCACAAACAGAGAAGGTCTCATTGTACCTATTGATAGCCCGGTACACAAACATTTGACTAATACTAAGCGTATGGAGAGTTTTAAAAATTGCATTTGGCTTCATACCAACTTTGTGTAATGCAATCAAAGGGATTCAGTTCTCTTTATCACCTCACTTCATTTTAATATCGTAAAATGTTATAAAATGTATTGGCGCCAAAATTAGAAAACACATTGAGCAATCGTATAAAAATGACAGATTCCATATTCAAATGTAATATCTTTGTTATTCTTAATTGTAACAGTATTTATGGCCAGACTGTGTATGTAGCTTACTTGTATACTTTATTCTACACTTCTATCGCAAACGCTTAAAAACTATACTCTTTACTCTATCTGCTGAAACGTGAGACATACTCGTACATTAAATTTAATTGTTAGCTAAGAAAATTTTATACGCATAATAAATAAAAAAAAATGCTACGAGTACTGTAGTGCAGCAGTACTAACGTCGTATCTTCGTCTAGAACACATCACTACATAGTATATAACTAAGTTGCTTCCCGCTGTCTGTATGTATGTGTATATATGCTTAAATCTTTAAAACTATACCCTATTCACAAAGGAAAGTCCATAAATGTAAACAAACTATTGACTAACCTATTAACCTTATTATCAGCATATTCTCGGCACATACACAAGCAAACTTCTTCACAGATCTCACAAACACCTTTACCAATTATGCCGTAACAATATAAATATGATTATTGCATTCAAACACACTTATTTAAAGCAAAAAATCGTGATTCATAGGAAAAATACCACCATTTTGACAAAGACAAGAAGATGACGAAAAACTTCATATTTTTTAATTTAGTGTTGGGACACCAATTTCGTTCAATTGATCGATTCAATTGGTTATTCGAAACTCGCATGTATATTTATATAAGGGTCAATATTACTAAACGTGCGAGTTTCTAGAAAGGATTGATATCAAAAATTTTGTACTGTTCATGAAATGGTTTGTTGTTAATCATTGTAAGTAAATTGTTGTATACAAAATAATATTATTTTAATTGGATGTACAACGCGTAACGTTGTGTGCGCAAAACCTGAAAATAGTATGATTAAGATTTAGTTGACGACGTAAAAGTCTAAGGAAAATTGCACAGCACCCCTAGCGGTCACTTACTGAACTAAAATTTTCAATACTAAAAGTTACGTCGTCGCTAGAGAGTAAAACCGCCTTAAGCTTATGGTAAAATAAATATGCTGGTGATATAACTACCTACCGAATCCTATCTCGACAGAGCGTCATCCGCAGAGCAAGAAATGATCAGAAGTGTCAAATAAACTATTACACCCCAATAAATCTAAAACTATTTATAAATATATTTCTTTCTATACGAATTTTGTCATTTGAAATAATAATCATATGGGTTGTCTGAGTTTATTTTATTTTATTATAATGAACTGAAATTATTTTTTCCAATTACTAATAAGAGTTATTTAAATATTACTAAGTACATTTATCCGACTTAAAAATCAGGTATATATATTTCCGCGATTATCTAGCATTTGGATGAACCGATTTTGGTGCGGTATCTTCCGCGATTATCTAGCATTTTGATGCACCGATTTCGATGCCTTTTCTGCAAAGTATTCTTACTTCAAAAAATCTCACTAAACAAACTTAAAGAACACTTTTAGGTTTTTAATTTTCATATTGTCGAACGTTTTTGTTAATTGAATTGCTCAAACATGGTGTTATAGAAACCATCAATTTCATGTAAATAACACGCATTTTTTAAAATGAAGGATTAATAATTTGTGTTTAACCTTTTAAGATTACTTAATGCTATCAATCAGTCATCACCTACACAAAAGTTTGATTAAAATATTCAATTTCTATATACAATTTCGTAATTGTGTGCGACCGATTCGATATTTTTTGTTTGGATGTGTTTTTTCTTCTAAACGGAACTAAATATTATAATCACGGACATTTAAACTTAAAGTATTCATGACTAAAGTATCTTTAAATTATAATAAAATCACTTCTCAATTTCCTTTGTTTCGTTTACACGTAATAAGCCGATATTAAATATTTGCAAAGTTCAATTATTTCACTTTTCTTTATTTTCCATTAATAGCAATCGATTGAAAATACCAGTTCAATTGACTAAATTCCTCTACTTTTTCTCAGCACTAAAGTTTGTCTATGGTATTCAAGCCGCCATGTTTGTTTACATTTATAGACTTTGCCTGGTGAATAGGGTATACGCAACGGATTTTGCTGAGTTTTTTAAAAGATACAGTGGGTCAAAAGGAAGATATATACATATAATACATTGCACCCGTGCGAAGCTGGGGCGGGTCGCTAGGTTTTCATTTACAAAGTTATCTTTTCTTTAGTTGGTATACTGTTATGGAATATGTACTGTAGCCATACGTCTCACAGCAATCCATTACGTGAGCAGTTGGTTATTAAACTATGAGACCGACTACCTTAGTTCGCAACAATATAATTGCTTTTTGGACGGAACAGGGGGGCCCTATTTTGAATCACTCGTTTGAGTATGGCGATTTCTGTTTGAATACGAATCAAAATCTCGCGTAATATGTCTATATTCGCGTGATTTTGATATTGGATTCGTTACTTCGTCTACATGTTAAAGTTCTATTGTGTTCTAGATAACGTCTCTTAGTACTAACAAAATTCTATTAAAAATCACTCCCGTGTAAAATTATATTCATTTTCATTAGAAAATCGGACATGCCAATTAATATCACACGCCATCTTGACGCAAGTGATTAAAAAATAGGGGCTTAGGTACTCGTAGGTCCGTATTTTTTTAATGCTGAAAAATACAAGTATCTGCTCTGGAAAAAGCTTTGCTTTGTAACTTTAATAGCTAATGCAACAAAAGAATTCAAAGATAACTGACAAACTGGAAAACAACAAGTATGCAAAATAAATAAATTGCACCTAAGACCTACATAATATTTACGGTGCAGTAAACGGATATAGCCGTGAAAACAATAAAATTTCTATTGTGTCTGGGATACCGCCCCGAAAAGTGTTAACGTGGTAGTCTCCCGATAGCAAAATTGTGCTGCATAAATATCTTACAATTTTTGTAGTAGAAATAAAATAAACAAAGATTTCTTAAATATTTTGAAGCAGAGAAAGGTCTATCATGATTTAATTAAGTAAAAACTATGCACCTGAGCATAACAACTCAAGTAGCGTAACTTCATTTTTGCTCTTGCTATTTCCTCGATAAAACAGAAGGAGGTTGCGAGAAGCACTTTTGCGCAATAAAATTTTACTCGTTCTTTTAACGTTGCCAAAGGCATGTCCTTCTAGGTAATATTCGGTATTATTACTAGGTAATACCAACCGTCAACTTAGCAGCTTCACTGGCGATACAGACGAAGTTTCTACATAGAGGCTACTTTATGATCACAAGAGTGCTTCAGCGGTCAAAGGAGTTTTTTTAAGGAAGTTAAATTATTAATGATGTTTTTTTTTATGCTTCACCAAATGTTTTTGACTTATGTTGGTCCCTAAATTTATGGATGTTCTAAATTATTTCATGGAAACCATTTCTATATAGCCATAGTCCACCATTCGAGCTCAGTGCGGATTGGTGGAGGGGCGTTGCAAGGCTAGCGACCAACCTTGATGTCAGATTAAATTAAAATATCGAGCCGATCATTAACCTCTGAATAGGGTTTACGACTAATATCTGACCGATATTAGCCGGGAACAATGACTTAACGTGCCTTTTGAAGTACGGCGCCGTTCGGCCTAGACGTCACTTAAATGGTAGGAATGTCACCAATTCAAACAAGACAGCGCCGTACGCTGCTCATAGAAGTACTATCTCCTATCGGAAGAGAAGAACAAATAAAATCTGTCAAACGAAACCGATTTAGGATGACATTTACGTGTGTAAAATTGTTTATGTATCGCGTGTCAGTGATGTTTGCCATACCGCTTTACATTAATATCGATATGTATAAATTTCATTAGTATCAGTTATAGTAGGTATCAATATAAAACACCGGCTAAGTATGAGTTGGACTCACGCACAAACGGTTCCGTATTCGTAGGGTCCGCTAATTTTTTAGTAAAATAAAAACAAAATATAGTTTTTAAATTTTATTCAATAATTCCACTTCTACCATATAACTAACTACTTATATGATTAATGTAAAAGTTTTTGATGATGGATGAATGGATGGATGTTTATGTTACTCCTTCTCGCCAATAGTACTCGATGGATTGTGATGAATCTTTACAATACATTAGCTCATACATCAGAATAGTACAAAGGATAATTCATAACGATATTTTTGAGATCCGAAATTTTTCGAGGGGTAGTTAAAGCCATGGGAACCGCTCAATTAATAGGAAAACTAAAAGATACATAAATCACACATGTATTATATACTATTCCATTAATATATTAACAATATAATAACGGTTGCATTAGTCCTACACTATAATAATAGTCAAAACCTAATACCTATAATGACTGCCTTATATGCGCCAAACATTACATAACTCAGATGTTTTGTCAATCAGCGAAGTAACTATAAATTAGATTACATTCCGTCCAGGTGACTATCGATAACTTGATGCATCCCTAGTGTAAAACGAAAATTATTTCTTTACACAAAATATTCGCAAATATGTATTAAATGTTATTTGATCTTTGTTTTTTTACGGAAATAAACGTTTATAGAAAAGAGTTATCATACTCACTACTTAAAAATTGAAGCACATTGGCAAAAATAAATCGTAAATTAGGACGAGTCGATTTGAAATATTTTACCTGTGAAATGAAAATTTGTTGGAATTATTTCGCTGTGTTGAATAACAATCAATCACCGAACAAGGCAGTATCTACGTAGAGTAAGTTATCTTTGCCAGGCAACTTAGTATAACCTTTGGCGCGGTTTCAAACGATCTTGGAACCACTGAAACGTTAATAGAGGATAAGGGCCAGAAAATCGGCTATTTCTTTATTAAAGTTATAAAAATATAGGTTAAGTGAGACTCTGTTATTATTCATATCATAATAATATACTCATTAATTAGTACCAAGTGGATAAAGTGTCTGGACATACACAGATGATCAATTAATATTACCATGAGCAATATAATTATAAAATTTATGTAATCGGTTATGAAAGAGCGTGACTTCCTGGCACAGGAATTCTGTTATGCGTAATGGGAGACTACATCAATTATTAGTAACCTAAATAAAATTACTTTTTTACGTAAATAAAGTTTTTTTACACATTATATAATGTGTCCCTGTAAAAGCTCAATCTCAAAAGGACTTGAAAGTAGATCTAAAAGCCTGTGGTTCAAAGCCAAAGAACATGATTTTCTGAGTTAGTAATTTTGCTTTAAATAACAAAATACACGTTGCATTTTAATTTAAAACCGGCCAAGTGCGAGTCAGACTCGCGCAATGAGGGTTCCGTGCCAACTTTAACTGAATACGGGAATCCACTTACTTCTACTTAGTAAAATACCACAATATTTGGTTGACTGCAAATATAACTTTGTTTTTCATAGTGTTTGTATGAAGTACAAAGTTATGTTTGCGGTTGTTGAAAACATGCTTTATCTCAAAAACTACTCGTTCGATCTCGTCCAAACTAGTTTTCGTTGAAAGTATTTGCAAAGATCTATATTATATATTTTTTTCAAAATTTACACTTTCTTGGTTTAGAAGTTAGATGGGGGGGGACGCCCATTTTACCACTTTGGAAGCGGATAGCTATGAAACGTTAGACTTTAAAAGAAAATGGTTTTAGGAACCTCAATATCATTTTGAAAGACCTATCCATAGACACCTCACACGCATAGGTTTGACAAAAAAAAATTTTTTTTGGTTTTAGTTTCATGTATGGGAGCCCCCCCCTTAAATGACATTATTTTATATTTTTTGTATGAGAACCGGTAAGCGGTTAACAGAATACATCTTCCCACAAAATTTCAACTGTGTAATGCTTATAGTTACAGAATAAAATGGCTGTGACATACGGACGGACAGACAGACAGACAGACAGACAGACAGACTTGACGAAACTATAAGGGTTCCGTTTTTTGCCATTTGGCTACGGAACCCTAAAAACAGTAATATCTTTATAAAACGTCAAAATGAGAATGTCAGTTTTTCTCTACATAATGTACAGACAACATCACGTACGTCAAGGTAAATACTGCGGCATCTTATACCGCTGTGATAAGGGCTAGTTTGCAACAAAAGTGGGTAACCTGATGTGCTGACCACTGAACTTAACGTTCTTACTTAATCTCAACAGATACAAATTCAATTTAATTCTTCTGAACTGGTTACTTAGTAGATCCTATAATGATACGGAACAACTTCTCCAAATATTGACTTAGGCCTAAACTCTGTCAACTACAATACTCTCTCACTCACACACACACACGTACGCACGCACGCACCCACACAAACATGCAGACACACACGTGTTTATTTTATACATACACATTAAACACTTGTCTCATTTTTCCTATAAATTTTGTTTTACCTTTTATTGATACGATGATCTAAAGCCAGTCCGGTTTTTTGCCAGGGATGGGGGCCTGGTGACCCGTAACACAGGTTTCTTAACTACCACGGGCACCAGCGTTCCACAACCATTATACTGTAATTTTAAGTTATGGCATTGTACTTAAGTATTATTGTATGGTTTGGTTTGTGGAAAGAAATAAACGATTATTATTATTACTAGCGGTCCCCCGTTACTGCGTCCCCTCCCTTCGCAGCATGATGTCATATAGCACAAAGCATTCCTCGGTCCAATAGTTCCTGAGATTTGCGCCTTTTAATATTATTATATGACAGAAAATCTGACATGTAGGCGATCACGATCTCATCCATGTACCTCCACTTAAAGTAAATAAAATCAGTTTTTCTTTTCTTGGAAAATATTTTAAACACTGACTTTAGTCACATACATCTCTTCGAAGCCTATGTGACACACAAGGCAGTGTACCACCCACCAATGATATATTCGGGCGCCTTCAAGGCGGCGCTTGCTACTAATCTAGGATAACTTGAAGTGTGACAGTGAATATTAAGCGGGGCTTAGGTCACCGTGGATTAACTGATCCAAAGTTTGGCAAGAACGGACCAACTTTAATTGCGGCTAAATCATGATTGCGCATATATTTTTGGAATTAAGCGGGTTGATTAAGTTGCAGGAAATTATGATGTTCTGGGATAAACGAGCTGGACTGTAGAAGCTATATTTAAGGCTACACACCTTCTATACATAATACAACTCTTATACATACTCTATAAACAAGATAAGACAGCTTATAAGAGAAAAAAAAACAGATACTACGCAAACAATACCTATTATAGTAGTTGGTATTTCGTAACCATACATTTTGGTATTGAAAGTACGGACAACAGCACGTCAAGGTAAACACTGCAGTATCTTATGCAGTTGTGATAAAGGCTAGTTTGCAACAAAGTGGGTAACTTGATGTGCTGGCCACTGTACCTTATACAACGTCTAACTTTTAATGCGCAAAACCTGAAAATATTTTGATTGCAATAACGAGCAGAATGAATTGAACCACTTTTTACCCGATCCACAATATGGGTAACATTTTCCAAAAACCTTTATTATAATGTTGTCCTGTCCACTTATTAATAAGACAAGCCTTCACGTGCGCAAACCCTCCAAAAACGTAAACAAGCAATAGTTAGTTCTTTATGAGCGTAGATAGTATAATAATAATGTCAGCGCGGCGCATAGTGTTATAGGAACCACAGACATTTCTCAACTAATTCTATAAATCATTAAAGAATTTGACAACAATGTTAACAGTAGCAGTCTCGCATGTCCAAAAATTTTGATTAAAAAAAGTTAAAGTTGAGCATTTTTTTGTTTTACAAACACGAAAAAATCCTACCTTCCACATACTGAAGACGTTTTGTATGGCTAGTTTGATTGTCCTATTGAAGGTGCACCCAGGCTTTACACGTGCAAATAGTTCAAGTAGTTATTAAAACAATAAATAAAGTTTTGTTTTATTTTTGTTTCTTCCCGGAATTTACGGTTTCCACAATTGATTATAGTGGTACAGTATACCTGAACAAGTTATTTTACTACTAAAAATATCGATTGCGGAACTCATCTTGATCGTCAGAAAAAAAATACCATTGCCTGCCAAAACTTTCTTGTTAGCCTAATGGGAAAGACTTTGCTATGAAAATTTTTGCATACTACACTACTCTTCTTTAGAGTCAGTTTGGTTTACAATATAAATGTTTTTATTATTTATGTATAAGGTAAGTACAATGTAGTTTTAACAGAGGATCATAATTGCGCGATAGCTTAAATATGAAAAATATAAAACGGAAGTTAAAACTGTACCTTCTAGGAAACTTATAGGTAATTAAATTCTTTGTTCGTTTCGTTCAGATGTGCGTTTTTTTGATTCCTCCTTTTGGTTGTTTAAATGGCGTAATAATACTGGGTGTTTTTTGATTTCTTACCTTCTTCTTTCATTATTTAATTTAAATGTCGACTCTGGTCGCTTCAATACAAATCCTCATTGGTTTTCAGTATGCGACTTTTTTAAATTTATGTTATGTTTTTTTTTATTTAGTACATAAAAATTAATTAAAAAGAAACATCAATTACTTTACAAATAGGTATATACTAATTAATCGTCGAGCTTTGCTTCCTAAGTTAGGGAAAAAACCCTGTGTTTTAGTATAAGCAAGATGCTCCTCCCATATATAAGGCTACCTCGTTTTAAGTGATAATATTTAAAAGGTCAATTCAGCACAATAAATAATTATTATTTTTTTGTAGAAAACACTTTGGGTTTTCATACGCTAGTTTTTGAGAAATTTAGAGACTAAGGTAGCATTTTTTTGCAGAAATCGTTAAACACAGAATAGAAAAATAACAATTGCATAAGATATCGTGGCGTTAAGCTTGAAGTGTTGTTATCTGTAATTGTATTTTTATGCTAAGAAAGATGCAGTTGGTTATCTTTAAAATAGATTTTAAATAGGTACTTACAAAACAAATCCTACTAACACTTCACTCCATAACATCTACATATGTTAAGTATGACATGAAGAAAAACATCAATAAGTAAAAAATAATGCACACAAAGTGATTGTTTTTTTTTATCTAAACAGCGGCTATTCTTACTCGTTAGTAGCATATTTTATATTATATTCCTATGCCACACAAAACCTTATATTGGAAATCAGTTCTCGTATGACCTTAATAATTCGCTTATACAAAAAATATATCGAAAACCACTATGTATAGAATTGGGATAACCAAGTTTCTTGTAAAATAACACAATCGACCTTTTGACATAAAACTCTCACATTATCTATAGATCGCTTGATAGTTTTACAATTTAAGCTCATTAGATTTAAATTCATATTTATTTATTATTTTCTTTCTTCAATTAAAGGTTGCTTATCGCTCTTCGCCTCGGCAGACTTTCTATTTCTAAACTACACGTGGCGCCTTAAAGTAATACTTGATGGCCACCTTATTCTCTTTGGTAAAACCAGTTTGAAGGAATTGTATGCGTTTTCTTCTTTCTTTTTTCATATTAATTTTCTGTATGTCAATTTTTCTTGCGTTTTCTCAGTTTCGTACTTGACAATATCTTCTTCAGACACTTCTTTGTTGGTGCTCGATATAAACAGGAACTTTAGTCTCCGCCGCTCTAAAATTCCCAAAAACAGTGAACTCTGCCTAACCAGTATTTCCTACAAGGCGATTTCTAAGCCTTTAATAGGGAAATCAAACTAGCCTAACAAAACGTCTTCAGTACCTCTAAGTAGAAAGTAGGTTTTTGTTTGTTTGTAATATAAACAAATGGTCAACAAAAAACACAAATATTAAAAAAAAATATGTACAAACAGGACCGCTGCTGATTAAAACGCGTACTAAGGATAAGCAGGATCGTATATTTTGTCACAATTGGGGAGAATGTGGCAAACTAATGTAGCGACCCTACGCAATAACTTTTTACCTTTTTAGGGTTCCGTAGCCGAATGGCAAAAAACGGAACCCTTATAGTTTAGTAAGTTATAGTTTCGTCAAAGCTGTCTGTCTGTCTGTCTGTCTGTCTGTCTGTCCGTCCGTATGTCACAGCCATTTTATTCTGTAACTATAAGCATTACACGGTTGAAATTTAGTAGAAGTATGTATTCCGTTAACCGCTTTACGATTCTCATACAAAAAATAAAAAGTATGTCATTTGAGGGGGGGCTCCCATACATGAAACTAAAACCAAAAAAAATTTTTTTGCCAAACCTATACGTGTGGGGTGTCTATAGATAGGTCTTTTAAAATGACACCGAGGTTTTTAAGACCATTTTCTTTTAAAGTCTAACGTTTCATAGCTAGACGCTTCCAAAGTGGTAAAATGGGCGTCCCCCCCATCTAACTTCTAAACTAAGCAAGTGTAAATTTTGAAAAAATATATAATGTAGATCTTAATAAATACTTTCACGAGAATTGCTCCCCTGATCTTTCATTGAAAAATACATTCATTTAATAAACTGGCCTTTTTCACAATTAAGATGTAAGAACTAACCAACGAATAATTGAAATCAAATTTACATCATTAATAGTATTTGGCAGATAAAGTATACTTATGTAACGATTATGAAACAGACCTTAATTTATAAATATCGTTAGTATTGATTTTTAACAACCTGTAGTTTGATTAAGACTTTTAAGGTTATAAAATAAAATATAAAAAATACTTGGCACATTTAGGTACAAAATTAGACAGTCATCAAATTTGCATATAAAAATAATTATCAAATAACTTAAACTTACAGTATAGTAAGTTGATTAAATTTATTGTGTAGGAACAAATACAAGGTGTTGAAGGGAAGTTGATGAATATTTCTAACAATGCTAATAACGTGTCGTCGACTAATTAGGAATTCTTCCTGTAAGGGTCGTAGAACGTTACCTTATGAATGGTGGTGGAACACGCATCGTCGGTATGTGATTGTGATAACAGGATGACAATATTTTGTGTGCTTATATTTTATGAAGTGTTGAAATGATGTTAGT